>CAXDID010001054.1:0-228288 GCA_963988835.1 Hexamita inflata
TTTCGAGGGCCCGCCACTGTAATATAGTACGAAATAGTCATTCAAACAAATACAGAATACATACAAATACTGAAATTCTGAGATATTTTCTGATAATAATTGAGGAGTAACAATAAACTTTACTGATTTCATTCACGGTTTATACTATAAGTTCGCGTTTCTCTATTAAGAGATATAATTAATATAAATATAATTAATATAAAATCATTCAGCACCCATTCAAACTATTGTTGAAAAATATCCCACAATTTGTAATTTTGACTCCGTTTTAATAATTTTGTCCTTACGAGAATGAGTTTATAAATTAAACATCCCCTTAATTTTTAACAAATAGAAAATTAAAATAAATATTATTGCCTTTATATTACATTGATGTTGATGTTATAATTAAATTTTTGATATAAATTTGCGCTGAAGTTCTTATCAAAGCAATTAGCGATGCAATATAAGTTGATACATTATTAGAAGTTACTGATGTTTATGTTTGGATGTTAATATACTTTACGTCAATAGTATCTATTTATACATTTCCTGAATTTAATATTTGAGCACAAATAGTGCCTACGATGATAGATCCTTATCCTGATAATATTTATATATTAAGACCGATAATTTATATAGTCTTGAGGTTTAAATTTATACCAAACCCTAAAATACCACCTATCAATATGTCATCATTAACAGTATTACCTATTAGAATAGATTCTAGTATTATTATTTTACTAATGAAAAGAACATTATTAGTTTATGAATATGCTAATATACCACCTAATATTAATTATGAAGATTATGATGATGTTTCAGATACCACAATAGACATTGTATTATTACCCAATTATACATCAACTACATTAAATTACTATCCTACTCGACAAATTAAACCACCCAAATATCCAGAAATACTCACATTTTGTATAAGTTTAATTATATTATCTATTATTTATATTTATTATAATATTAATTAATCTCCATATGTTATTAAGCATGCAGATTAATAATTTGATGATACTGAATTATTTTTTGCAGTTAAATTACATATACTCATTTGTACAACTTAAGCAGCGACACAACTAGATTATTAAAACGATTATATAATACTATTTTATATTAAAATGTCACTAATATATGCTTGTTTAGACTGTCCAAATATAGCCCCTGAATATTAATAACTAGAAATAGAATAATTATTAATTAATATATTGTTAAGTGAAATGCAATTTATATTATTACCAAACATACCGCCTGTTTGAACATTAAGAATTCGAGAACTATTAATATATATTCTTGTTACATTACCTTTAAAATTTGTATAACTTATTATAAGTCCACATGTTGAATTATATTCACCAAAAACAATTAATTAATTTACAAAAATATCTTCAAGATTACAGTAAGTTGACATAATATATCCAGAAATTCCACCAATTTAATGACTGCCATCTCCTGATATCCCATTTAAACAAATGTTTTTAAAATACAATATATTATGATTGTTGGTTGTTATGTTTCCTATCATTCCAAAAGTATATATTTATAGTTAACTAATATTATACGTTAATTTTATATTTTAACAGTATATAAGACCAAAAGTTTTCCCAATTATGCCAAATGTATCAATATATGTATTTACTGATTACTACTCAAGTGTAAAACATATACCTTTTAGAATAATACTAGATGTTGATTATAAAACCAGTCCAAAAAATAAACCAGAATTATTAATATATTATGTTTATTATATTATATATGATGTATAACTAAGTTCTGCAGTTAATATTTTAGAATCATCGATTTATGTAATCAAACCACCAAATTAGTAAGGATAGGATGAGGTTGAAGTGATTACATTTTATAAAATAGATAAATTAGATGTTCCAATTAGTATTGTAATTCTAGTTAATTATACTAAACTTTAACAAATTGAGGTAAATAAAAAAGATGAAGCATTTCCAACTGTGAAACTATTCGGGTTGAAGTTGAAACGATTAACTTTAACTTGACTTGATATGCTATATAAAGCACCTAACGCTACAGTTCCAGTTGACTCAAAACTTCCAGACAATTGGTAGTTTTTGATATTTAATGTTCCTACCATAGATGATATTAAACTTATGTTTCCTTGGCCGTTTGTCAAGTTTATATTTATCATCAAACCAAGAATATAGGAACTTGTTGATGTGCTCTAAAGAATGTGTAGGGCGGCTAGATTAGACAAAGTAGTGTCTTTACGAGAAATAATGTTCATGCTGCTAATTATAACCTCAGAAGTTCCTGATAAAATTGTGCCAGATTGTGAAAACGTTTGGGCTCCGATTTGAATTTTAATGTTGTAGTACTAAACCTGATTCTAGAATAGTGGTGATACCTGAGACGAATACACGTTATCCGCTATGTCAATGAATGCGTTCTTTATATTTTAGGTTTGAGCGAATACATACCCAGTGCTAAAACTAGCGCCTGTAATTGAGTTTGTCACTGAGGCTATGTCGAAAGATGAAATGTAAGCCTTCTTATTACAGATCATTTATACAGAATCTAGCTAATACTCTTCTTTGTCAAAAGTGTTAATGATTTACTCAAATGGCACCTCTAACTATTATAATAATTATTATATATTTTATTGCTTAATTTTTAATTCATTTATTACTTCATAACTTAGATTTATATCATTTTAATATTTAGTATTAAGTTCCTAAATATAATATTCCATGTTATTCGATAATATGTAAATATGATTATCAATAGCTGTCATATTATTTGTTATTTGTTATTAAATATTTAATATATTATCTTGAATGTAATATTATGTATAATTAATATTGTTATTAATTGATATTTGAGTTTGGTTTTAGATATTTATGTTAATTTATTCAAGAAGAGTTAAGTTTTCATTTAAGTTTTAAATAATATATATGTTATTTTATATATTCTAGTTTGTCAAAGAATCATAAATATTATTTATCAATTTTTATGATGAAATATTTATGGTATGCGTTATGTTAAATAACTGAGATATATTATACATTATATTATAGTTGAGTTACGTTACAATTACATCTAAATAATTAGAAATAACACTCTAATTGGATATAATGTATTGTTCTAATTCTCTTATTTAATCATTAATGTCATATGAAATAATATCTATAATATTTATGCATAATGAGTTATTCAACAGATAACCTTCGGCACAATTGCAAGTGTAATTACGATATATAAAAGGAAAGACACATTATAATATATCATCAATGAGCTTACCATGAACAAGACTATCAATACACAATCCATATACAACTTTTTTGCTACCGCAAATTGTACAATCTAGTTATTCTACTGTCGATTATAACAACGTACTACTGTTAGCACCTAGCTATGCCGTTTGGTTTGCGCAAACTTTAAAATAATCTAAAGTTATAAATATAGGTGTGATTACCATGTGAGAAATGTAACCATTGTATTTACTATCAAGAAAATTTGTTCCAGATAAATTACATTTTAATATTTAGAATTAAATCATTTATTAAGAGATAATATGTACAATACCAGAAGAATAATTACTAATAAATCTGTATTATATCATACTGTTTTGTAAATTGATTTTCTATTGAGATTCTATCATGATACCAGAAACAGATAAACCTTGAGCTGAAAACACTAATGTACTATTTATTACTGCAACATCACATTACATACATATCAATGCCGCTTTTGCAACTTCATAATTTAATGTAATATTAATAATGGAATCCAGTATTTGTTAGTTATCATTAATACCAAAAACAGAAAACACATTTTAAATGTGATAGATTTAATGCTGAATTTCTGATTTCTGAATAATTTCGTTATATAAAAACATTGAATTAGACTTTTAAGAAATATATACGTTCTCATTTAGAATAAGTGTATTCATGGTTTTAGATTTTTAACAGAACACAAATGTATTGCTGTTAACTACTATGTTGCTTTAACAAACGCTCTAACTTTAAGTTTAGATTTGTTTATATATAATTATAGAAGATAATATCATAACAACTATTTGAAATATTCAATCTAAAACTTTTGATTATCCTACAGAATGTTAATGGGTATTTGATTAAAGTTGTCTAACATGCGAGTCTATGAAGCCTATTACTATTTAAATTATTTAAATATGTTAGCTTATATAGATTACCTTTTGAATTTTCACTGTATTTTGCGTTTAAACAAATTAAAAAGGTATGCCGCTAGTAATGGGAAACAATGCCGCGTGGACAGGTGGTTAAATCGGAGAATTTATATTGTGTGCGCTAAGCTGCTGTACTACGCGCGTTTTAATTGATTTTAAATAGCACAAACCTAGAACCTAATTATTATGTTATCGTTCAGTGCTCAAATAAATTTAGTAAAATCTCAGCTAACTTTAGTTGGACAACAAAAATTACTCTAGAATCTTAATCTTTCAAATCAATATAGAAGAATTAGCTTTAAAAAAGACTATAGAGAATTTCAATCATTAAAATTACGTTTATATGAAAAGTTGTTGATATGATTACAGTTACGTGAGTCATATATGTGGAAAGTTGTAACACTTTCATTATCACGTACCAATATTGTATGCTAAAATGATTATATACACGCAGTAAAATTTGGGATAATTGTTAAAATTTTGCAAATTGGTAATTCGTATTTCTAGAATACATGGTGGGTTTTATATAATTTGAAGCACATTAAAATTTATAAAATACACAAAACGCCAATTAATTCTTTCATATAATAAATGAGGTTCGATATCAAATGCATAACTTTAGTCGACCTTATGATAAAACTCATGCAGCCGCATCTGTAATATTACATAAATTCTCTTGTACTCATCTAATTATAGTAATATTATTTAGAAATAGAATTACTACAAATGGATGATGTAGTTTTTAAGTTAGAAGTAAATTGCAATTATCTTTTCTTGTACGGATTGCAAAAGTTCTTAAAAGCGCTATAAAATCGAAAAATAACAACCTACATTGTTTAGCTCCAAGTCAACAGTGTTTGAAATCATAGTTTCCGTTTCTTAAATGCGTGCAGATAGTTGAAAAGACGGATTGTGAAGAGATATAAAATCAATAGAAGCATCGAAAAACTATTTTTAAAGTGCGTTATTTTGACTTTCAAATTATCATATTCTACCGACATCTCGTGAATAGAGATGGACAACCGCACCGTCAATGTCCGTTTGGTCATACTCCTTCCCACGCCATGTGAATTATACGTATAAATTCAAAAAACCGATCATGAAAGTTGTGAAGGGTCAATTGTTGCATTATTATTTCATAACAAAATATGGTATAGGTGAACCCTATTTATTACTTAAGTGTATTATGATATTATGTTAAATTTTGATCGCCCTCTAATTATAAATAAATAATTATATATAGTGGAGAATATGGAAATCAAAACACTGGACTATTGATTGAATGTTTATTAATGTAATAAATATATTGCGAATTGTAATGTTGTTATATGATGAACTAGCCACATGGAAATTGGAATAAATATTAAATATTAGCTTCAAAATTATATACATAACTATATATTTTCAGTCTAAATATGTAAAATTGGGAGTAAGTAAATAGTTCACTGGAACTTTCCAGATACAATATATTGCCATGTTAAAATAGATGATTTAGTTACCACGCTCATCTGTAAATAGCACATCGGTTTAGCTGTTTTCACGTCCGCTTTCCCATCTATATCTCGTGAACAGTCTGACTTCGTTAGTAATTATTGGGATGGAGATTTTGAAGTGGGTTGTTATTTTGGCAAGAACCCCATGTAACCATTGACAAAGGAAACATATATTAGATCAATATACCATCCTTTAAATGTTGTGGTGTATTTAGATGATTAGTATTTATCGTGATGACATTCAGAAATTTTGACTCGAATCAAAAAGGACAATCTGAAATTATACACTTAAAATAGTACTGTTGCATGATGTAAGGTTTTTATTTCGGTGTAATCTACTGATGATGATAACTCAATGGTCGAAATAGCAGCAAATGGGAGTTTAACTACAGAGAAGTAACAGAACAGATTTCAATTGTGAGTTTAAGACATAATTGTTTCGACAACTTGTTTAACGTTGCAATGATGGCCTCACATAGTATAGCCTTCTTTTGGCTTTAACTCTTAAATATGCTAACTTAGTATTCTGCGCAATGAAGTGTGTGTTTCTAACTGGCTATAATTTGCGTTTAAACAAATTAAAAAGGTATGCCGCTAGTAATGGGAAACAATGCCGCGTGGACAGGTGGTTAAATCGGAGAATTTATATTGTGTGCGCTAAGCTGCTGTACTACGCGCGTTTTAATTGATTTTAAATAGCACAAACCTACATAATTGTTTCGGTGGTAATTATTTAGTAGTAATTTTTAATTATTATCAAATAGTTAAATCTATATAGTTATAATCTATATAAAAACAAGAAAAATAATATCAGATGAATAGAGATCAACATCCAGTTTATGAAATAATGCTTGTGAATACATCACAATTCAATTATTATATGCCGTTTATAAAATTTTATCCCTATGAACCAGAATTTACTGTAGTAACCGTTGAAGAACTGTAAGTATAAAATTTAGCTACGTTTATTGATATTGCGCAGTTTTTAGCTTCTGAATAGTTTATGGAAACTGATTAAACCTACGAACAGATAATATTCAGAACTTTAATGACACTGACTATACCACCAACTTGAGAACCATTTTAGGCATTTGAGCTCAAAATATTATTTGCAATTAGTGAATATTTGATGGTAGCGTTTGAACTTTATGCAAAAAATGATCCCATAAATGTCATATCTGAAGTAGAAGCAGTAAAATTACATTTTTGTACTGTGCAATTTGTTGCTGTTGCAGCGATATCTGTTAGAGCAACTAATCCAGCAATGTATACGTAAGATTACCCTGTACACATCATTGAAATATTTTCTATTAATATATCACTAATTTCAATTTTACCTCTAGAACTTCCAATTAGCCCGCCTATACTAAAACTTGAAGTAGATAAGATTACTAAAAATGTACAGTTACATATTTATGTGGATTTAACTTTGCCAGCATTATTACCAATAGTTGACGCGATACCACCTAAATAACAATTAGAACTTTGATTATTTGTTATAGTACAGTTTATTACCGAACTGTATTCCACTAATGACATATATAATATTTCGCTGTACATTCCACTGGAGCGTATAGACATAATTTTATTATTAATAATGAGAATTTTTTAAGAAATGCCGTAAATAGAATAAGCGGCTAATCCACTTGATTTTTATGCTGAAAAAATTCTAGAGTTATTTACAGAACATTATACAGCGTCTACCTTATAAACATATCCTAGTATACCACCAGAATACTGTTATGATTGAATAGTAATATTATTTACAAAAATATTTTCTAAAAATAACGAACTACTTTTTCCAACAATACTTCCAGCATTTGAGTATGATGATATATTAGAACTATTCGTTACAACTTAAATTATTTCCCCATAATTTAAAGAATTACCACAAATATAACCTGACGACCCATTATTTGCACTCAATTATGATGATTAAACTTCTATATTTAAAATTTTCCATTATATAGATTATACAATACCAAACACAGCAGAAACACTTAAGCTAGAAGTTTCATTTTATATATTTACCTAAATCTAAACATTACTAACTTCTGTAAATATACTACTTTAAGTGATATTTCCTACTATACCAAATGCTTTTAATGAAACATTATCTATAATATAATTGTAACTAACACGTAATATAGATATATTTCCTTATATTTAACCACACAAACCAAATGAATCGAAAATAGTTTACTATGCTGTTAATTTTTCGTTAAAGCATATTCTTTGCAATAAAATTTACACATTACTATTAGATTGGCCAATAATTTGTCCAGAATTGTTTATATATTGAGTTATTATTTAACTTACAGATATATAATATAATTCTGACAAAGTAAATTCGGAATGATTTAATTGTGTTATAAAACCGCTATATTAAAAGTACATCCCAAAAGTAGATGTAAGATTAATTACTTAATTGACTATATCTATCTCTATTTTAGAAAACTCTATTATACTATTATTAACTTTAGAAATGAAATATGACGATTAGTTTCCAAAATTCAAGAATATTGGTTTAAATATTATGTTACTAAAATATATATTACAATTATAAGCGTCAAACATAGCAAATGCTATGTAACCTTACGTTTAGTAGAATCCTTTGATGACATAATTCTATATTTTCATTTATCCAGTCTATTCACAAATTAACCCCAAATTTCCTTACATAAATTATAATTTAATTTCAATATTTTTAGCTAAAGTTAGATTTGATGTTCTTTACAATAATGTCAACTAACTATTTGTGTCTACACGTATCGACTTAGTAGTTGCTGATAATATTATCATTTAATCAACTATTATATTTGAATTTATTGTTAATATCGTTAATGACTGAGAAATATATTGATTTCCGATTTAAATTTTAATGTTGTAGTACTAAACCTGATTCTAGAATAGTGGTGATACCTGAGACGAATACACGTTATCCGCTATGTCAATGAATGCGTTCTTTATATTTTAGGTTTGAGCGAATACATACCCAGTGCTAAAACTAGCGCCTGTAATTGAGTTTGTCACTGAGGCTATTTCGAAAGATGAAATGTAAGCCTTCTTATTACAGATCATTTATACAGAATCTAGCTAATACTCTTCGTTGTCAAATGTATTTTTTATACTATTTATTGAAACTTATTATACATTATTTATCAACCCTAACAATACACTGATATTATAATATAGTTCTTATATTATGTTTTATAGTTTATAATTTGATTAATTTAAATCTTAATTTATATCATTAAGTTGTTTTGATAAAATTGATACATTATTGTATATTTAATTATCAATCGTATTACTATTATATTCTAAATTTGTATTTAAAGTCGATAAATTATTTTATGTTAAGTTACTAAGGGTTAATATATTATCTGATAGAATATTTTAAAGTTAAGTTGATATAATTTACATTTAATTTTCCGTTTTCTAAATTTTCTCATCTATAACATTTTTTTAGTTCTCAAAATTGGATTGTAATTCATAATTTATTTTATGTACTGTAGTTTGTATTTATTAACGAACTTAATCATTTACTCTACTTATCTATTTATCTAATTCGATCACATTATTAAATATTTTAAGATCAACTTCCATCGTATGATTATTTATGACATTTTTAGTTTCAGTTTAATTATACATAAGATTTTTTGAGAATTCTTAGATCTAAAACAAGTTGTTCTTTTTGTTTTGAATATTTATTGCTAAAGCAGATATAATATTTATGCATAATGAGTTATTCAACAGATAACCTTCGGCACAATTGCAAGTGTAATTACGATATATAAAAGGAAAGACACATTATAATATATCATCAATGAGCTTACCATGAACAAGACTATCAATACACAATCCATACACAACTTTTTTGCTACCGCAAATTGTACAATCTAGTTATTCTACTGTCGATTATAACAACGTACTACTGTTAGCACCTAGCTATGCCGTTTGGTTTGCGCAAACTTTAAAATAATCTAAAGTTATAAATATAGGTGTGATTACCATGTGAGAAATGTAACCATTGTATTTACTATCAAGAAAATTTGTTCCAGATAAATTACATTTTAATATTTAGAATTAAATCATTTATTAAGAGATAATATGTACAATACCAGAAGAATAATTACTAATAAATCTGTATTATATCATACTGTTTTGTAAATTGATTTTCTATTGAGATTCTATCATGATACCAGAAACAGATAAACCTTGAGCTGAAAACACTAATGTACTATTTATTACTGCAACATCACATTACATACATATCAATGCCGCTTTTGCAACTTCATAATTTAATGTAATATTAATAATGGAATCCAGTATTTGTTAGTTATCATTAATACCAAAAACAGAAAACACATTTTAAATGTGATAGATTTAATGCTGAATTTCTGATTTCTGAATAATTTCGTTATATAAAAACATTGAATTAGACTTTTAAGAAATATATACGTTCTCATTTAGAATAAGTGTATTCATGGTTTTAGATTTTTAACAGAACACAAATGTATTGCTGTTAACTACTATGTTGCTTTAACAAACGCTCTAACTTTAAGTTTAGATTTGTTTATATATAATTATAGAAGATAATATCATAACAACTATTTGAAATATTCAATCTAAAACTTTTGATTATCCTACAGAATGTTAATGGGTATTTGATTAAAGTTGTCTAACATGCGAGTCTATGAAGCCTATTACTATTTAAATATGTTAGCTTATATAGATTACCTTTTGAATTTTCACTGTAATAGTTATGTAATATTATTATCAATCATATATTATAAGCTTATGGATTCATTTGTTATAATACTTTAAGTTGTGTTGATTTAATCACTAATTACAAAAGTTAAATTATTAAAACTGTTCTTAAGTTAGTTATTTAAATATTAAGTAACATTGTTTATGTCTAACAATAATGTGTTGTTGAGGGTGTTTATCTAATTATTTAGTAAAGAAATATTTGATATTAATCTTTGTTCTATCTATATTGCGCTTATATTAATGTTATTCATTGCATCAAAGTAATTTAAGAGTATACTTTAATCAAGTTAGTTTATTTCTTATTTAATTTCAAAACTTTTTAATAGGATATAGGTTAGATTATTTAGAATACTAACGCAAATAGAACCATTAAGTACGTAACCATCCGTGCAGACGCATATATTTTTGTTAAACTACAATGGAAATACGCATTGTAACATTCCATCAACACTTAATCCATTTTCTAGTCCATCTAAACAAATTCCGTAAACGACACTCTAAATACCACATATATCACAATTCTATTGTTCTGAGATAGATTAAATGAAATTAATGCTACCTTTGCCCAACTATCTTGTTTAATTAGTGCACACCTAGAATTATTATATGATTATAATTGTTTTTACTTTTGTTAAATGACAGATATATCCATTCTTGTCACTATCATATAAATTAGTTCCTACTAATTTACAATTCATAATTGAAAAGTTTAAAGGTATTTAAATAATTTATGCTATTCCAGATGATGAATTTGATGAGAATCTATATTAAATCATACTATATTTTAAATTAACATAATTTTAAGTCTCCATCAATATTGCAGATAATATATTTCCACTTGCTTAGGTTCTGTTATCTACCGTTATATTTTAACAATTAGCCAGTTAGAAACACACACTTCATTGCGCAGAATACTAAGTTAGCATATTTAAGAGTTAAAGCCAAAAGAAGGCTATACTATGTGAGGCCATCATTGCAACGTTAAACAAGTTGTCGAAACAATTATGTCTTAAACTCACAATTGAAATCTGTTCTGTTACTTCTCTGTAGTTAAACTCCCATTTGCTGCTATTTCGACCATTGAGTTATCATCATCAGTAGATTACACCGAAATAAAAACCTTACATCATGCAACAGTACTATTTTAAGTGTATAATTTCAGATTGTCCTTTTTGATTCGAGTCAAAATTTCTGAATGTCATCACGATAAATACTAATCATCTAAATACACCACAACATTTAAAGGATGGTATATTGATCTAATATATGTTTCCTTTGTCAATGGTTACATGGGGTTCTTGCCAAAATAACAACCCACTTCAAAATCTCCATCCCAATAATTACTAACGAAGTCAGACTGTTCACGAGATATAGATGGGAAAGCGGACGTGAAAACAGCTAAACCGATGTGCTATTTACAGATGAGCGTGGTAACTAAATCATCTATTTTAACATGGCAATATATTGTATCTGGAAAGTTCCAGTGAACTATTTACTTACTCCCAATTTTACATATTTAGACTGAAAATATATAGTTATGTATATAATTTTGAAGCTAATATTTAATATTTATTCCAATTTCCATGTGGCTAGTTCATCATATAACAACATTACAATTCGCAATATATTTATTACATTAATAAACATTCAATCAATAGTCCAGTGTTTTGATTTCCATATTCTCCACTATATATAATTATTTATTTATAATTAGAGGGCGATCAAAATTTAACATAATATCATAATACACTTAAGTAATAAATAGGGTTCACCTATACCATATTTTGTTATGAAATAATAATGCAACAATTGACCCTTCACAACTTTCATGATCGGTTTTTTGAATTTATACGTATAATTCACATGGCGTGGGAAGGAGTATGACCAAACGGACATTGACGGTGCGGTTGTCCATCTCTATTCACGAGATGTCGGTAGAATATGATAATTTGAAAGTCAAAATAACGCACTTTAAAAATAGTTTTTCGATGCTTCTATTGATTTTATATCTCTTCACAATCCGTCTTTTCAACTATCTGCACGCATTTAAGAAACGGAAACTATGATTTCAAACACTGTTGACTTGGAGCTAAACAATGTAGGTTGTTATTTTTCGATTTTATAGCGCTTTTAAGAACTTTTGCAATCCGTACAAGAAAAGATAATTGCAATTTACTTCTAACTTAAAAACTACATCATCCATTTGTAGTAATTCTATTTCTAAATAATATTACTATAATTAGATGAGTACAAGAGAATTTATGTAATATTACAGATGCGGCTGCATGAGTTTTATCATAAGGTCGACTAAAGTTATGCATTTGATATCGAACCTCATTTATTATATGAAAGAATTAATTGGCGTTTTGTGTATTTTATAAATTTTAATGTGCTTCAAATTATATAAAACCCACCATGTATTCTAGAAATACGAATTACCAATTTGCAAAATTTTAACAATTATCCCAAATTTTACTGCGTGTATATAATCATTTTAGCATACAATATTGGTACGTGATAATGAAAGTGTTACAACTTTCCACATATATGACTCACGTAACTGTAATCATATCAACAACTTTTCATATAAACGTAATTTTAATGATTGAAATTCTCTATAGTCTTTTTTAAAGCTAATTCTTCTATATTGATTTGAAAGATTAAGATTCTAGAGTAATTTTTGTTGTCCAACTAAAGTTAGCTGAGATTTTACTAAATTTATTTGAGCACTGAACGATAACATAATAATTAGGTTCTAGGTTTGTGCTATTTAAAATCAATTAAAACGCGCGTAGTACAGCAGCTTAGCGCACACAATATAAATTCTCCGATTTAACCACCTGTCCACGCGGCATTGTTTCCCATTACTAGCGGCATACCTTTTTAAATTGTTTAAACGCAAATTATAGCCAGTTAGAAACACACACTTCATTGCGCAGAATACTAAGTTAGCATATTTAAGAGTTAAAGCCAAAAGAAGGCTATACTATGTGAGGCCATCATTGCAACGTTAAACAAGTTGTCGAAACAATTATGTCTTAAACTCACAATTGAAATCTGTTCTGTTACTTCTCTGTAGTTAAACTCCCATTTGCTGCTATTTCGACCATTGAGTTATCATCATCAGTAGATTACACCGAAATAAAAACCTTACATCATGCAACAGTACTATTTTAAGTGTATAATTTCAGATTGTCCTTTTTGATTCGAGTCAAAATTTCTGAATGTCATCACGATAAATACTAATCATCTAAATACACCACAACATTTAAAGGATGGTATATTGATCTAATATATGTTTCCTTTGTCAATGGTTACATGGGGTTCTTGCCAAAATAACAACCCACTTCAAAATCTCCATCCCAATAATTACTAACGAAGTCAGACTGTTCACGAGATATAGATGGGAAAGCGGACGTGAAAACAGCTAAACCGATGTGCTATTTACAGATGAGCGTGGTAACTAAATCATCTATTTTAACATGGCAATATATTCTAAGTGTTGACCTCAAATATAAATTATTACCTTAAGAGTGAATGATTAGTTACTTATTACAAATTACTTATGATATTATCTTCTATATTATTCTTACAATTAAAAAATGATAAATAATTAATCTAAAATATGTGTAATAACAAGATTTTACTAAATAGCAATACAATAATGTACTGTTAAAAATTTAAAATATTAAATGAAATAATTTTGGGAGAATAAATATTTTTTACTTCTAAATCTCAAACTCATCTGTTTATATATAACGAAATTACCAAATAATCTAATATTTCAATTACATTATCAAATATATAAACTTTTGCTATATTTGGAAATAATAATGAAACCAACTAGAATATCCTAGCTTCATTAATAAATGTTACTGTTAATTTTGACGTGATTAAAGCTGCATTGATATGTGTTAAATGTGATATAACGGTAGATA
Source organism: Hexamita inflata (assembly GCA_963988835.1). Lineage (NCBI taxonomy): Eukaryota > Fornicata > Diplomonadida > Hexamitidae > Hexamita > Hexamita inflata. The sequence goes on from CAXDID010001054.1 coordinate 14,370, forward strand.
ACAGTACTTTGGTATTTTAAGCAAGTGGAAATATATTATCTGCAATATTGATGGAGACTTAAAATTATGTTAATTTAAAATATAGTATGATTTAATATAGATTCTCATCAAATTCATCATCTGGAATAGCATAAATTATTTAAATACCTTTAAACTTTTCAATTATGAATTGTAAATTAGTAGGAACTAATTTATATGATAGTGACAAGAATGGATATATCTGTCATTTAACAAAAGTAAAAACAATTATAATCATATAATAATTCTAGGTGTGCACTAATTAAACAAGATAGTTGGGCAAAGGTAGCATTAATTTCATTTAATCTATCTCAGAACAATAGAATTGTGATATATGTGGTATTTAGAGTGTCGTTTACGGAATTTGTTTAGATGGACTAGAAAATGGATTAAGTGTTGATGGAATGTTACAATGCGTATTTCCATTGTAGTTTAACAAAAATATATGCGTCTGCACGGATGGTTACGTACTTAATGGTTCTATTTGCGTTAGTATTCTAAATAATCTAACCTATATCCTATTAAAAAGTTTTGAAATTAAATAAGAAATAAACTAACTTGATTAAAGTATACTCTTAAATTACTTTGATGCAATGAATAACATTAATATAAGCGCAATATAGATAGAACAAAGATTAATATCAAATATTTCTTTACTAAATAATTAGATAAACACCCTCAACAACACATTATTGTTAGACATAAACAATGTTACTTAATATTTAAATAACTAACTTAAGAACAGTTTTAATAATTTAACTTTTGTAATTAGTGATTAAATCAACACAACTTAAAGTATTATAACAAATGAATCCATAAGCTTATAATATATGATTGATAATAATATTACATAACTATTGTAGCAATCCAACAACTAAATGCAGTAATTATAATAAAACATATTGTAAAGTAGTACGAATTTAAGGGGTCGAATATAGTTAAATATATCATTGTTATAGAGTAATTTAAGTATAATTAATTAAAGTGTTTATAACATCAGTAATTAACATAATATAATTTTAAATAATATGACATTATAATTATAAAGAATGAAACATATTCTTGATAATATATAACCATTTGAGCCAGAACTTATAAAAAATGTTAATGATTAGTCATATTAAATTGTGTATTGTAATTTCTATTAATCTTACATTTCATCTTTCGACATAGCCTCAGTGACAAACTCAATTACAGGCGCTAGTTTTAGCACTGGGTATGTATTCGCTCAAACCTAAAATATAAAGAACGCATTCATTGACATAGCGGATAACGTGTATTCGTCTCAGGTATCACCACTATTCTAGAATCAGGTTTAGTACTACAACATTAAAATTTAAATGGGAGCCCAAACATTTTCACAATCTGGCACAATTTTATCAGGAACTTCTGAGGTTATAATTAGCAGCATGAACATTATTTCTCGTAAAGACACTACTTTGTCTAATCTAGCCGCCCTACACATTCTTTAGAGCACATCAACAAGTTCCTATATTCTTGGTTTGATGATAAATATAAACTTGACAAACGGCCAAGGAAACATAAGTTTAATATCATCTATGGTAGGAACATTAAATATCAAAAACTACCAATTGTCTGGAAGTTTTGAGTCAACTGGAACTGTAGCGTTAGGTGCTTTATATAGCATATCAAGTCAAATTAAAGTTAATCGTTTCAACTTCAACCCGAATAGTTTCACTGTTGGAAATGCTTCATCTTATTTATTTACCTCAATTTGTTAAAGTCAAGTCGAAATAACAAGAGCGACCCTTCAAATTGGCAGCATTTCAATAACATAAATAATATGCACAATTTCTTCAACGCAATATAATTACTTCCAATTTGGCGGTATCGCATCATAGATTAATGATTCTAACACTGTTATCGCAGAAATCTCATACACTTCATTTATCGCATTAGAAAGCCAGTTCGTGAACACTTCTGGAATGGTTATTGGGATGATTAAATCCGGCTCAATTTTGTTAGAAGGAGTGTGCCACTATTCATCTATATCTGGTTAAAGTTTTCTAGACAATTTTGGGATGCTTGGACAAGTTAATGGAAATTTAACTTTTAAAAACTCAAATGTTGCTTTATTATTGAACTGTAAGGCATAATTGTTCGGTGCCATTGGAAACCTTTCCTATTCTTCTGATATTAACAATATATAAGTTTAAGTGTAAGCTATATCAACAAATTTGTAATATATTTCTGGTTTGGTCGCTAAATTAACTGCATAGTGCTATATTAATAATATTAAGGTATTTAACTCATCAGTTAAGGGTTCGTGCTATGTTTCCGTTATAATTGGTTATTCAACTATGTATTTGAAAGTTTCAGCGATCCAAGTTCAAAATACAACAATAAAGGCTGTTGAATTAGTTGCTGGTGTAGTATTAGGGAGTTCAGAGTCCATTAAAATTATTTGTGAGCAGATTTCGATATAGGATTCCAATATAACATCCCCATCTGCAGCAGGAGGCATTTCAAGCTGCGGTTAATCTCTTTCACTTACTTATTGTAAATTTGATAACTTGTAAATAACTTCAACATGTTCTGGATCAATTTACGGATAGTTATCAGGAGTTGCGATAGTTTAAAACTGTAAATTTACCAAAAATCAAATAACAGGGTCAAGTGCCAGTACAAAAATTTTAATTGGATATTTTAGTGGCTCTAGTGATAAAACTAGTGTAACGCAGCTTGGCTTCTTCGTTAGCGCGCCACTGCAAGGCAGAAGTGCTTGCTCAATCTCTGGTAGATACTTGGTAAGCAAATTCATTGATTTCTCGTACACAGTACCGTTGTAACGAAGAATGAGTGGAATCACGATTATCGTTATACGTGCCTCCGTATTTGAAAATCTTGAACGCGTTGCATATATTTGCTTCGACAGCGAACGTGACATCAAGAACATAGGGTAGGTAAAAGGTAGACCTAGATAAACATCTAAATATAAAGGGATAAACTAGAATTTTAGTAACCTTGAAGTTCAATTGAAAAGAACACTTTCTTATTTTATATCTCAAGTCCAATTTGAGTGAGGAGTTTACAACATAAAAAATTTGTATGACGTGAATAAATAATTAATATTTATTGTTACAGGTGGAAATTTATTCTCACTATTACCCGAGTTATGGAAGTATTTTCTGATCAACTAGTTCTGGTGACCCCAGTATTTCGATTTATGTAACTTAGTGATCATCGATTTGTGTAATTCATCGGGTTCGTTGTATTTACATATTCATCGTATTTACATATTATATAAATATACAAACCATATTAATGAAAGGTTGTTGACGATTTTCACTGATTATCTGGTAAGAGCATATCTCTTGGGTTAATAGCATTCAACCTAGCCTTTATGATTGAGATGGAATCGTTTTGGTCGCCGAGCCAAATTACGAAGTTGCATTGTTCTTCTGGTACTTCAAGCCATGCGATGTCCATGGCGGCGTCGTTTCTGATTAACTTAACAAGTAAGTATGGCTTCAATTACTTTCTTCCTCTCATGAAATAGTGGAAACAAAGCTGGTCACCAGATCTTATACTTCTTTGTTAAATAATTTCTCCTTCTAAACCTTTGTACTTTCTATCCGCAGGTCTTTCGACTTCGCCTTTCATAAAGTCAAGTCTGAAGTTTTCATTTTTAATTTAGAAACCTAACTTAAATACGCCTTTGCACTTATCAATTTTAACCAATAAATGAGAGAAGATTCTTCCTGGGAATATCATCTTAACTGGAGCGGCTTCGGCATCGCCACCAGTTGCCGCATCTTTAGTTCTAGTATAACAAAGTCCACCCATGAACATTTTGTGGTGAGAGTTAGTTTTCACGGCTTCAAAGTGTGGGACAATGTTGCATTAACCAAAGATAAAGGTATCTTACATGGAACGGAAGGAGAATGTGATTTTTGGAAGAACGAGAGTTGTACGTGAAGGTCTGTGGAATCTGTATTGTGGTTCTGTGCTCATATTAGAAATGATTTATCCTTCGCCTAACTTCATGAAGGCACCTTATTCTTTGATGGTGCTGATAAGCTCGAACGTTTCATCGTTTTTATTAACTTCAGAAGCGTTGATCAAACCGGTATCCCAAAGAAGGCCACCATCGTTGAATCCTTTTTCTGCGGAGTACATTTTATCAATGCTGATACCTTTGTTCATTCTGTCGCCTTGTAGCACGCTATCCGGGTCGATTGTCAAGATGTGTGGTGATACGATGTTGATTTGAGTGGAGTCGAGAGTATCTTTGATTGGTGGTAAGTAGCTGGCTAAGTCGACGTTTGGATTTTGGTTTCTGACGGCTTCGGCTGCTACTTTGTCGTGTCTGGCGATGAGTAATTTGGAGCGTTCGACGAATGAGCAGTGGGCGGAGATGATATCTTGGCTGTCGCTGGCCATCCAGAACGCGGGTACTTCTTGCACGGATACGAGTACGATTTCGAGGTTTTCTTCTAATTGTGCGCGCACGGATGCGATTGCTGGTGGTACGTATTCTCCGGAGAGTGATTGGAATTCTGATGCGGATTCGAATGTGAGTCCGTATATAGGTCCGAACGAGGGTGATCCGAATGTGACTTTGCATGAGATGTTGTCTGCGATGTCTTCGGCCATTTGTGTGAGTACTCTGCGTCTTTCTTGGTTGTATTTTTCTTCTGATTCGAATTTTTCTTTTGGTTGTAGGTTTGGGAGTGAGTCGAAGATGTTTCTGGGTGCGAATTTGAGGTATACTTTCGTCTTGGGGTAGGTGAGTACCTTTGAGAAGACCTTTATGCACGATCTGTGCTCGTCAATTTTGTTGTAGAACGTGTTGATGAGCGTTTCGAACACGAACGCGCTCCTCTTCATTATCTCGTCTGCGAATTGTGCGAACTGATCCGCGTTCAAGTGACTTGTGTTTGGCAGCTGCTTCAAGAGGCCGCTGAACTGCTTGGCCGTTAAATCGTGGTTCTCAATTGGAGCGCGCTCAATGTTAAGGTCGAATTCAAGGTCGTCGCCGTCGTTGATCGTGCGCTTGTCCGGAGGGTCGGCGATGGTCCAGTCCGTCATGCCGGCCTCACGATCCGCGTCCAGGTTACGGTCCTCCACACGCGCGATCTTGTTCGCGTTCTCAAGCGCAATCTAGTTGTCGTCGCGGTTGTCCACGTCCGGGCGGAACATGTCGAACTTGGACTGCTTCATCATCTGCACCGAAATCTTTGGCGGATCCATGTAAAAATACTTATTCAAATGCGTTGACGCATTCTACAACTACTCACGGAAATCACCGATATTCTAAATCGAAATCTAAGCCGACGGAGTCACCTGAGCCATATCTTAAAATGAGTGTGGAGCGGGCGAAAATTAAAAAGTAACACACAGAAATTTAATACACAGATGAAATACACTGGCAAAACTCTTGAAACCCATACATTTCAGTTAGAATGGCTAATAAATGTCAACTTTCTAACATATCATTGTATAATCTATGCTTATACTATACCTGTTGATAATAATACAAGAACATGATGAGATTGGCTTTCAAATTCACATGGTACAGTTTAATACTCAATGGTTTTGTGATAGCCTTAGATTTACATAAAATATCTTATCCACATATATTTATTAAAATTCTACCAAAATCACTCCAACCAATGATAGTAATTTCTGTGTTCGCAACTATTGCGCCTATACCAGTGAATTACACATCGACAGAGTCCAGATTCAGAGTTGGAGACTTGAACTTCACGTGCATACTCCCAAACGGGAGCTCGTGCTTGGAGACCATTGCTGAGACGATTAAATTTTACAAACCGCTTATTTACCCAGCTGGAGCTCCAATTGAGGAGAAGAAAGCATTAACTCAGTTCAAACTGTACCTAACCACCACTAACTTACCAATTGACTTCAGATAAATGAACGAGACGTACTCGATAACGGTGAACAACTCAGTTATCGCAGCCGAAGCGCATGACCCATTCGGAGCCGCTAGAGTATTCGCAACCCTCTGTCAAATGGTAGAACCGGATTTTCAAGCCGGAATTTACTTCATTCAAGAGTCAAAAGTTTGGGACAAACCAGCATTTCCGTACAGGGCGGTTCAAGTGGACTCATCCAGACACTTCCTCCCAATATCAACCCTTAAAAGGCAAGTTGCTGCGCTGTCAATCGCCAAAATGAGTGTTTTGCACCTTCACGAATCAGACTCGCAAAGCTTCCCAATGAAAACCGACACAGCACCTGGAAGCAACTTCTACAAAGGATCCTGGAAAACTGGCGGTGAATTGTACTATCACACTCTCAAAGACATGAAAGAACTCGCCACATACGCTAAAAATTTAGGTGTTTACCTCATGCTCGAATTTGATATGCCGGGACACGCGGATTCATGGAGAAGATCAGGAGATAACATAAACTGTGCTTGTGGAGACGTAATCAATCCAACATTGGAACTTACTTATGATTACATAAAATCATACATGTAAGACATATTCAATACCATATACAAGCCATTCGGATTCACACCACTTATACACTTAGGAGGGGACGAAGTAAATCACTGGTGCTTCAAAGATGATCCAAAAGTTAAAGGCTACATGGAACAAAATAATCTAGATGAAAGAGGTATACAATAAATGCTACACAATAGAGTTATTAAAATAATAGACAACTTGACAAATGAAATGTACCCAGAACGCAATAATACATAATTTAGATTTTATTGGTAAGAAGCATTTTCTAATGGCAATAATATGGAAAATGGAGGTGTTGTACATAGTTGGATGCATAGTTATGTCATAAAAGAAGCAGCAAATAAAAATTACTTCTCCATTAGATCATAAGGTTGGTATTTAGATGTAAATTAACCAGGAGGTAATTAAGAAATATTTGTTGATTCTTGGAAAGATTTCTATAAAGTCAACCCAGCTGAAGGGTTAGATGAAAAATAACGTTTATTATGTTTAGGAGGAGGTGGTTGTTAATGGGGAGAAAAAGTTCATGATGGAAATATTGACGAATAAATTTGGCCCAGATCTCTGGCAATATCTGAAGTTTTATGGTCAAATCCTAAAGATACAACCATTACCTAAAAACTTAAAGTTAGATTGAACAATCTCACTTGTAAATTAAGATCTGCCGGCACGTCTAGCGGCGCTCTTATACCCAGCGCACCTTGTCCAGGAGTTGATAGTATTCCAAATAAGAAGAGATTAGATAATTGGAGACAACAAGACACATTCGAATAATCCGATGAAAAAGAAGGATGGGGCAATAGATGAGTTTTCTTCTGTTGTATAAATAAAATTTGATACGAAATATATTATAGGTATTGATGGTGATAATCATTCCTTGTCAACATGTTTTCGGCCACATTTTATTGTTATTAATTCGACTAATTTAATAATTAATGCAACTAAAAGTATTATAAATATGCTAAAACTAACTAGAGATAGAGTTTTAGCAGCATTAACTGATTGAAAATTATGATCTAAGTACATTGTTGAAACAGATAGTACAATTAGCATTGAGATATAAATTTTAATGATTTAGAATTATTTTGGCAAAAGAATAACTAATAGAAGTGCAATGGTGATAAAAATAAGCAATACAGATTAAGGAATATTTTGCAAGGAGAACATTTTAATGGTGAAGTGTTATACAAAATTATTATATATATCTAAATTATATTATTATATAGTTTTCACTTCATATTCTTACAAACATTATAGAAATTATAATGATAACAACAACAACTAAACCTGAACATATTGATGCTGCTATATATTCTGCTTTTACAATTTTTTGTATTTCAATTTTATCTATAAAATAGTAAGTAGTTTGAAGCATTATTGAACTTCTTAGTTAACCTGCTTAATAACTTGAAAGAATAGTATCCAAATTAATGCCACAATTAGGACAAGGAACACATATTTTCGGTTAAGTGGCACCTATTACATCAAACATAGATATATCTATCAAAGTTTCAATATTATTATTAATTTTAATATGAATTGGAACTCTTTTAGCAATTAGAATTTCACAAGTTGTTGTGTCAGTAGCTAATTACGGAATAAGGCAAACTTCATCATTGGTGATTTATGCCGTTATTTAACTAAAACAAAAAGGATAAGCATAAGCAGTATTCATAAAATATTTTACTATCTGTTTTTAAGCATTTAAAAAGTTAATTTAAAATAGAGCTGTTGCGCTAGGATCATTTGATAATATCGTAAGTTTGTCATTACATTCTTAATTTGTACATTTAATTAAAAATTGAGTGTCAGAAAATGTAAAATCGATCGTATTGGTTATAATATAATTTGTTGTCTTACAGTGGTGGGCCCTCGAAATGCTTTTTTGAATTAGGAAGAAGAATGAAGTTTATTATTTGAATCTTACTTATATCACTGCCCGGCTCAATAATGAGTGTGTTCTCCCTCCTCATCAATACACTCATTAACTCTATTTACTATTGATTTGTAAAGTGCTTCAATCACATCAAGGCCTGGTTGAGCCTTGGATAGCTGTGCTACAATAATTAACGTATATAACTCTGTATATACTTCAATAATAAGTTTCAACTTTACCTAACGTTGTATAATTTAACAATCAAGAAAATTGATTTCTCATTATGAAATGGAAGTGGAAGATCATAAGTAAAATAACTGTTGTTTTAGAGTAGCATCAATATATTATTTAATGCTGGGCCCGACTAACCCACTTGATTCCATTCTTCAAGAAACAAAAATGCATTCATTATTTGAATATTGAGAATGAAAGCGACTGTAACTACCTGAATTATAATTCTAATTAAGCGAAGTACCAATACTTCATCTTGAGCTCCCGGTTGAGATTGAAAGAAAAAGTCCTCCATTGTTTTTCGTGATTAAGAAATACCTAAAATCGTTCAGATTGACCCAGTTGAAGATGAACACCGAGGTCCTCTGCAGGTCCAGTGCTTGCGCTACTAGTTATAAATTACATATTGCGTCCGTATACCAATCATTGGATCCTCTTATTCTTTTCTCCAATCAGGCTTAACTACCATATATTTTCGAGATAAAATCTTTCATAAATTAGTTTTGTTGACTAAAACGTAGAAATTACACAGGGACATCTTAAACAAGTGATATAACTAGTTCAGATTGGTACAATATTTTATGAATTCATCCGTTGGACCCAGAAATGAAGAGAATACAAACGCTTCAGAACTGCCTAAGTTTGTTAAGTGAATTAGTTGACCTTCCCTAAACATCTTCTACCGCGTTTATTTTTGTCATTGCCGTCCTTTTATTGCATGTGGTAATTTCTATTTTTCCTTTTTGGAATATTAAATACCGACTTTGAATAGTCGATTATGGTCTAATACGATCGAAATCATATTTTTGGCCCTCTTGTGTTAATGAGTAGTTCATGAATAATCTCCAACTTGAGATTATTTATTGGAATTTGTCATCCGCATTAGAAGTGGCAAAATATTTTAATATATAATTACTCACATAGTAAACAAGAAAAAGCAATTCCACCTCCCATAACTGTACCAGAAATACCTAATACCATTTCTACTGAATCATATTAAACTCCAGGAGTACACGCAGCTAATTAGTTAATTGTTAAACCAATTATTACTCCGGTTGGTTGAATTGTTCCGTATATACTTGTGTAGCACTATGGATAATTACCAGATACTATCTAATCAATACTAGCATAGTAAACGGCATTGTATATTTTAGAATTAAATACTCGTTATTTTGTTTAGTATGTCAGTTTAATATCAACTTTATAAATATAATTAGTTTCAAATGCATTAAAAGTATTTGTACAATCTTATCCTAAAATCGAACAATCAAAAATTACTTACAATTGTCCACCTACACCATTAAGTAGTTCTGATAGTATTGTTTTTGTAACTCTCACCGTATCATTCAGATTAAAATCAAAAATTTCTATGGTCATTTTAGCCATCTATTCGGTAGCCCCAACTTCATTTATCATAGTATCACTCAAATCGCAACCAGATCTTTGACCTGAAAAATTTATGGTATTAGTGCCACTTGTAAAGGAAATTATTCCATGAAGAATGCATGACTCATGATTATAAATATTCACGCTGTAAGAAGCTATTGTTTACGAAATTTTTGTATCAACACCTAAAAATACTAAGTCAAACCCAGCTTATTGAGATTATTTTGCATTTGTTTAGCATAAAGTTTGTGTGGCTGCATCGCCGTTGCATGTAAGTGTAATTGAATACGAATCATTTACCGAATATGACACCTGTTTAGAGGCTAGTACATGCCCCGATTGAATAGTTACTTAAGCTTAAAATACAAGTCCTGCCAAGGTATTACAAAGTGTAAATTGTTTATTATCTTAAAATACAAGTGGTGCGAGTTCGAGTGTTCCTTACTTTTTTAATACGTCATAAGTGAACCTAGACAAGGGTCCAAAACAGGTAATTTGCAAAGTTGTCAAAAATATGTACATTGTATAATGTGTGGAGTGGTTAATCAAACATATTATTGATATAGTGTTATTATTCGTGTTATCTAAACAAATTGTCTATATATTTTCTAAACATGTGTTTAGTTTCCCATAATAAATAGAAAGTTTTAAACAAATGAATCCGAGCTCATTTTTCTTCTTGTTATTGTTTCTTCTCGTTTTCCATTTTAGCCAGCTTATCTTTTTTGCTGACTTCTTTGATTTGTACTTGGTGGCAGAATGTTTGTCTGTCCACTGCGACGCTTTTCAGGTTTTGTTCGAGTATTTCTCCGATGAATCCCTTTGTAACGGCTCCTTTCTTTTCGGCTGCTTTCTTCTTCGGGTCAGTTGGTACTCCGCCCATTACGTCATCTTGAAGGCATGTGTCAAATTATCCCATTTTGTTTGCGGTGAACATAACTTAAAGTAATTGACCTGGTTATTGAATTTCAACTCCTTTTTTGTTCTGTTTCTGTTCAGATTGAAGTTGAACTTTCATCTGTTGAGCGAATTGTATTTTGTTCAGATCTGTTGTTTGCACCTGTAAATTGTTTGCGAATGCTTTCCTGAACTGCTCCGTTTGTGTTATGTAGTCCTTGGTGAAGATATTTTAAGATATTTGGGACAGAACCACTTCATTCAGGTTCATTTGAGTTAGCTGGAGCTGCTCCGCGCTGAATATCTGCAGCCTGAACTCGGAGCTGCCGGTTATCTTGAAGCTGAGCGTTGGCTCAGTGCATTTAACGATAAACGCCCTGTTGTGGTACATCTCAAGGGACTCGATCACTGGGAGTGGCTGCGATTGCGTTTACAGCGTTTGCGCCGTTTCTTATAAATAAGTTTGCAAATTCTAACTTATAACCGGCTACTATTTCGCGTCCTGTTTCGTAACAACTGCTTTCTGCTGTATTTCGGGCATTTACAAGAAGCTTATCACCACCTCCTTGTTAATATTTTACGTTTCGCGCGTTTTCTCCACGTCTGCTTTTGATTCGGGCCTCGTTTCGAAGTTCGTGTTGAAAATGACGGTTTGGTTCATCACATTCTGTAAAACGTAGCCGAGCTCTGAGCTGCTCATGAGGGTTGACTCTGCCTGCTCTTGAATCTCAACTGGGACTATTTTAGCAAGGCCAGGTCCGAACACGTGCAGCTTAACGCTCGTTGGGAAGCACCCGGGTACTTTCTTGTCCTTGGCGTCGTATTTCTGCCTCACTGTCATCCTGGACTTAAGTAGCACAAATAACGTTTTAATTTGCAAGTCCTCGAGCGTTTTCTTGTTCAGGGTCAGTTGAGCTTTCTTGTTCATGAACTGGATTTCCTGGTTCTCCAGAACTGCGTTTTTGCTCTGGTCAATGATCGTTACAGTGTGCTGGAGAGCTGGTACAGGCTCCTGGAACTCGAAATTAAGGAGCAGATACTGCATTGACGAATTCTTCTCAAGCAGCTTCGTGCTCATTATGTGCTCGGACTCCTGCTCGAACTCGGCGTAAGACTCGTTGTCAATGTCTGACGCAGGCCCCTGAGACAAAGCAAGAGGGGATTTAGTCGGATCAAGCTGCAACTCGAAGCAGCAAGTGATGTTTTCGTTCTCGTTCATGCTGGGCTGCGTTTTCTACTACAGAACCTAATAATTCTCAATATTTTACGCATTCATCTCAATTGAAATTATTGACGCATTTGTACATGAACCAGTCATTGTTACGTAACCACCCCTCAAATTCAACGTGTCGTTGGTGTAAAACTCGAAATTAATGAAAAGAGCTGTAGCACCCTCAAAGTCTTCGTAACAGATGTACGTATTCTACTTATAAGCCTTTATCAATTAATGAACATTCTAATCTGAATCAAACCACACAAATTAAAGCTTCGTTGAACAATCTGCTGTTGGAGATTCCTTGATGTACTTTGTTTAAAAGTTCAAAACAGCCTCTGGATCAATTTAATCAATTCTAATGTAATAAGTGAAGTCCGATGGAGTCGAAGTAGAGTTTAATTGCTTTCTCAGCGGATTAGGTTAAACTTTGTCAATTTATGCTTGCTTCATACAACTCATATCGAACTAATAGAAATTTTAGCATTGATTGTTAACAACCGTCTCTTTTCCTTTTTAAACTTGTTTCACATTTGCGTTGGTCTTGAACATAACTTAGCGCGATTCTTCTTTATCAGAATAACACACCAACTCATCGAAATATTAGCCAATTTCGCTCATTTTGACCCAGCATGAATCCATATTTTCATAAACATCTTCAAACAAGTCGTCATCATCACCACGATCGGCCCAAACTTCTTCATAATCAGCTACTACGTTTTTCTTGGATTTTTATTCACCATGTACCTCATCAACAATTAGTTTTCTGAGAACTGGAAGTTTCTTTTCAGCTTAAACTTAATCATCAGTTAAATATTATTTTTTCTTTGGTTCAGCTGGTTTAACATAATCCTCAAATCTAATTTTCTTCTAGCCTGGCATCATGGTATTGAATTTTTTAGATAAAATTCTGAGCAACGAATATATTTTTGCAACTTGCTGGTTGTCTGAAATATTATCAAATGAATTAAGGACAGTAGCCAAAACACTATCATTAACTGCAAGCTTAATGTACACTTCATCGTTTGTTTCTTATAAATCAATAATAGGAATTTCAATTTGATCAGGGAATGACAAAGAATCTATGGTAGCATTAACATTTTCTTCTAACAACTTGAATTTTTCAATCATTTGTTAGGTGTCATCCAACATATCAATGTCTTCATACTCAGGTAGTATAGCAGGTTAAACTTTAACTTCTTCAAACTGTTATTTCGTATCTCTAACTTGTTTTCCCTTAGATGGAGATCTAATTTCTTTTGTGGGTGAAGTACTACGCTTAGCAACAACTTAGTATTCTAACTTTCTTACTTGTCCTTTCAATAACTATTTTTGAATGAGATATGTAAAGAACTGTACAAATCTATCTTTCAAATAGTTTTTAAATTAGAGAGTTTTAATTGTTACAAGCTTGTTTTTCTTATATTCATTTTTAATTCTGTGTGTTGGAGCTCTTTGTTTCATCAAAGTATCTAACAAATCAAGAATACTTTATTGTGTTGATTCTGTTAATGCATTAAGAACTACAGGATATGCAAAGGCTTATTCAACTTAAACACCTTCATTAGAAATAAACTTAAATTGTTGATTTAAATACCATGGCTATCCATTTTGCACAAAATTGGTAATCGGAACATTGATTATAGTCTATCCGATCTGTATTGGACAGAATGTTTATGCTGTTTTATCAATTTAGACAGATGTATTCTAAAAAGTTTTATTGTTAAACATACCTAATAAAGACTATTTCAATGTAGTCAGTGTGTTCAAATGAAGCATCAATTAGTATTAATTTTAGGAGCAAGTGCAATTATTTGCCTATGATTTGAAGATGTTCATGAAAGCTATCGAAAAACTTGGAACCTATAGTTTCTTATATATTTACCATTCGTCAAGTGCAGTTGGTGTATCACAAATTCCTGGTTATTTTCCTGCAACAAAATGAGGAGTTGTAAGTTCACCTATTTTTGAGTTAGGAGGAAATACAAGAAGTGCAGATTGAATTGCTTGTTTTTAGTTAGTAAAAGCTGTCGCAGGTAATGCTGGTACTTGCAGTTGGGTAAGGCCAACTATATTTTCATCTACTAAGGTACAATTTGTAAGTTCTGGTTGTGTAACACCAGACACTGCCAGTTCAGTAGTATATGCGCATTTAGCGATGACTGAGAAGTCAGTTAGTGTCAGCAGGTCATCTGCCGTCTTTTTCTTTTGTTTTGACATATTTTGCGCGGTGGTGTGGAAATATATTTTTTATGTTAATATTTTATCGCAAGTCTTTCTAACATCACTTTAGCCATTCTAGGACTCGTTCTTCTTCTACTTCTCCATCATCTATTCTTTGCAGGATTCTGTTGGTGAGTTTTTCTATTTCGTTTGTGTTTTGCGTTTTGAGTGCTTCTTTAAATTGTCTGAGTTCTTTTACGAGTTCTGCGCTTTTGCTCCTCTTTTGTACTCCGTATTGCTTCTTCATCTGCTCGAATTCAACTTGGAATTAATCGAAATTGAGCTCTTGAACGTTCAAAAATTCGGTTATGTCCTGGTTAAGTACTTTAAACTCGAGTTTGTTCTCAGTTTACTGTTGAATTCGTACAACTTACTGGACTATCTTCTCAATTCTCTGTTAGTAGTTGTTCAAAAGAGCTATTGCTCTCAAATATAATTGTTCGGTGTAAATGGTTTAGAGGACTATGTGCTGAGATGGTTTTACGTTTTCAAGCACTTAAGTGAACTGAGGAATCGTTTGAATGAACTGTTGCATGTTCTGTTATTTGGACGTTGAAATTGGCTTCGGCGGTGGTTGAATGCTGGACGGTTTTTACTAAGACGAAGATAAAGGCCGTTATTATTTTGGCTTCTCCTCAACTTTTGGTTAAGTTACTTTCGCTGGCGGCTGTAAAGAAGCCTAAGTTGAAGTAAGGGAGGATATGTTCAGGTTCTTCTTCTTCGCGCACTTTTAACACAAATAATGCAATGCGCGATAGCAGAAATCCTTAGAAATCCGCAAATCCTGCGGAGTTGCATTAATCGCCTTCACCTCAGATGATACTTACTCATAAAAGGCAGTCTAGTAGTCCTCGACTGTGAATTCCTACTCAGCCTAAGACTCAGACAAATTAGCCCTAGACGGTAATTGCAGCTTTGAACACTCGTCAACCATAGGTATTAACCGCGATTACGGATTCGCAATTCTAATCAAATATGTAAATATTTTAACCTTCGTATCAAATTAAAAAGATTATAAATCTTTAGCGATTATAGGCGCTCCTACTTCTGTTAATTCAGTAAACAAAGAATTCACATTCATATTTTGGTGTGGTGCAGTAGTTTATGTATACTTTATATGAAATAATAGTTACCACACCATGAATGGAAATCGCACAAAGAATTTAAATGTCTTAATAAAATACAATCAACATGCTAAACTAGTTAATGCAAAGAACTGGTAGAGTAAACGCATCAACAACATCGATGAACAACACATGGGGATAAATGTAACTAATGAGAAATGTACAATAATCACCTAGCGTAATTGATATAGAATTAGATATGGATGATGTCATGACTGATATTTAAAAGGCTAAAACGAAGGCGAGTTCGTTGTAAATGAACCAATCAGCATCTGATTAATTTGATATTAACTTCTTTGAAAATGCATTAATGAAAACGATGCAAAAATGACAGAACTAGTTAATGAAATTATAAAATATTGAATTTTTATATGTATAATCTAATATAGTTTGTAAAAGTAATCATATATAAGTATAACAATGAATCATCTTGTTGATGTTTTAGCATAACATACTTAGTGATCGTCGTCTGAAGAACTTTCTTTGTTGTCATTTATATAGCTCTTCTTATTTTATTCTTAAGTTTTCTGTGTGTTTTAAGTTGTAATTTTTATATCAATAGTATTCAAGTTCTACTTTATTGATTATTAGTCTTAATTCTTATATTAATTATTTTAGTATGATGTTTATTAAGTGTATGAGGTTTTCTATTACGGTGGATTGTTTTGAGGGAAATTTGTTTTATATGGTGATGACATTTGATGTGATATTTACATTTCAAATTTTATACAATTTATTAGCATTTTATTTGTTACCACCTCCTTACCGCAATTTCAAATGAGTAAAGTAAAGAACACAACTGTTGCACTTTCTTAGTTAACTCCCGAAGAGTAAAAGTTAACAGAGCTCTCTCACTAATACCGTGTCATGGAATAAAATAAAAAGCGTTATGTTGATGAGCAATAAAGTGAATTGCGTCGTCAACGTGGTATTGTTGATCGTTTAGCTAAAGAAAATGCCGCTCTTCGTGAACGTATTGCTGATCAATCATATCTAGCAGAAACCGCGTTAAATCAACACCAAACTGCAACAATCGAAGCAGAAAAGAAAAAATCTGAATTAGACACACAACTCACATAAGAACGTGAAGCTATTAAACAACTTGAATCAAAAATATCAAACACACAAACGACTATCAATTAAATGAGAAGACAACGCGCTACTGCAGAATAAGCTAGACCAACCGCAAAATCTGTTGAGCACAAAATCGAACAACTCGAGAACGCTTTATACCTTACTACCACAAAGTATAACGGATTAATTACTGATAATTCTAAACTAAGAGAATCCATTACTCATCTTAGAAGAGAACACTTAAAATTTGAAGAACAACACTAAAAAATGTTGATGGAACAAGAAAAAATGCAAACACAAATGAAAGAGGAGATGGAAGAAGCTCGTAAGAACTTTAAAGATAGAGAAGATCTGTAAAAGCAAATTTAACAACTTTAAGAACAAAGCTTGAAGGAAGAATAAAAATTCAAAGAAGACATGGCAGAATTAGAAAAAGCTATGGAAAAGGACCTTAAAAAGCGCCACCTTCATTTGCAACAATTAGAATAATAAAGATAACAACAAAACGAACATGTTATCTAAAGATAATTGAAACAATAAGAAGATCTTAACTCCACTGCCAGATTATAAACTGAAATTTATACTGAAGAACACTATCAAAAGGCCTTTTTGTAAATTGTAAATGAAAATATCTATCCAGAAGCTACTAGATTGTTTAATGAAAACAACAACGAATTGAATGAAGAAATTATAAACCAAATCGTTTAGAAGTACACTGAAAACGAAGATCAAAACTTTTCACTTTTCAATTATGCTAACGATTTAAGAGCTGAAGTTGAGAAAAAAGAGGAAGAACTTTATAAACTAAGAGAAGAACTTAACCAAGCTAAGAAGAAGAAAGAACAAACTGAATCTGGTTTAAAGAACGAATAAGAAATCCTGAAGATGAACATGGTCTAAATTGAAAAGGAAGCTGAAAAGTACCAAAGAGAATGTGATGAAATGGAAAAGAACATGGTTGGTGTGTTTACTCAAATTGAAAAACTTTACCAGGCTAGTGGTTTAGACAAGGTGAATGTTAATAAAGAGAACGTTCTTATGGTTCTCAGCGAGGTTGAAGGCGTTGTTGACCAAAAGGTCAATAAGCTGTTGTAATTAATAAAGAAAAAGAAGATTGGTGCCGACATGATAGCTAAATACTTATTCAAAGAAGAAGGTAAGTAATCCGTTAAAAGTTTAGCTCCAGCTGCAGCAGCCATTATTACTGAACTAAACAAGGAAGATTTGTGAAAGATTATGATAATTTATAGAAAGATTACAATGTATTTTGCTTTGGAGGGGTGTTTAAAATTTAAACATAAACCGAGGTGAAGCCCAAACAATTGTGTATCAAATTTATGATAGTTTAATGAAGGAAAATTCAAATTCTTAAGTTGCAGTTATATTTTCAAAATATTTCTTATTCTCCAACACTGTGACAAGGTAAACTGAAATTCAAAAAATAATAAAATTATCAACAGTTTAATACATTTTTTCACTCGGTAACGTCTTCTTTCCACTCTATGAGCAGGTTTCCGTTGACTTCGCAGAGTTTTCCGAGGATTCCTTCAAGTGCAGCTTCGTCGCACATTCTGATGACGTCCTCTATAAGTAGGAAAACGTTTTTCCTCATTTATAGGAAGTTGTTTATTGACAGGTCCGTTTTGATCACGTTCATTTTGTTTTGGACCAGGTATATCTCTCTTTGAACGTTTTTGCGGTTCAAACAGATGCTAATCACGTGCTCAATTCCCTTCCTCAAAAGTTAGAATCCGTTTACGAACTGGTTTTTGAACGTGAGGTCGATTTGAGGGATCAATTTCTCGTTTATGGTCACAAAACGAGCAAGTTGTTGAGCTGTTGCCCACTCAATGAGGTGATTTTACTGCAACTGAAGCTGAACGAGCTCCTTCTCTGAGTACTTCTCCTTCTGCTGAATTAGGGAGCAGAAGTGCTCAAAGAGCTAAAATTGTGATAGCTTAATACCAAGTTTGTTTGTTACTTGTTTAAATTCGTCAATGGACAGGGCTTTGAAATTCAAGAGAATTCGGTGCAAAACCGCGCGGTAGTTCAAATAGCTGTTGAAAATTAAAGGGACACACTTCTCCATCTGCACCTCCTTGCTCAAGCAAAGCAAAACTGATAACAACGTGTGAAAACGCTCCTGAGAAAAGCCCTGGAATAACTAACGCGTTAAATCAACCAACTAATCGCGCGAAACCCTCAACTAATCGATCTATTCAGCTACTATTTATCGAGTCTACAACGATTCAGCTTTTTACTTGTCCAAATTGAAATAATTCCTTATCAACAACCAAATCTGGAACAAATCGCGCGTATCGTAACTAAACTAATCATAAAACAAAAACTGCGAAAACATCTTTACCTCCACATTCAAAAACGACCAATAAACAACATTTGCTACTAATTACTACAAGAAAACTGAGGCTAACGTGTTGGAATACTTTTACGTAGCGAAATGCAACACAATATACGGTAGCGTCTCGTAAGATATCTTCCCTGTAATTTAACTAAATGAATAATACACATCTTGCATTTCTTGCTAAGACTCGGTGATCAAAATATTTTCCTTTGACTAACCTGTTAATATGTACTAGCTCTGCGATTTCTACTGCGCAAACTAATAAATAACTCGTAGTGTTTTAAGCAACCATGGCAGGGAGCGTAATTACGCCTTTATTTTGTAATACCTTATCGAATTGTATTCAACAAATTATAATGGTTGTGAAAGCTACTCAATAAGTTACACGATAATCGGCCTTCTGTTTATAAAACACCTAGATATTGAAGCAAAGTTTATCATTGAAATTTAGTCTGAAATGTCAGGGATCACTGCATTTATTGGTCTGCCTTCTTCGCCTTTTAGTTGTTATCGAAGTTTAATGTACAAATATGTTTACAATGATAAATTAGTTGGTTTCATTTCTTCGTCCAATTATTATGAATTTAACAATTTTTATAAATTGACATCTTTAAGTAAACATGGAATACATATAAAGGACTTTTGACCATTTTCTTCAATTAATTACAACCCATATTAGGCTTTCATACTTTAGGATATACTTTGAATAGAAAAATCAGAGCTTTCGAAATCTTACACTAGATTAAATTATGATTTGTATTCCGAAAATAATGTTAAATGCATGTTATATATTTTTTCCATTATAGGGGAATTATTTTGATTTTTAGTTAGCAATGGATGGAGCAAAATATCAAATTCTGATTTTGATTCTAATTTATTGGCTTATTAAAGTATTTACTTTAATTCCGACTCCTATATCTCTTGTTTGTTTTATTACCGCAATACTGTAGTTTTTAGCACAACTGATTATTTTTGAATGTTTAGAAAAGTGTCTCGTTGTTGTTTTCCAACAATAGGATTTAAAAAGGTAAACTTAGAAGCCTACTAATTGGCTTATTAATTAATATATTTTAAGGTCAGTTATTTTGTAGTTTTAAATTATTGAATATTAAATAGAGAATCTCCCATCTCCAAAAGTTTAGATTACGTATTTATCATTTGATCAATTTTTGTTTCTTTAGGTTATTATATAGCTCTCTATTATAACATTGTTGATACAGCATCTCTGTTATCATCTATTTACTACTCACTATTTAAACGCATAGTAATATTCGAAGATTCAATAACACGCTTTTCTTTATATTTATTCATAGCATTTTTGCTCTCCATTATCTTTTCGTTAATTGATATTTCTTTTTACTCAACATGCTTAGGCTCAGATACTTCAGTACTTTTAAGTTAATCGATTGGACTATTATTTTATTAGCTGTTTTATTCGCTTTTCGCACTTTATGAAGGTTTACGTGATAATTTTTGTGTTTTAATGTTATTTGTGCTTGAACTTCTTCTTTTTTCATTATTTATTAGTACTTAACCTTAAATGCTTAACTTTTCCATTGATTCTATTTAAGACTTAGACCGTCTTTTAATTTCTGTTGAGCTTTAAGAAATTTCTTTTGAATTCTGCTTAACATTTTCTAATTATATTTGAGTTAAATTTGTTTCACTTTTCTAGACTTTATTTTACTCGGACTTTTCATTCTTTTTGTTTATAATTTCTTGATTAATTTAGTCTAATTTATTATTTTTCTATTTATTTGAACTAATAGAAGTTGATCTGCTCTTTGCATTTTTCTTTAAATTAGGATTTTCTTTTATTACTGGAATTTCTAATAATAGTTTTGATTAATGGAATTATTCTTCTGACTAATTGGCAGCTAATTCCATTTTTATTAACTCTTTCGATTAACTATTTAAATTTACGGTAATTTAGTCCTTTTGTTCGGTTTCAGTTTTGATTTCAGCTTTTTCTTCTTGTTTCCCTATCATTTGGTCATATTTTTGATTAATGTTAAGATTGTCAATTTTTTACACAATGACAGGTTCATCACACTACGTTTCTTTATTGGAATAGTGTTTTGTTCTGTTGTTTTCAGTTCTAATTGTGAATAGTTCAATTTCATGATTCTTGATAACATCATTAAGTTCCAAGACGTTTTGTTTTAATTATTCGATTACTAGAGTAGACTCTTGATAATTTGCTGATACTTCATCATATTTTTATTTAATTTTCATTTTTTCGAACTCAATTTGGTCTTTGGTCTTAGCCATATCAAGTAATTAAACTTATAACATGTTGTTTTATTTTTCAATAAGATTGTTTGCATTTATACCCTCTTGTTGATTTTATAACTAAATTTTTAATTCATTTTCGAGTAATCTAATTTTCATTTCCTCTGACATTTATTTTTCGTCATTATTCGGTTCAACTTTCTTTTGATCTTTTGTATCCTATTTCTACAATGTTTATGATTGTTGTAGTTATTATGGTTAGACCTACTACTGTTATTATTATGTTTGTTACGTTTCTGCGCTGCTTGTTTAGACAGATGCTTATTAATTTTATATTTATTACTCTTATGACTATGTTGTTTGTGTTACTTAATTTTCGGTAGTCGTGGTTGTATTGCTAGATGTATTACTAGATTAAGTTTAATTGGTTTGAATACTTTAGTCTTAAATGCTTTGTACATTTTGACTTACAACTATTTATTATGATGTGTTCGCAGCATAATAAATGGATGTGTATTTAAGCATTTAGTTTTTAGGTTTGTTATCATCGGGTTTTTGGTCAAGTAAGTGTCTAGGAGTGGGTTAAACTTAGTAAAGCTTTTAATATTATTCTGGCAGTTCTTTGACTTAGATTTATTCTGCTTTAATTACTTATGGTAGAACAATTTGGGGCGGTCTCGGTGGATTGCTGGGTAATTATTATTACTTGGCTGAGGGTGCTTTGCGTGAGCTCTTCTATGTGTCACTATTATTCGATTAAGTTACGTGGATTGGGGTTGCGTTATCTTCATTTCCTTCTGTTTGCACATCAATGTCATTGCATTCAATTATTTCTTCTGGATCTGTTTGAGCTGTGTTGTTAACCAGTTTGACTTTCTTTTTGGATTACTTTAGCGTTTCAAGTTATCTCTCTTCGTTAACGTAGTTTTAGTCCAAATAGTTGAAATTAACTTATTGACCGCTGAAAAGTGGAACATTAATTTCTGACTATTCAGTTTTTGTTTCTTGAGCATTCTGAACTGGAGGTTCTTCTTCTTTTATCGTTTCAGTTTTTTCAACGATTTTTTCATTGGAAACACTTTGTCTTATTTTAGTTGTTGGAGGTTTACTGGTTTTTGAAACACCAACAACACTTTTTCTTCTTTCAGGCTTAGTTGTCTTTTTGGGAAGGGATTAATCCTTGGAAAATAAAGATTGCTTAGAAACAGAAGAGGATTTGTGATCTGATGATTTCTTGGATTTCTTGGTCTGCATTATGTCAAGTTCTTCTAATTTGTCTGATTGCTCATTTTTAATATTATCTGACTTTTTGGGCTCTTCAACGAATTCAAAAGTATTGTGAGTACCATTTTGCTAAATAAGTACTGAAGAACTGGAGCTTTCCGCGTCTTTTAATTTGATTTAATGAGAATTAGAACGATTTTTAACATTTAATATATCATCAACCTCTTCAGTTTGTATAGACTAGTCCTAATAGTCTAATATAGTACTACCAACTTAAATAACTTTATCGTATAAATCAATGTCAAATGTTTGAACATTGTGAGTGGACTGTGGAACACTTACTTAAATAATTTTGTCAGTTGCTTTTTGATTAGGATCTTACTTTTCAACCTATTATAAATCAAATGTAATACCACCATATTTAGTTTCAGAAGATTCTCTTACACTTTTTTGGACTTATATTTATTGCATTCTGTCAGCAAAGGCTTGTTAAGCAGAAAATCCTTAGTCTTATTACTAAATATTCGAAAATAACTACAGCTAAGGTAATTGTTGCGATGATTCTCTAATAGAATTGGATCGAGATTCTTTAGGTGACTGTTAGTATATTATCTCATTGTCTAAAGCAGAGGCTGCAATTTAATTCAAATCATTAAAAAGAGACGTATCATGTTTTTTAATAGGTTTTTCATCCTCTTCAATAATTGTAGTAATTTATTTTTAATCTAATTCTTCAAGTTTTTTCATTTTTTAAGTAAGTTTTTTATTATTTTATTGTAAGTTATCAATATTTTGCACTGTCATATCAGTTTATACGCGTTTTTAAAGCATCTCTACTGGTTGAATAATTGTCATTTCTTATTTCACCTTGCTCATGAACTAAGCTATTGTTTATGAATCATCAATGCATTTAATAACTTAGAGCAATGATTATAAATCGCTTCCCGAAACTCCTAAATCAACCAATTCATTTGCTGATGATAATGATAGTTTAAGAATTGTTTATGCCGCAATTCCAATAATTTCATTTCCAGGTAAATCCTAAATAGAATTCTTTTAAGCTTCCCGCTCGTATAATACAATTTTTTCCATTTCTGCGTTGTGTGTTTCTTTAAGCGCAATTAGTTCATTTTGCATATCTGCAATTTATTTAGTACTCGATTCTATTTGATATTCCAACTCTTTGTTGATATTTCTATATCTTGAATTAGCTTATTCTTCCTGGTGTAACCTGGCTTCTGTGTCCAGATATTTGTTGTGAGCGTTTTCTATTTATTTTTTCTGTTTATTTTGTGATTCTTAAACCCGTTTATATCTAATTTTGAAATCTTCAATAACAACTTTATCGGATGTATTCATCTATTGCTACAGTTCTAATTGTTTTCGAAGTTTATTTATTTGTTAAACATAATAATTATTTTTTTCCTCTTATTAGCTTAAAAATATTTTATTTCTTGTTAACTATTCGGTAAGAGTATTATTAAAATATTCTAATCTTTCAATCTTTTCATTATCTTCATTTTATTTTTGCAATAGCACAGTATTTTGCTATTCTAAAATTGCGCATTTATTATCTAATTCTCTTACTGCATCTTATAAAGCTAAATCTACTGATGATTTTTTAGATATTTTATACATAAAGTAAGCTTTTAGTGAATCAAGTGTTTTACAAATGTTGTCGTTTTGTTTATTTAGCGCTAAGAAATCGATAACTGCTTAGAACGCGTCACAAAATACATCTAGATCAGACATAGCAATTGGCTTTTAAATATGAACAACTTCTTATGAACCATTATTTACATCACCTAATACAGAATATGTTAATCCTCCTATTGTCTTCTGAGATATGGCAGTTTGTTGATCAAAGTCGCGTATGTCTTTTAATAGTTATAAATTTAAATGCTCTAACTATTCATCTGGATCATCGTTGAGCAAAGGATCAAATTCGCTTTTGAGTAATATTTTTTATATCTCACAATTTATTTCATGCAAAGACTGCATCGGATCTTTCGCTGATTAATCAGCTAATGATATATTATTTGTCGAATTGTAATCAATAAATAGCGGTACAATATCAATTTTATCCTTTACTCGCCGTTTAAATATCTAATTATCAGCTAAAAGTTTTGTTCTAGCAGCTTAAAAGTCAATAGAACTTTTACTACGATCTATTATCTAGTTTTCAAGTTTTTATGCAACGTGTCTCATTGCAACTTTGAAGTGAAATTGTTAAAACATTCTTAAGATAATGAAATAGACATTAATAAAAATGAAATGGAATTGACAAATAATTATTTCATTGCAATACAAGCTATTAACGAAGCGTTAATACAAAAGTGTCAACGCAGTATCCACTGTAAAAAATTCAATGTTATTTTAATCTTCAGAATGATGTAAAACTTGTTATATGTCATTCATTTATTATTATTGTAGAAAATAGTAAACTGTAAATAATATGTTGTCTTTAAATGTAATATATAATGCTGTATAATATCATTCTTTGTCAACTACATTGTTTTGATCTTGACTTCCATCTTCTCCATCATCAAGCAAGTAGTTCATTCCAAATTCAAGCATAGCTAAACTACGCTCAGATGGATTCAGCTATGTATTGTTAAATTTTAGTGCATCCTCTGTTATTTTAGGAATTATTAGGATTGGTTCATTTCCTTCGTTATAATCTACGCAATGTTATTTCATCTATCTTTGCAACACAAGAAATCTCTTTTCGTACTATTTAATTTTCCGAATTACTTCTTGTGGGAGATACTCAATTCGGGGTCTCACCAGTTTCAATGGTTTGTTTTAGCTCGTATTAGTGATGTGAAAAATTTGTTTCGTTTATTATTGGGTTCTTTTGTTTTCATAAGTATTTAAAAGCAAAAGCAGAATATGTATGTGCTTGTTGTGATAATATACATTATAATTACTTAAGTCGATTAGCAATCTCAATGCGTTGCTTACAATACTAAGTGCATATTACTCCATCATTTTGCTTAGATTACCCTATAATATTCATATTATCACTGTTCTGTCTCAACTGCATCACTAAATCAATTTCTAATCCATATTCTTCTCTATAATTATTTTTATAACATTATGAATTACTTTTCCACACCCTTCATGTAAATATGCCACTTACTGATAAACAGAAGATAGAGCTAACTAAGAAGCGTTTGAATATCCCGGACAAGAATCCGTTCGAGAGCCGTTCACCAGCTAACAAGAACAACGTTATGAACAAACGTCACAACTAATCCAAGAAAGGATAAGAGTAGGAAATGCCAGTTCAAAAGTTCACATCCATAACAGATGAAAGACCACAAATGGCCGTTTCAGAGGTTAAAAAGAATTTCAAGCAAACGCAATAAATTCGTGAATAACTTCCGCAAGCAGCTGGACTCGAAACGAGCACCAAAGCCAAATCGCAACAAGAAATTTACATGGAAATCATGCACAAATCCAAACAGGCGAAGAAAGAAAGATAAATGCTGAAAGAAGAACTGGACAACCAAATCAAAAAACTTGATAGCACCTTCAACAAAGTAGTTCAACAAAGCGTTCCACTTCGTCTAGACCAATCCAAAAATATTCAATCCAAGTTCCAAGAAGCCGCTATGCGCTTCGAAAACGACACTTATAAACGCGCGAATTAAACTGCCAACACAGCCGAAGAAATTGTTCGCGTCGGTGCAGACAAACTGCAAAAACTCGAAAAACACCACAAAGAAGTAGCATACACCGCTGGAGGCGACGACGATGATATTCAATACGTAGTCGAACCAGAAATACTTGAAGCTAATGAAAACCAAGAAGAAGTTCAAAAGCCAGAAGTACTCCCTTTAGAGCCACTAACAGAATACAACGCCGAAAAATTCTCAAAGGAGCTTGAAAAATTACCATTTGTCTTGAGCATTCCTGACACATACGCAAAATTCTCAAATCTACTCAATCGTGTTAGCTAATAAGAAGAAATCGTTGTTCTCGATCGTCTTATTAAGTCCAACTCAACTTTTGTCAACAAAGCCAACCAACCATAAATGGAATTATTGATCTCTCATTTGTTCAAGCGTATCCTGACACTTAAAAACTTTAACCCTAACAGAGTAGATGCTGAGCTTAGAGCTTTGCGTCACTGCGCAAATGAATTGCCACACTGTGTTGCCGGTTAATTTAATGTGTAGTTCTAACATTTTGTTGGAGAATTCAATCAATTCTATAATCAGAAAAGCTATTTCCCAGGTATCAGTCTCCAATTTATTATACTTTTGAGAGTTTTCTAGATCTGCTTCTTATAGACCTAGTTTAGTTAAGAAGAAATATAAAGCCAAGCTATTGTAAACTTTTATTTAGTAAGCGAATACTTAATATACAGAAGTGCCATCAGCAACGAAACTGACCTATTAAGACTATTATTTTTAGTTAAAGTAGTAACTGCGATGTGCATGCAATGTGGTAAATATAACGCAGGAGTTGTTTATGGTCTTTAAAGAGTATTAGTTGCCAGTCAAAAAATGCAAGTTAGCGAACAGACTGATAGTATTTCAGAAGAAATCAAAATAAAATTCACTAAATTAGTTGGAGGAAAAGTTAGCAACTTGCATAGTTTTATAATGTAAGAGGTTAAATCAACATTAACTATATATTACAAATACTTCAAATTCAATTTCGAAATATTACCAAGTGTTTTAGGTAACTTAATGTTTAATGGAGACGTGAATACACTTGATTTCTAGTAAGAAATGAACAATATTGAAATATTTGAAAATGAAGTAGGATTTGTTTTATACAATACCAATACTGATTTTCTACCAGAAAGAGTCTTTTAAATAAAAGAATAAGATCCTCTATTCATGAAACATTTCAATCCAAAGAAGACTAACGATTTGGATATTTAAAAATAAAAGGAAAGAATTGAAGATAAAAAACAAAAGAGAGTTGAAAAAGATGTTTATAGACGTGAAGTTAAATAAATTTAGAAGAAGATGTTAGAAAAGCAAAATGCTGTAATATAGAAGAGTTTGAGTCTTTAAAAGGCTAAAAATTAGGCAATTTAACAATGGGGAGCAGAAAGAAAGTAAAA
Organism: Hexamita inflata; assembly: GCA_963988835.1. Classification (NCBI taxonomy): domain Eukaryota; phylum Fornicata; order Diplomonadida; family Hexamitidae; genus Hexamita; species Hexamita inflata. The sequence goes on from CAXDID010001054.1 coordinate 41,768, forward strand.
GTGATACTATTTTATATATTCAAATTTTATTTTAGCTTGTAATTTGCATATATTTTATTGTAACAAATTGTGACAAATTTTTGAGCTACTGAAATATGAATTAAAATGAATTTGCTATTAAAAAGAGCAATATAATCTTATCCAAAAACAAAAGTTCAAAATATTTTAAAGTAATATTAAAATATTAAAAATACAATAAGATAAAGCAAGATATGACTTTAAATGTTCAATTAATGTAAAAACAAACCATCCACAAAAAGATCTAAAATGTCTTTTAAAATCATAGTAAAAACTAATAAAACCACTACACACATACGTAATATTATTTATATTACGTATATATGTTTACATTGCATATCATAAGATAAAGTAGAATAGTTACTTGATCCTAAAAAAGATGTTAAATCACACATAGTAAATACATTAAAGCTGTTACATAAATGAGGAAGCAGAATCACTTAGATTGGAAACAAAGATGAAAGCCATTTTAATAAACTGGAATATTATCAACCACAAGAATAAACAAGAATTATTAAAATATATATTATTTTTACTTGGCTATAGTAAAATAACTAGTATATATTTATTTATTGCGTTTAGATGTATTGTTGGATTGTTGCTGTTGAGTGAGTCATGTTATTATTTTATTGTAGCTTTTGTTGGATAAAAATATTATAATAATTACTTTAGTGTTTATACAGGTTTTCACATCACAAATGGAAAAGACTGTAGTAAATGTTTCACTTAGTAACATCGTCTCGTAAGATAGACCAGTTACAGAGATTTACTATAATCTTACATTATATGACAAGAATAATTATGCAAATATTATATATAAATCAAATTAAATAAAGCTAACTGTCACAGATTTGCCCACAATCAAACACAGCATTCCTATTATAACAAAAGGTTTGCAAGTTGAGCCTGACCTTGAATTAATTTTTATTAGTGAAAAAGATATAATTTTGTAGCATCAACTTCCTATAAAAGAGTTAACAGGAAGACCTCAATAAATTGATCTTGAAATGGTTTAGTTCACTCTTAAAACATAGTTTACTAGTGAAACTCTTCTCGAGCAACCTCAATTAATTTAAATTGGAAAGTTATTCTTTAAATTTAACAATTAATTTTCAATTTTCACCCGTTTTGCGATAGAACTAGAAACAACTTATACGATTAGATAGGAATTATTCACAAATTTTACCTCTACAACTCTTGAAAGTGATAGTTTGCTAAGTATAGAGGGAACTGATAACTTAAAAATACGAATTGTTGCAACCCCATTAGATTTAATGCATTTAACACAATATTATACTATTTCTGAAATAAATGTAGATACAAAAGACCTAGATTCTTTGTGTCAGTATATTTCTGAAGCAAATGTTTCTTCTATACCCATCAATTGCGAATACATAAATTATATGGAAATGATAACAGCAGTACTTCAGAAAGCTACAAGTTTTGGAACAGAGAGAATCAAATTTAACTATATTGTTAAAGAATAAATGCCTTAAGGACTAACATAATTTTACATGAATAAAATTATTGATGTTTAACCAGAATTAAACATCCAAGATCCTTAAGATTCTGAACACTACAGATATATTAGAAAATAACTAAAGTATAAAGCTAATTTATAAGAAAATTATGATTTTGGCGTTGTTTCGTACAAACTATAAGTTATGAAAACAGAGCCATTTACAATTACATCATTGCCAGACTTTATTGATAATGTTTTGTAACCCAGTTCAGCTCATTACACAAGATTCTTATGCCCATAGTTATAGGATTTAGAATAAGATTACATAGTTTGCTTCAATGAAATTGAATCAATGTAAGTTATTCCTTAATAGTAAAACGGATAGTACGTTATTAAACCTGTTTAAAAAGCAGTATATACTTGCAGTTATGAACTTACACGAGAAACATATTCTGAATCATTCCATCCATACACTAAAATCATGCTTTCAAATTTAGAGAACAGTACAACATTTAGAGTACTAGATATGAATTTGAACGAAGTATTTGTTCAAAATTTTGTAAATCATAAGCTATTGGAGTTGTTTACTGAAAAGGAAATTAAGTTAAATTTCCAAAACGGAAAGTAAACTTTGTAAATCCCTATATTATGTTTAAATTACGAAAACCATCACTAGGAAAAGCTTAGGTATATTGAATACAAGCATGGTTAGGAAATTGAAAAACTCAATTTGCAGCCGCTTACATATAGCACAGATGTGCGTGATGTGGGTGTAATGGCTCATCAGGATTGCACAACGTACTCGATTTACAAAGGCACATTTACAAATAAAATGATTGATTTGGAGTAAAATATATTTTCAGTGGCAGATAATATTTAAATGCAAACGCAACTGATTAATAAGTGTCATTTTGACGAGAGCATGCTCCCGAAAGATTTCTAAGCGTATGCGAAGAAATCGCAATAAAAGGAGTTCAATCACGCGAAGAGCGAGTATTTCAAGCTCCACAACGTTGACAAGGAGCTGAAGGAGCTTATAAAGTTCATACAAAACAAGTAAACGTTCCCGGAAAGTTACAGGTCATTCTAAACGAAAAACATTCAAGTTGTGTACGTGGGCTTGAAACTGGAGGTAAAGAACCTGAAGAACTTCAAATTTGACAGCGCGACGAAGCTCATTGGCCAGAACGGTGTCGTTCTCACCGATTTGGACCAACTATTGAAGAAGAAAACGCACGCGAAGCCGAACGGTGAGTTGGAACTGCAGAATGGACAGACGATAAACCTGAACGAGTGCTTCGACAAGAAGCCAATAGTTGAGTCTGAGATGGATTTGCGTAACGTGGAGCTGGTTGACAAGATAGTCCGCATATGCGACCGCGAGCACGCGCTATTAGACTTAACGTACAAAAATGGAGTCAAGTGCGTGAAGCCATACGTGATTAGAAACACGTCCAAGCTGTACGACGAAACAGGCCGCCTGGTGTGCGACCTGGTAGATGTAAATTACCCATTCACCTTCGATGAGGAGCTGAACACGGACGTAGACGGCGACATAACCTACCAATAAATCAAATTAGTACCCATTTCGTAACTATAACTGAAATCAGGCCGCTTGCTCTGCGAAAACTAAAAATCAGCCACCTCACAATTCAAAGTCTCCGTTGAGGGCACACTACTCGCACCGGACGGCTCAAAAGTTGGGAAACTAGACGATCTCGTTTACGGACCGAGCAACTTACCCGTTTCGGCCGTTAAAATAAGCCAGTTCACAGCTCTCACGTACAGAATCGCGAACTTTCAACTTTTCAAGGGGGCTCAGTATGTGTGTGATCTTAAGGACATTAAAAACCTTGAAGGACAAGCTGTGGTTGAGGACAAGTGGTTCGCAATCAAGACGTACAAGGTTAGCATTGACGGGTACCTAGTCATAAATAACGAGCGCGTGATCAAGCTCAACGAAGCGTTCATCAAAGGAGAAAGCATACTACAAGGAAGAGTCATCACACCCATGAACGCACTCAAGTACAAAATCGAAAACGGAAACATCATGGCCCCTGACGGCGTATGTATCGGAAACGTTAACGACATTTGCAACAAAGACGGAATCAAAGTCGCAGAGTGACATATATTCAACGTATTTATAACATAATAACACAAAATAACATGATATTGACTAATATTACTTACAATACACTAAAATTGGAAAAATTCACCTAAAACGCAATCAATCGTAAAACGGATTGCCAACAGTGTCACTAAATTAACGCTTAGAAACTTTTATCTATTGATTTCTAACTATTTCGCGACGAATCACGAATTCATATTCTAAATTATACATTGGCACATTCTTCATCATTTTAATTCTGAAGTGGAAAAGTTGAATGTGTGGTGTTTGAAATGTATTGTATATTAAAATATAGTTCAATCAACTCATAAGGCTTAATAAACATAAAGAATATGTATATTATTATATGTAAAGAATTAAAGAAGTGAACTTGATATTCGATATTTTTATCAACCTTATAATAATTATTGTACTATATTTGTTATTCTATTGTATGTATCAAAAATTAATTATATAATATTTATAACATCACTGAAAATCAGATATAATTACAGAAAATGATAATAGAAAATGTTATTTCAAGTGCCGAACTAACTTAGGTTGTCTGAGGAGGCTATTCAGAGTGACAATCCTAGAAGATGAGGTATGATATTGAGATTAGTTTGAGGTAACGTTATTGTGTAACTAAGTTTGGATTTGTGGATTGCCATGATTTATGAGATGAAGATGGAATGATTAAATTGAGCCTTAGTACTGATGATAAGGTTATAGTTAAGTGAGTCATTTTATAATTACAGAAAATGATAATAGAAAATATAAATTAATAGTTGTCTTTAATTAGAAAGACATCACACCGTAAATTACATCTATACTGGTCACCTTTCGGGCTAATGGAGTTTGTTTTGGAGATCTTTTTGTTGATAACCTGTTGTCTTTAATAATAAGTGTACAAGTGTAATTTTTATAACCGTCATTTCCTTCTCACTCATCTCTGAAAATTTAGATTTTAACAGAAGTTATTGATTATTGAGTAGATGTACCAAATGAGTGAGCCAATATACATAAAATTCTAAGAGATGTACACAAAGATAAATGCAAAGTATTACATTCACATAATATATATGCGCACAATCGTAAATTACACTACTACAATTCACAAACGTATTCAAAGTATCCATATAACGGATTCATTGTGGATATAAAGTTTATTTTATAAACAATGACAATAAATTGACAACTGAATACAGTCTTGACCAAAAATTATTAATTTATTATTTTTAATATATGTTTGAATTTATACTGAAAAGTTTCACATAATCATAAAGCTTACTATATAGTTAAATGCAAAAATAATAAAGATTATAATAAATAGCAGTATGTAAATCTGAATCGATTAATGATTAATAGCGCATTAAAATTAAGATATATTATTACATATGGTTAAATACAGGCTAGTACGGTCTCTTTAAATTAATTTGTTTGAAAGATTATAATCAAAGATCACAAGATTTATTATAAATCATTATGTAAAATACAGGTGCCTACGCGTTATGTTATTGATTACAATTGTGTTCAAAAAACACTCCACAATGAAGTAAAAGTTTGAAAAATGGAGTCAAGATGAAGAGAATAAGTTAGTAAACTATGCACAAGATTTCGATATACATATGTACTCAATAGATTGGTAACAGGTTGCAGATTATATGAAGAAGTATACTGCATAGCAATGTAAATAAAAATATCGAAATATTTTATTAGACTAAGTAAATAAAAAACAATAACAACAGAAACTAGAGTAAAGTTTAACAGAAAACGATTCAACAATGACTAATAGTGCATATTCAAGTAATAACTCTAGTTAATAAATCATTAAAGAAGTTAATTACTTTAATAGTTATAAATAGCTTCATAAATTTGAACGTCTTCAAATAATGTTACTTTGTTACCAGAAAAATCATAATTATGATAAAGTTTAGTTGTTCTACCCAGATTACACTATTTAATTTCTTCATTTTATAAATAAATAAACGAAAACGGAAATGGACACGTTTATATCATACATCGTTAAAAGTAAAACGGATTCTATAAAATTGATAAACCTTGAAATAATTAAAAAAGTTCATGATGAAGTTCTGATTTATTGTAGATACTTATATAAGTTTAACTTCTGTGAAAATGATTACTCATACATAGATTTTTATGCGGATTAATAATGGCCGGATTTAGTACATGAAGATATATTCAAGTAATTTGTAAAATAATTGAACAAAGAACACAATTTAGAGCAAATTCTATTTAATATAAAGGTGTATTTATCGGATAAATGATTTTATTTTTCATTCATTTGTTTCTTCTCTCCCAATGTTTATTGATTTGTCCTTTTACTATTCTTCTGTTTCTTAAACAAGCTCAACTTCATCATTTATTTAAGCAGTGCATCCTTAAAGTGCTTTAATTCTACTCTAATCAATTCTAGCAAGTTAAATATTTATTTCTTCATCTTCATCCTAATAGCCAAATATTTTTTCTTTAATTAGTTCTACACAAACATTTCCTTAATATAAATCCGCAAATATTTGAATTAGATTTCTTTTGAAATATTTAGCGCATTAGTTGAAATTAATCAAACGAATAATGTTATCAATTTAGACATTAATATCTTCTTTTAGTACTATTTTAGTTAAAAGAACACTGAATAAATCAAATTAATTGCTATCTGAACTTATTTCCTACACAAGTTTTAATATTTCTTCTTTCAAAATCGTTTGGTGTTTACATCCAACTTCAGTAAATAATTTATTCTTTATATTTAGATGATGTATTTCCTTTGAAAATTATAATTTTTCAGTTGCTAGCATTAATTACAAACCTTTAATATTTTAGTTATAATTAAGATCCGAAATGACATGAATAAACTCAGAACTGAAAACGAAGTCAAGTGTTTAGTTAGAATCTTAAATAAAAGTTCGCTTTTTGTTTGTCTTTAAAATAGATATTATTTTGTTTTAGAATAGCTACAATTCAAAACTTAGGTTTTCTTAAATTTTGTCTTAAAATTCTTTAGTCAAACCTTGAATTGCAAATAAATTGGAGTCTTTAACAGTTTGTTTAACAGTTTTACTTATTCCTACAGCATTCAACATATTTAACATATCAAGAATTTAACAAATTAGTTTCAGTAAATAAGTATTTTATTCAAAATTTTATTGAGCTACTTGTACAAATACATGACACATGGCTCCTAGAGATACTATCTCTTCTTCATCTATATTTTTATTCAAATAGGTAACGAAGTCATCTTCATATTAATCAAATATATCTTTTTAATTGTAATAGAGTTAACAAATGTATTGAGCTTCTAATCCAAACTAATCAACAAAAGATTGTAAACATTTGTTTAAGAAATGTTTGCACACTTGAGATCCAACGAATATTTATTCATAACAGAATTGTGGATTTTCAGTGAATGTCTGTATGTGTTGAGGAAATAGTGAGTCGATTTCATTAAGCTCATTCAATCCTTCTAACAAGAACTAATTTATATCTTATGTAATAGTGGTATCTTCTTGTTATATTAAACAAAATAATTAAATAACTAATGATTTAGTTTTTCTGTTCGTCGAAAGAAGGTTTTTGTAAAAAGCATAGTTAGCTTGAACAGTTTTAATAATAAACTTTTTAATATCAGTATTTTTGAATAAATTAATTAGTTATTCTAATGCTTTTTAACGAACTTAATTTTATTAATCAAAAGTGAGAAGAGTAAGTTAATCCCAAAGTGATTAAACATTTGGAAGAGACGTAAAAAACTTATCAAGTAACTGACCAGTTGTAATCACTGCTTGTTACCTAACTAATGGTACATTATCTAATAGAAGAGTTATTATTTGAGTTAATTCAGCTTAAATTTCAAGAGCGTCTTATGATGTTGGGAATACCTGTTCTAAAATAATACACACATTTCTACGTACATAAGAAGACTGAGAAGATGAAAACTAGGTTATTAATTATGTAAATAACTCAGGAATGGTAGAGAAATAACTAAACAGTTACTTAAACATATTGGCTGATTTTATTTTAATAGTTTATTGCAATATATGCTAGATAAGTATAGGATTTACTTTGTTCAAACTTTGTATTAAGTATTGGCAGGCTGAGGTTTTTGCTCCAAACGATGGAAGAATTAACACACACTTTTCAATAACATTCGAATATTTAAGCGATAACTAGCTTAATATTTAGCGAGTTTAATCCAAAGAAATGTACTAAGGTAAAAAGAAAGCTTACAGGTATTTGCAGGTTAATTCGTTTTAGGGACAATTAATAAGTATTTATAAGTTTATACACGACTTTATTTGTTTCATGGCAATGCTTACATTTTAAAGTACAGCTTTTAACATTTGGTTTAATAATGTTTAGCTATATTATTGCAACACAAGTAGAAGATTTTAATCTGAATGAATATTATGGCTGTATAGAGAATATAGTTCTGTTTGTTTCAGCTTTTGAGATATATCTAACTATTCGGACTTTTCGAGAATAAGTTTCGTAAATTCGGCCATTAATTCGTGATTATATTTCTTTTAAAGAGTAAAACTAACTTAATCGAATAATCTATTATAATCTTATAGATCTTACAGTTCTTTTATATAAGTGATTAATTATTATTCATTCAAAGACTCCATAAAATTTGGAGTGATTTACATATAATATATCACGAATAATCATACAAAGCAATAATTTCACAATCTCTTCAATAACTCATCTAAGATTTTAGCATTTCCAACTTATTGGCATAATTAATCTGCAATATCTTAAAGATTATTCCCATCAATCAGAACTCCGAATAATCTCTAAAGTAAGTTAATATCAGATTACGAGATAACTTCTTTATGAATTTCTTTACCACTAAGCACATCATCAAAATCGTGAATGCAATTCATTAAATTTGAGGAATTAACGTCGTTTTTAGCTTATCTGAGTTAGTGAGACTATTGTAATTTGGTTTACTGTCCATTTACATTTCCATCAGCGTAAATCAGTTTAAGTGTGTCTGGTGTGCTTTCTTGTCCTCTGTTGTATTGGATTTCGGGGCTTTTTCTGATGTTGAATTCGTTCTTAACTATTTTCGGTGCGGTTCCGTTTTCTTTGATGTTTGGGAAGCTGTTATTGCTAGGTTGTGACATGAATACTTGTTCTTCTTAATCGTACAATATTGGTTGTATATCTTCGTTTGTAGCTACGTTTTGCGAGATATTTGCCATTTGGCTTGCCTGGTGTATCCTGGATGTGTTGAGTGGGTTTGATTCGGTGAGTTGAATTATTTTTGGTGGAGCTTCCTGTTCCGAGTCAGTCACGTCAATATTTATTATTTTGTTCATTATTTCGTATGTAACGTTTACATCTTGCAATTAAATATCTTTTATGAACAGTGGTTTCATGTCCACTTTTGAAAACACGCATATGAACACCTTGTTCTTGTCAAAACATTATACGTACTGTTGTTAAGCAACATTATGTTCAACCAGTTTCGTTTCTTTGTAAAATGGGTCTTGAATCAAATTTGTAACGACTAATTTCGTGTTGTCGTTTCCTTAAATGAATACGAATTCGTTTTCGTAGTTGGCTACGCTGAGTTTGTATTTGGTCTTTCTGTGTATTTGGTACATGAAGTTGCACACCAACTAAAAGTTTTTCACCGGTTTCTTATCGTTTGCGAACTGAATTTTGTACAGACCGGATTTCTGGGGCGAGGTGGTGAGAATCTCCTCGCAGAATCGGACGTAGTTCTTCTCAAACGAAAGCAGCACTGAAATTTGAACTGGTGTTTACAGGTAGCAGCTCAAATCGAAGTGGTACCCGTCCAGTGATTTCAAGGCTAAGTGCTGAGTCCCGCTTGCACTGGTTGAGCTCAGTTTGGCGTGGAACAGCTGCACACGAGGGAGTTCGGTCACTGATTCGGCTTGAATTGAGAACTTGTAGTTCACATTCGGCACCGTTATGAACTGAGGGAACACATCCGTTTGAAAACGGGTCTGTGAGAATTTATTGTTTTGCTTCGTAACAATACACGCGGACGTTGCTGCTGAAGCAAGGGTAACCTGAAAACTCTGCATCACTTTCAAATCGTGCGACTAAAACACTAACTATTTCTACTAGTAGAACTAAATCTTAAGAGTCACGTCTTTCAAAGGGAAAGTTAGCGGTTTTAAGATATACTTCATTTGAAGCGGAATAATCTTTAAAATAATATTACAGATACATACGCTATAAACGCACAGTAAATTTTGAGCACCACAATATTAGAATTATAAAATGAAAACTATAACATTTAAAAAGGAAAGTAAAAATATGAACAGCGTCACTGACTCATACCGGGTTGGCTCATGCCCGGCTGGCTCATGCCGGGTTCTCTTTAAATATTGATGATGGTGACCTCCTTGATCTTCCCGTCCTTGTCCTTCTCCTGCAGCGTCTCCATGACCAGCTCGTTCCCCTGAATGAGGATGAGGCCGCACAGCATCGCGGCCACGCAGGTGTCTCCCCTGTCGGTCTTGTACTGCGAGCCCTGGATCTTGACGCCTCTCTGGAGAACCAGGTTCCTTGCGATGGGCTCGTTCTGGACGAACTCCTTGAAGGCCAGCTCTATCTCCGGGTTCCAGTTCGACTTCACGTAGTTCTGCACGCACACGCACAGGTTGTTGATCTCGGCCTGGTCGGTGAGCTTCAGCGACTGCTCGATCTGCTGCTGGAGGTCGTTCTTCATCGTCTTGGAGATGAAGAGGGAGAGGAAGCGGTGGCTCCGCAGGGCCTTGGACAGCTCTCCGGCGCTGTGGACGATCAGCTGCTGCGACAGGCTGGAGAACTTCTACATCACGTTCAGGTTCATGATGAGGGTCTTGCGCTGGAACATACACTGGCCGGCCACTGGGTAGACCGGCTTTATGAAGGCGGCCCGGAAGGTGCTGATCGCGTCTCTGGCGGCGTAGGAGATGCCGAAAGCCGTCTCGATGGACTGCTGGATCTTCTGCGTGATCATGGTTTCGCGGTCGAGGTTCGCCTGGGCATCCTAGAGCTCGACGGCGAGTCTCTCGTTCTTCTTCTGGTTCTCCGCGATCTGCGCGTTGAGCCTCTGGATCTCGGCCTTCTGCTGAATTTGCAGGGCCGCGTGGTATTGCGCCAGTTCATCTGACTTCTGGTTGAACTCCACCGTGTTCTCGTTCAGCAAGGCGATCTGCTGGGCGCGGTCTTGCTCGGAGTTCGCGAATTTGGAATGGGCCTGCTTGTCGTTGGCGATCCTCTAAAACTGCTGCTGCTTCTGTTTCAGGTCGGCCAGGACGCTTTGCAATTGTAACAGCTTCGGGTTCGTGTTGAAGACGTTGATCGAATTCATTTCATCGTCCAGTCTCTGCTGCGTTCTCATCAAAGCCTGGGCCAGAACTTGTTAAGCGTTCATTAAGTGGTGTGTATAAAGGATACGAGTTGTTATTATTTAATAACATATTATTTTAATATTCGCTCAAAAAATGTAAGAATATTATGAAGAGCTTCAACTAAATGATTTAGCTAGCTAAGACGAATAAAACCCCAATGCTCATGATAAATCTGTACAAGTTAATATTCGTCAACTCCTATATGAACATCAAGAATAAGCATTTGCAAATTTATAATCTAAATTAGAAAGAATTAATGATGACATTTAAAATGTTGATTTAAGCTTTGTTTCAAAATCTTTAGGAATTAAAGATCACTATTTAACAAAATAAGAAGCAGGCGATTTTATTTAAAAAGTAGAAACACAACAATAAAAAATTGTAGAAACACAAAATGAATATGAGCTTTATAACAAAGTTCTCACCAAGAAGAAAGCTGAACTTCGTTAGAAAAAGTAGCTCAAACAACAGTTATTGAAAAATATTTAATATGAAGAAAAAATGTTGTAAAAAATGAAATGATGTCTCTAATAAGAATATAAATTATCATTTAGAAATATATGTACATAATATATGAATATCTATCTTATAAATAAATTACTGCAATATAATCTTGTATTTTCTAATACAATTCTAATTATGAAAGAAGTGGCTTAATTCAATTAAGCTAGTTATACACGTGTAATTAATGCAATATTTCACTTCAATTATGCCACTTTCTACAGAGCCAGGATAATCCAAAAAGTTAATTAAATTAATGGAAAATTATCCAATAGTATCAGCAAAGCGGTAAACAGCCAATTAATTTACAGTATTTAGCAATTAGTTAGTATGCGAAGAGCTTATTTAAAAACTTGAAGATATTTCGTGCTAGTTTGTGCCTCAATAAGTTGATTTCCCTGAATTTACAACTGATTTGATTAAAAAGCTGTAAGAGACTCAGTTTGAAAACCTGCTGCGAGATTCCAAGCTTCTGGATTTCCAGGCGCAATCGCAGGACCAGCTCCTGCCCAAGGCCCCAGAACTGGTGGTCAAGTTCGGAGAGCTGGTGCAGCAGATGGTGGATCGCGCGCAGGAGAACTGCGCGAACGTCGTGAAACACTTCCTGAAGCAGAAGCACGACGTGCTGTTCGCCTTCCAGCAGGATCAAGACAGGCTGCAGGAGGTGAACGCGTAGCTCGTCCAGCTGGTGGAGTACATCCTGAAACAGCGCGAGGTCCTGAACTCCGCGACGAAGGCCTCTCTGTCCAGCGAGCAGAAGGACAAGTAGATGCGCATCATGGACCAGCTGGAGGTCATCGACAAGCGCGTGCACCAGCTGAAGAAGGAGCTGAAGGTGCTGGAGCTCCAGCTGCAGATGGCCGTCCAGATCAGCTGCCCGGTGTGCAAGGAGCGCGTGTCGCAGACGAACCTGCTGCTCTGCCTCTTTCCATGCGGCTGCGGCGTGTGCCAAAAGTGCTTCAAGACGGACCCCGGCTTCTGCCAGACCTGCAAGATGGAGATAGAAGAGTACGTCGTCGACGGCGCAGTCCAACAGAGACTTGCGGACCCGCGGCTGAACTTCATCGAGCTCATCCAGAAGATCTACTCCGTCGCCGAAGACATCGAGATCATGATCACGCAGGTGGAGAAAGAGTGGATGTGACGCTAGACTTGATGTGAACTATTTTATAAATGAGAAATATTATGATAGAAACTATTGATAGTAGATATTTGCCAGACGCATGCGAGAACACACGAGTGAGTAGTATATCATGTCTTTCTCGGCCAAACCCCATTTAGAGCCAACCAGGATAGCATGAACTTTAGCAGAAGAAGTGGTTTAAATGAAATTTATTAAATCTATATTATAATAATTTGGTTTGATTTACACTCCTAACTATCCTCTAAATGTCTGATGGCTGCCATATCTTAATTTCCTCAAATGTTGAACCATTATCGAGTAAAACATTAGATTCAGTTTTTGAACGTACAGGCGAACTAGAAATGATTTCAACCATGAAATCTATATTTTAGTAAATGTGTAATGGAGAAGATGTTGATGCCTACATCATACCAATCATTAAAAACGTATCTACATCACAATGTAAACAACTTAAAAAGATTCTTCATATGTTTTGGCCAATGGTTGATTGCTATTATGCAAATGGGACATTAAAACCACATATGATTTTAATTTGCAATTCAATTCTTCAGGATTTGAACTATCCAAACGAGTATATTATCTGCTCCGCTTTGCGTTGTGTTATGAATTTCCAAGCTAAAGAAGTTGTTCAGCATTTAACTTTAGCTATTCCGCCACTCCTTTTACATGCGAATGAAGAAGTACGCGCTACCGCCGCTATAGCTTTAAGAACAATAAACAGTAAATTTATAAACTTGGTTTCTCCAAGAAAACTAGAAGAATAATTGTTATTAGAAAAGAATCCTTCTGTGCTAAGATAAATTATAATAAGTCTTTCACAGGTTTCACTGGAGTATTTCTAAGAAAATATCTAGAGCGCTGTTGAAGGGTTAAAGTATATTGACGACCAATATGAAATCGGAATGGGTATATTTGAAGTATTCGAGAAGCTTCCCGCATCATTTTAAGCTTCATTGGTTTAAAAACTCAAGTTATTCGATCAGCTACCAGGTTAAATTTATTACCAAGCTGGTAGAGCATTGATTAAGTACTTCAAATAAAACGCTGAGTTAGACTCTGGCTATTTGATTTTGGCTGCTCAGTGCTTGCTGATTTCTTGCAAAGAGGCTTCTTCCTCATCAATTTTGTAAATCATTGATTTGATATCAAAGATGGAATTGCAAAACATTCCAAACTCTTCGCAAGTTGCATAAACTTTGGCTCATGTCTTCACTGCCTAATAAAATGAAGAAATTCAGTTCAAGTTATTCCAGCGCCGTTTATTCTAGAAAATCTGTGCTTCTGACTCCAACAGTTCAAAGTAAATTGTTGATAGTTTGACAAGTTCGAGAATCATTGAAACCACGAACATTGAGTTGTATTATGAGCTTTTGAACACTGTCTTCGAGGTGGCTGAAGCTTCTGAAGGGTTTGCTGAGATTACAGTTGCTGGTATTCAGGAACTTTGTAGCGTGTGTTTACAATTGGTCGAGTACACTAGTTCTAATCCAATTATAACTGACAGAGTGTATTTGGATGCGTGTTTGGTTTCAATAAATATTTTGAAGCGTGTAGCTGCCGAATCGAATGCTGAGAAGCGTTCTGATTTGATGAAGATTTTGGTGAAGATTTGCTTCCAGTGCCAGAACGACGATGTGTACAAGGCCGCTTTGTGGTGCTTGTCCGAGCTTTTGGTCGAGTGCGAGTCTAAGGAGCTCTTCATAGCGTCATTCTTGTAACTGCTTGATTTCCCAGCTAATCTCGAGCTTAAATTATCCGAAGCTCAAGAACAGTTCATTTAATCCGCTGTCATCCCCTTCCTCTTTAATCCGAAGGACGACGATGATGAGGAGCGCGCGATTCCAACCTACGCCCAGGTTAAGGCCGGCCGCAGCTCATTCTTAACTTCTGTGGTAGTTCAGATCGCGCGTAAGTTGTGCTATCTTTTGGATTTCAAATCTCCTCTAGTAGCTAAAATACTAGTTGGCGCCTCAGCTCTAACAAAGAAAACTGAGTTTATGTCATCGGATAGGTAAATAGCAATGAACGGCGTTCACGATATGTACACCTACCTCCAAAGTGGAGTGAAAAATGTTTCACAGTAAGCTGAAGTGGTACACAGTCAATAAAAGATTGAGCAAAAACAATAGAGGAGAACTGATGAGGCCCTCGAATTCTCACTGTTTGGGTGCGCTGCCCCCGTCGAAACCAAACCTGTGCAGAAGAGCAAAAAGAGACTATCGCCATATGAGCACTTGGCTGCAAATCCATCACTTATTCACAACATATTCCAGTTATCGGCCGACGCAGATCTCATATACGCAGAAGCTCTCGTTGTAACAAATAAAACACAGATTATCCTGAACGTACTTTTCGTTAACAGAACAAACGTAACCATCGAAGAGCTGGAACTAGAACTATTCACAAGCTCCAGCCTCAAATCCAGCTCACAGGTAAAGAAACTCGCTATCGAACCAAACGGACAACTTATACAACAATACGAACTCAGCATCTCATCGTGCAGCTCGGCCGTCATATTCGGTAACCTGTGCGCAAGATTCTAACAAAACGCCAAAGAAAGACACAAAGATGTTGTTATGCGCATCAGAGAAATTTAATTCGATATCTCATAATTCATACAACCCACCACACTCAATCTACAAGAATTCAGAAGACTCTGGGCTGGACTCAACAACGAATTCAGAGCAAACACAAGCATCAGCCAAATCGAAAAATTCACAGCATTCGCTCAAAAACTCAACATCAAAGCAGTATTTACTGAAGAAATCGAAGGCATCTGTCAAGGATTGTACTGCGGTTAAGGACTTACTGGAGAACTCGTCTTAGTCACTTATGGCGGAAGCGGAAACGGATCTGTCAAAGTTAGAAGCAATAACAAAGAACTAGGTCATGCTGTTATGCTTGAAATTGGAAAGTGAGCAAATTTGCTTTATTAGTTAAATATAAATATAATTGTCCAAAAGGACCACTTCAATGCTATCAATAGATAATCTATAAAAGCTTGGGATTAAGCAAAAACTTCCGTCTTTTCCAAAAAGAGCGCATTCATTAACATGGATGATATTAACGGAAACAATTAAACCTAAAACCTGCGAATTTGAGGATATTGAATATGAATTGTCTAAACATAGACTGTTATTCAAACAGTTATATTTGGATTATTAATAAGTCGGGCCATTTTTACAGGATTCTAATGACATCATCGTTAAAGATGTACGAAGACTTGATCCAGATATGGTAAATTCTGTGTAGTTTCACGCAGTATATCCAGGTTTGAGTCCGGAAGGATTTAGATCTGCAGTTTTGCTTCTCTTGAGAATGATAGTTCGTTATGAGCTAACAAAGCGCTAAACATTATTGTTCAATGTTGAGTATTTACAAGGAATGCACGAACTAGTGGCTTTTATTCTGTATAGCTTCGTTAATCAATTATCTACATTCACCTATTAAGAATTAAACTAAACTAAAGGGTGCATTACATCCAGATTCGAGCACGTAATGGCTGATGCTTACGCGTTTTCATGCAAAATCATTGTTAACCTCCTCCCAGTTTATCTGAATCACACTGCTTTACAAGATCTATGTGATACATGTTAGGTATACATCAACTAAATCGACTCAAATTTTACCTTAAAAATAAAACAAGAGTAAGCACTACCTCCATTTATAACTTTTGTTCAGAAATCTGTAAAGCTTCTGTTCGTACGAGACTTTTTGTATGAAAAACTACCTGGAGTCTGGGATGTGTTGTTCTCTATTTCTTCGTTAGATACATAACATTGGTATGGATATATTTGCTTTTCGTTGGCTTAATTATATTATTGGAGATATTTGAATATGGATCAGTTAAAGTTAATGTACGTATTTTAAGTATTTTTAGAATAAAATTTGATGTTCCCTGGAGGATTCGACGTCGAAGGGTTTTTGAAAATCACCATAAAGAATTATTTGCTTATTCAAAATATTGAAGTTGAAGAAGAAGTTGATGAAAAATCAAATAAAAAATCGAGTATGGAAGAATAAGATTAAATAGAGCAATACAAATAAATATAACTTGAAAATAAAACTATTGTAGGTCAACTTAACAAATTATTAGACGAGATAAACTCGCCTCAAGTTGACGATAAAGTCATTGCAATAACAACAGCACAACGAATTAAATATTTGGTTGAAGGACACATCTTTGTAACTGATGTTACTGACGGTAAAGAAACTTCTTCAGTATACCAAGATATCTTCTCATTTAGTGATCTCCTTGGAGAATAAAGAAGAGTTGAAAGGATGTATAACTTAATGGAGTGATCATTTAAATAATACTATCTAAATTTGCAATACTGACATATAAATTATTGTCTTTTCATTTAAACCACTTCTTCTGCTAAAGTTCATGCTATCCTGGTTGGCTCTAAATGGGGTTTGGCCGAGAAAGACATGATATACTACTCACTCGTGTGTTCTCGCATGCGTCTGGCAAATATCTACTATCAATAGTTTCTATCATAATATTTCTCATTTATAAAATAGTTCACATCAAGTCTAGCGTCACATCCACTCTTTCTCCACCTGCGTGATCATGATCTCGATGTCTTCGGCGACGGAGTAGATCTTCTGGATGAGCTCGATGAAGTTCAGCCGCGGGTCCGCAAGTCTCTGTTGGACTGCGCCGTCGACGACGTACTCTTCTATCTCCATCTTGCAGGTCTGGCAGAAGCCAGGGTCCGTCTTGAAGCACTTTTGGCACACGCCGCAGCCGCATGGAAAGAGGCAGAGCAGCAGGTTCGTCTGCGACACGCGCTCCTTGCACACCGGGCAGCTGATCTGGACGGCCATCTGCAGCTGGAGCTCCAGCACCTTCAGCTCCTTCTTCAGCTGGTGCACGCGCTTGTCGATGACCTCCAGCTGGTCCATGATGCGCATCTACTTGTCCTTCTGCTCGCTGGACAGAGAGGCCTTCGTCGCGGAGTTCAGGACCTCGCGCTGTTTCAGGATGTACTCCACCAGCTGGACGAGCTCCGCGTTCACCTCCTGCAGCCTGTCTTGATCCTGCTGGAAGGCGAACAGCACGTCGTGCTTCTGCTTCAGGAAGTGTTTCACGACGTTCGCGCAGTTCTCCTGCGCGCGATCCACCATCTGCTGCACCAGCTCTCCGAACTTGACCACCAGTTCTGGGGCCTTGGGCAGGAGCTGGTCCTGCGATTACGCCTGGAAATCCAGAAGCTTGGAATCTCGCAGCAGGTTTTCGAATTATGTCTTTAGCTTCAACAACTTGGTCTAGCATTGACTAAATAGTATTAAATAAAATTAAATATACTTTGGTGTGTAAGGGAAATACAGCAAGCTAACTTATATATCACTCCACAATGAGTTCCTAACAAGTTCTTGCCCAAGCTTTGATGAGAACGCAGCAGAGACTGGACGACGAAATGAATTCGATCAACGTCTTCAACACGAACCCGAAGCTGTTACAATTGCAAAGCGTCCTGGCCGACCTGAAACAGAAGCAGCAGCAGTTTTAGAGGATCGCCAACGACAAGCAGGCCCATTCCAAATTCGCGAACTCCGAGCAAGACCGCGCCCAGCAGATCGCCTTGCTGAACGAGAACACGGTGGAGTTCAACCAGAAGTCAGATGAACTGGCGCAATACCACGCGGCCCTGCAAATTCCAATGATGACTGTTTCTCTTTTTTGTACATTTCCAGAGTTATATTTCATTCTTAATTTGTTATTATTTATTCATTTCTCTACCCGCCAACGTGCTCCTCTTGGCACATTTTACACTTGGTCATTCATCACATTGTTAAAACAAAATGTGTTTATTTGAACATTTTAAACATGTTAAAGGAATCCACTTCACTGTCTTTTCAACGAGTAGAAGTAGAAGTCCATCTAAATTATCACATGTAATATCAAACCACACATGTAATATCAAACCACAAATAGGATCACGCCAATATCGAAGTTAGTCAAGTTCGTGCATCATAGTATGTTATAGTTGTGTTTCCTGGTCATCTCACGAATTATAACCATAAAATATAGTTCAACAGCAATTCGTGATCATCAATTTAACTCTAATTCAAGAAAGTGAAACCATTTAAAACTACCAAGTCTCCAAACTCTCAAGCTGCCCATTGTAAAATTGGAGAGAAAACCCAACATTCTGGTTAGAAAATTATCAAATATTAGTAATCGTCCACTTCAATGTTATAAAATGAATCATTTCAAGGAATGACATGACGAATGTTTGCAAATCTTTCTCAAAGGAGTGCAATGTTGTTATCCATACAGAAAGAATAATCCATGTGAGATAATACATAAATAATGAATAAAAACTTAAACTCGATCACTTTTAGATGTCTATCTTTGCGATACTAATTCATTTGCTGTTATTAAAACTAAAGACCAACCTAAACTAAATGACATTGGATTCACCAATAAAATATAAGAATAAACTAAATAAAATATATCTTAAACGTGAAGCAAGACAGAATAGAAATGTAAAGCGAGACTAACTTACACTGTAAATACTTTGAAGACATGCGCACAAAAAAGAGAAATAATCTCCCCTCGCAAATTCAGCAGAAGGCCGAGATCCAGAGGCTCAACGCGCAGATCGCGGAGAACCAGAAGAAGAACGAGAGACTCGCCGTCGAGCTCTAGGATGCCCAGGCGAACCTCGACCGCGAAACCATGATCACGCAGAAGATCCAGCAGTCCATCGAGACGGCTTTCGGCATCTCCTACGCCGCCAGAGACGCAATCAGCACCTTCCGGGCCGCCTTCATAAAGCCGGTCTACCCAGTGGCCGGCCAGTGTATGTTCCAGCGCAAGACCCTCATCATGAACCTGAACGTGATGTAGAAGTTCTCCAGCCTGTCGCAGCAGCTGATCGTCCACAGCGCCGGAGAGCTGTCCAAGGCCCTGCGGAGCCACCGCTTCCTCTCCCTCTTCATCTCCAAGACGATGAAGAACGACCTCCAGCAGCAGATCGAGCAGTCGCTGAAGCTCACCGACCAGGCCGAGATCAACAACCTGTGCGTGTGCGTGCAGAACTACGTGAAGTCGAACTGGAACCCGGAGATAGAGCTGGCCTTCAAGGAGTTCGTTCAGAACGAGCCCATCGCCAGGAACCTGGTTCTCCAGAGAGGTGTCAAGATCCAGGGCTCGCAGTACAAGACCGACAGGGGAGACACCTGCGTGGCCGCGATGCTGTGCGGCCTCATCCTCATTCAGGGGAACGAGCTGGTCATGGAGACGCTGCAGGAGAAGGACAAGGACGGGAAGATCAAGGAGGTCACCATCATCAATATTTAAAGAGACCCCGGCATGAGCCAGCCAGGTATGAGTCAGTGACACTGTTCATAATTATAATATTATTTCCAAAACTATCACTCACTTGTACACTTCTACTCGTTTGGTACCTGAGCTGGCGTAGCTGCTTTTAACTTTATACGAACTGGGAGATACATGCATGTCATAAATATTAAGTTTTTTGTTTCTAGCGTATTTCGGGTACATATTAATCCGCATATCTTTGCTTATCTAGGAAGTTTACGGAGAATATGAAGCAGGCGACAGATATTTCTGTTCTAAAGCTTTCTACCGTTGAGCTTCTATAATTGTTATTCTATCTGATACACAGAACTCCGGTGATACTTTACCGTCTCCAGTAACAATTGGGTGATATGTATTTGGTGGCAATTTGAATGCATTTTATTTTGTTAACAAATCTATTTCCGAAGCTGGCCTTTTGTATTTATTAAATTTTATGTCTATACCTCCATCTGGGATATTTAATGGTTTATATTAGTCTGGGCCTGGTGTGTCTAATGGGATATCTTTAGTAATTGAATATATTCTTTCATTTTTATAAATATTTTCAGTTTTTAACTTTGCTTTTTGCAAATCTTACCGTACTAATCTAGGAATATTTTCATTTTTTATTTATTACTGCTTAACTTTTATTAGATATTGTAATACTGATGTGTTTGATTATTTATCCATTGCAAATTGGGTGTGGAATTGTTATATTATAATGAAATTTATATTGTTTAATAGAAAATCACATGAAAAATGGATCATCTTAATCTATTCTAGTTTTTGATTCTTTTACTATAATAGGTTCTTAGATACCACTTCTAACTACGCTTGTATACGTATCATCTACTTGTTAATAATATGATAATTGTAGATCTCTGTGTTCACCTACTTCAGAATCAAATAAGGGATCATATTCCTCAACTTTAGAATTATAAGCCTATTAACTTCTTTTTATACAAATTTATTCTGGGAGAAATTCATTAAATTCTTTTTCTAGTTATTTTCTTAGTTTGACTTATTAATCCTAATTTAACTAAAACATTTTGGTAAGTCCCTAAACATGTTATTGTATTGAATCGCCAACATAAAATTTAATCGTAGCTTTTTTACCAACCTTTACGTCAACTTCTGCGACTTTTAATGGATCGCGTCGGTAAACTTAATAATTTTTCGTTGACTTTTCATTCAGTTTAACTTCTACTTCAGATAGTGGTTTTTATAATTATTCCATCTTCTTGGGATCATATTTACCCATATTCTCAATCATATCTTTTGTTCGTAAACGTTCTTTATATCCGTCTTTAAGTCTGTTCACCACGAAATTGAAACCCTTTGGCAATGGTACAGGTTTGAAGACATTTTTATCAGGAGATTTTCCGATACGAGGATGAAATGTGTAAACAGCTGGGTCTGGATTCGAGTCAATATCTTCACCATAATGCATCAATTAATTATCTTTAAATTTTTCTGCACGCTTAGAAGAACTTAACATATCTATATTCTTTTTTGGAATAATTGGCTTGAAAGTTAAACTAGCTTGTTCATCAAGTAAATTTTGTTGTCTTTATCTTTCTAGTTTTGCTTAATGAAGTTATTTTGAAGCCAATACTCTATCATAAAACGTATTTGTGTCTGCCTATATGCCATATTCTTCCAATTCTTATTTAAGTTTTTCATATTTCTTATGAACCATGTCATGATTTATTTAGATATCTGGATGATCTCTTACTTCTTCCATATTAGATTCTTCTTTTTTTCTTGGATCATATCTAGCTTTTGGCGCTGCTGATATATTATTTGATGTTAAATCCATCAGTTGAGCTTTATGTGGTTATAGAAGTGTAATTTACTCATAATTTTGTTTTACTAATTTTTAAATATGTTCAGAATTTGAGTTTCTCAATGGGAACAAAACAATAGATTAAAGCAGAGTCAACATATTTGAAATTGTCATTGGTTGAAATTTCACAAATAAGAATCTTACAACTTAAAGCTATCTTTCATTTTCTAGTTTGCAAAATTTTATAGCTTGAAATACACCATAAAATTATTCAAAATCTAGGCGGTATTCTAAATCTTCTAAAGGTATTAATGGCTCTAAATATTATAAACTTTTTTTAAGAACAGAGTCCATATACCATTTAAACGATTCGTTTGATAAATGTGTTCTATTTGAAGAACGAATAGATTCCATACGTTCCCTGTGTTGTTCTTCTCGTATGCGTTCTAATTTAGTCTGTATAAAACGAACATCTTACACTTCATGGTTAAAACCAACCGCGGCATGTATTTCTAAGGGAGCTGCTTGATCTTTAAGCTCCTCACGAAGAAGCTAGAATTGTGATAAGTCATTTGCTACTTACTAATAAATATTCATATTTTTATGGGGGTGTGGATAACAACATAATTTAAACTAATGTATAATATACTTATAATTGTTTTTCACATCCTTTCAATTGTGTCAATAATTCCCATTGCAAGTTCTGCGATTCCGGCTGCTCCTTACATTACAGCTAACTCCTTACAAACTTGATAACACTCTGGAATATTTTATTTAATATTAGTGTAACAAATATCTTTTTTGGCTCCTTTATAAGAAACTATTATTTTAATTACCTACAAAATTTTCTCTAAAACCGGTTTATTCACATCTATTTGGCCAAATATTACTTATTGTATGTAGTTTAAAGACATTTTAAATATTGGAACGCCGTTTATACCACGATTAAATTAATCAATAGTTAAAATTGGGACTGATGCTTCAGATGTAAGATTTGCTAACATTTATGAAATTGATAATTATATTTCTATTGGAAGCTTTTTAGATGGAATTTGCATTAGTTTAAAGCATGAAATAACAAGTGCAGAATTTTGAGCGAGTATTGGCTTGAACATT
Organism: Hexamita inflata; assembly: GCA_963988835.1. NCBI lineage: Eukaryota > Fornicata > Diplomonadida > Hexamitidae > Hexamita > Hexamita inflata. Next base: position 64,608 of record CAXDID010001054.1, read on the forward strand.
TATGTCGTTGTTAAACATTCAACAATTTTAATATTGTAACGTAAGACTGAAATTAAAAGTTGATTTTTAATTTACTGCTAATAACTATGTTCAGAATTTAATAACCCAATAGACTCAGATTAATTTTATTAATTTTTATTTTCAAGTTATTGTAATATTAAATTAAGTTAATCACAAACTGTAGTATAATGGGCTTAAATAAACAAATTTTTAGTAATTTCAGTAACTTATATGACCTAAATTATTATAGTGAATGCCATTTATTAAATTAATTATAAATTGTTAACAACTTATCTTTGCTCATTTCCTGAATATTTTAACTGTTATTCGTAACAAATATATATTGAACTGAAAAATGTTGTGACAAAGTTTTCTTAATCAATTGATATTTTCTCTATTTAGTTTTTCGCATAGTTATGGATGAATATTTAATAAATAAAAGAAACACATTATAGAATACAATTACTAAGTTGCAATTATTACTTATAATCGTTTTGTTTTTCACGTAAAGATAATACATAAGATTTAACTTGTTTGAGAACTATTTTTACATTATCAGTTTATTCTCTTTTTATTATAATTGAAGGTAAATCGAAGCTATACATTATAATAGAAGTAGCAATATCTATTAAGAATCTCATACGATCTGTTAAAAGTTCTTTGATAATTTTGGTTTAAATATTCTCTATTTTAAGAATTAAATTCATTGTTTCAATAATTTAATAGATTATTGCATACATATTTTAAGGCGATATGTTATTAGTGATGTTACTGTGAATGAAGCTTACTATAAAATCCGAGATAGTAAATTAAGAATTTAGGTTATATTCGCAGGATTATTACAACTACTATTTGAGTTTACCAGAGTCCAACACGGGTCTTGCTGTGGGATATATTATATCTGGATTAGATATAAGAATTGTTGCATTATAGTAGTTAGTTCTTAAGATTCTCATTGTAGTGAGCAAGTTTGTTCTATCAATATAAATATCTTATTCAGTTTTGGCCGTTTATTATTATACTTTTAGAGTCAATTGTATAATATTTGTTATGTATTACTCTTTCGCTAACAATATTGAACAAAATTAATACACATCCTATTACAAAATAAGTTTTTCAACAACTTATAAAATATAATATGTTATTATTTTATCTATTGATATGGTTCGACTTAAATCCATAATATGCCTTAAAGTGTTTGCTAAAATATTTTCATAGTTGCATGTTATTTTTGAGTTGTTTTGTAAATTGAGATATAACAGTTTGTAAATACCAGCAAGTATATACATTTATAACTTACCAGATTATTTGAATGATGAGCATATTTTTAATATTTCAGCCAACTAGACACCAAAACAATCCATTGATATGAGCTTTTCTCCTATTAATTCATATATGCAAAGTAGAGTTTTAATTATAATAGAAGCTTCTGCTAAATTATTATTTATTATTTATTTGTTCAATATCTGAAACAGGTGGTATAAATATTCATTGTCAAATGAATTAGTTAATTATAAAGTATCAGCTTCAGCTTCAAAATCTGTTGAAAATAACTTTGCTTTATTTCTAAGTTTGAATATTGTAAGGAATGAAATCATGATTCCATTATCATTCGTTTACTCATCTAAATCACTTACAAATTATTTGCATAAATTTAGCAATTAAGTATCATCCTATAAAGATTGATATTTTGGAATTTTTTAAACATTTCTAGTGTTTAATAAATGCGATTCTATATCTTACAATTCTTCATCTTTTTCAATATATAATTAAACACATTGAGCGAATGTAATTTGTTCTGTTAATATTTTTATACCAAAACTACTCTCAAGTAAATATATCTGTTATTTGCTAAATACATCTAAATTTAAAACAACATTTATTTGAACTAAAACTAAACTTGTTAATTATATAATACGTTTTTATGATTCTCCTTATTTGTTACCATTTGCTTTTATAGTATCATGAGTTAAATTTACAAATTCTTTTATTAAATTGGCATTATTTTGATGAATATCTTCAAACATGAATTAACTAAGAAGTTTTAAGTTACTAGGTAAGTTGAAAAACTTTAAGAAAACAACAAAAGCTCTTTAAGATAGTTATTATATTTCAAATTCATCTGGATTCTTTTGTATTGATTGTAAAACTAAGCAAACAGCTTTAAACATATCTTTAAGAGAAATCCTATCTCTTACTTATGAATATATCTCTGTTTTCATTTTTGAAGATACATTTGCTTCAAATAATATGTACAATGAATTTGTTAGAGTTTTTAGCATATTTAATAGAAGAATATCTTAGTTATTTTGGTAATTAAGAATATATTTTATTAATTACTAATTGAAGAATAGACACGATTCTAACAAGTCATTTACAGATTTATCAGAAATAATAAGTTTGCAAATAATATTATTCATCAAAGAATCAAATAGTTTAATTTCTTCTAATGCAACAGATATATTGGGTTTCTTACCTACACCGAATTAAAATTCTAAAAGAAGTGGTAAAACTCTTACTAAATTCATGATTTCTTCAACATTTTAATTACATATATCCGACATGTCTTATATTTTATCGATCATTAATGTTTTGAACAACCCAATGAGATTTTCAGAAAAATCGCTAACAAGTTATTTACTATCCTCATTAAAAAAGAAGCCACACATATCGGTAATAGAAAACTTTACACAAGAACACATTACATCAAGAACACCTGCATTATAGTATTTTTATGTTTCCGTTTCTAACGACATAATACGACTTAGCACCGCAATATAACCGCAAAAACATTCAACAGAAAAACTTAAAAGTAATTACATTTATTCATCTGTCATATGAATTGTACTACTAGGAGCATTGATATAGGCTAGGAGCAACTTAATAGTAGAGAAAAACTAGTCAATGAATTATTCGGTAGGTCTGAATGTTTTATAACTTTCTAATAGCTTGTAAAAATCATAAATAGTTGAAGATAATTTTGAAAGTATTCCTTTTTATTTTAATTTGAATTGCAATGTGAAAATATTTTGTTCTGATTATTGAATATTAATTAATGCTTTTACTGTTATATTGCTAAGGCAACAAAATAATAAACAATTGATTTCATTTAATCTTATATTTTCTTATGTTGTTTATTTAGTGTAAACATTTATAAAGGATCTAATAGATGATACCAAATTTACGTATGATATTAAAAATTGTTCATAATTTTGTAAAAAGTAATCAATATCTAAATTATCATATAAACTTACTTAAAATGAATCCATAAAAAAGCAATTTGCACTGGATATAGAATAAATATATCTTAATAACGGTCCAGCTTTATTATTTTAGCCTAATATTACAGCCGATAAATTTTAAAATAATTCTGGATTGCTTGTAGCGCTTTCAAATATAAATGTTAATACTTTAAAAAGAACACAAAAATTATTGCAATAATCTGAATCCACATAGTATTATAATAATTTATTTGCTTTATGAGCTGACATAAAACATGTGTATTCCAAATCAATTTACTAAATTAATTCTTAAACGAGATAACCCAATTCTGTTTCATTATTACGTGGAAATCTTAGAGTCATTTTAAATAGTCCTAAATCTTATTTTTAAGATGCTATTTATGATATACTTATAATTTTCGAAGAAAGAATCAATAATTCCAAACACAAATCTGGTTTAGATTATTTATCAAGAAGTTTTTGCATAGCAATCTCATCCACTTGTAATTTTGACTTTATTGGAGTACATATCAATCCTTATTAGTCACTTAAGTAAATAACTAAGCCTATGAGTACACTAAATAAATCTTACATATCTTTTTATTAATATTGCTTAATATCTATTTATATATCCTGCTGATTAGAATGTACAGCTGAATATATATTATGTATAGATTTCATCGTTTTCTTCTCTTTATTACATAATGGTTCAAAAGTAAACTTATTGTTCAAAACTTAATAAAGAAGATTTGAAACTGCATAAATCAGTTCTTCGTTACAAAGCAAAATTTATCCTTTTTAACTTACATTAATGCATCTTTTAACTAACACAGTATGAATAATTCCAAAAAAGGTTTTATTACCCACAATCCATTTAGGATCACTCGTAATTAACTATTTAATGAGCTATGGGTCTTATTCTATAAAAAATTGCATCAATTTTAAGCAACGTGAATTTACTACAGATGAAACTGAGGTATCTAAAACTAAAAGTAGTTTTCTAAATAATTCATCTCTATACTACTCAAGCAATAAACCCTGCTATACTTATTGTTAAATGCTAGCTAATGATAAATATATTTCAGGTGTATCAACGGGTTAAGTTAAAAATAATCTATAAGACGATCGAACAATATCTGATATTTATTTATTTTAAGTAGTACTGATAACTTAAGATGTAGTCTGACTATCAACAATTAATGGCGCTACAGGCATATCTAAAACTGCAAATGTTTCAGTTTCGTAACGAGATTCAGGTTAAAAGCTCTCAAGCATTCCGATTTTATTTTTATTAAGTTAAGATTAAAAATTAACACAATCGTCAGCATCGCTAAATTATAACATGTTAACACGGTATGGATCATCAAAAACCAGACAATCTAAGCCCACTATTGTAAATATTTATTCACCATATGAAGGAACCGCAAAAGCCCAGGCTATAACATTTTATTTGATTATGTACAAAACCAAAAATGGTTTACCTGTAGGTGAAATATGGCGTACCAAAACTAAAATTCCTTCAATTTTGGAGTTTTCAAACTAACTTTTAACTTTTGCTTAATATAATTTACAATAACCTATTTATAAAATCTTATCTTTACCAAAAATTTATTCTGCAATCTGAATTATTTATTGGTCTTTCATATTTGACTTTTTAATGAGGTGTGGTTACTTATAATCGCATATATCTTATTAAAGATAAGATGTAAATCAAATCCACACCATCTCAATTTATATGTCAAAGTCTTAGAAACGCAACATAGAGATTCATTTCTAAGAAGACTCATAACCTAAAAAAGGTAATATTGACATTAAGTTCTAAAATGACATAGACATTGTTTTTGATGAATAAGTGGATATAATTATTGAGCAGAATATTTTGATAGGCAATTAAGAACCCCGAACACCAAAGGAGGAATCTATTAATATAACTATTTTGCAAGAAAAATAAAAATAAGCAAAGACTCCTAAAGCTCCATAGAAACCTAAATAATAAAAATAAATAAATCCTTCAAAATCCTAGCCAACTCTAACTCAAGATGCTTCTAACATAATTTAACCAAAAATAATAGATATCTAGGTTAATTAAGAAAATATAAACAAATAAGCAGCTACATAATCAACAAATTAACAAATAGATGTATCTATTGAAAGGGATGTTTAAAATTGGAAAAATGCATTTAAAATGCAAGTATCCGTTAATTTATTCAAAGATTTCAACCTAGAAAAATATTAAACAGATGAAAAATATAAGGCTCAAGTAGAAGAATATGTAAATGAAAAAGATCTTCAGTAGTTAATCACTGGAAATATAGCCGAAGAAAGTGCAAATATTTTAATAATAGCTCCGTGGAAAGCAAAATAATTGTTTAACTTTTTAATGGAGTTTAAATAATTTGATGTTGTAACTAATTTATTCAAAAAACATCAAATAATGCAATAATATGTAACACAACTATTGCAACGTATTAATTTGTAAACAGCTAGTCCAGAAGACTATTAATTGTTAGCATATGTATATTATTTTGATTATACTCATCAATTACTTCATGATGATATAGTTCTTTAAATTCTAATAAATTTATTGTACTCCTAATTAAACTAGCAATTTAATATTTAGTTATTAGCTTCCATTACATCAATAATAATTATAAATTCGAATTAATTATTTTATAAATTTAAGATGTTTCGTCATTAAAACATAAATTATTTATGTGTTGAATATTTTGATAAGTTTATAACTATTTTGGGCTAATTTTTACGTTAAAGTAATAATCATTTAAGTAATCAAACTATTGTGTTCTTCTAACAACTTTAATAGTTTTTTGAATAATTTAAAGAATTTGACAGCACTGATTCATATATTCCAAAGAATTTACCAGTTATTGTTAATAATCCGCCATCATATAGCCCAAGTTACATTTAGGACTCTTTTGAATTATTTAAAGAAAATTCTTCATCCTTAAAGTCTGCAATGGCTAATGAAACAGAAATAACCTTCTTCTAACGTTGTTTAAATGAAAAGTGCCTTAAAATTTACATTGATAACATCACTAAAATTCACCCACTTTAATTTTAAATACAGCAAATGATCAAGAAGATATTCGCAAAAGTTCATCACTCAAATAGTGCATTGGAACTTGTTGTTGTTAAATATGTGTAAACACAAGAACTATTCGAGTAATTTCTGATTAAACTAAGTCAATATTAAAAATGTATGACGATTTTCTATGTCAAACAAGCGTTCAGAGAATTTTTGTGCCTAGATTTTATGCAGGGAGTAAAAGATCATGATATTCAAAGGCAATTATTAGATTATAACATACATGCTCTTGAAGGAAACCTTGAATTTGGAAATGTTGATAATATGCTCAAGAGAATACGCAGCATTGGACTCGCTGAAGTTTTGGGAGTCGTTTGAAGTTAAAAGCTCGCTGTGATTTTAATTGGCAATTTACATTATTCATATATTTACCGAATTTCATACGATGTATAAGTTTATAAATTGTCATCGATTTATATCGGCAGCTAGAATAAAAGTAATTATGAAAATTATTAAAATAATATGGAGTATGACTATTTTCCGCCACTAAGCTATTCCAAAATTGAAAGCTTCGTATTATTCTAATTTTTGTAAACTATTTTGTTAAGGCTGATTAGATTTTATTCGCGTTCTATATATGATCCTCACTCCCAAATTTGTGTGTAGATGTCAACCACGTCTTGTATACATACCTTTTCCGCTCCCTTTTCGATTACTTTCTGGTTAATTGCGATGTAAACCTGGTTCATTGCGTTCTGTTGCCCCTTATTGAATATCTTGAAGTCTATTTCGGTGATGAAGATCCCGAATTTTCCCCTGCAGAAACAGCTTGAGAACACAGTTGGTGTAGTTTAGTAAACGTTCGCGAACGTTTAACTGCCAAGGAAGTGAACCATCGGACCCTCGGCCAGGTCCATTTTGCCCATGTTCGAGGTGAATGTTGAGCACGGCTGCCCGTTTTCGAGGAACTGGAAGTGGTTCACGGGCGCTTCGTTGTCAATAACTTTCTACCAGAAATTCTCGTCCGTTTGTTTGTAGTTCTTGAACTGAACTTGGAATTGGGCCGAGATATCTGCAAGAGATGACTGTAATGAGCCCTTGGAGATGAAGCCGGTGGTGGTTGCAGTCTGCCCGATGATGGTGTTAGATAGATCTAAGTTTGGGATGACGCCGTTCTCGTGCACCTCAACGTTTCTGCGAATGTCGCCACAGATGGTAACAAATGGCTGGTCTAGAGCAAGGTCTTTGTTAAAATAGAGATAACCAACGTATTGAGCCATTTAAACAGTATACAGCGAAACGGAATACTACACGTTCGGAATCCGGCAAATTTACGATTCGGGGTAGTGGCGCACAACTACTGCGTACTACTCGTTCTTTTTAGCTGTTGATTGGTTGGAATACTTTGAAAGCTGGAAATTCCTCTTGTTCTTGAGCTCGGGCACCTACTTCAGGTTCAACTTGCTGTCATACGCCATTATGGACCTGAAATTCGATAACTACACTGGTTCCGGCTTTATATCAAGATCTATTGACATATCACTGTACAAAATGTTGAACTTCTTGAACAACATCATCGCAGCACCACCGTCTATCAACGTGTGGTACATTTGTATAGCTAGTGCTGTTTTAACGTTTTTGAACTCGTCAATGTTTAGTCTGAGGATTTCCCAGTTACTCAGCTTATCATCAGAAAGCTTCAAGTACGAATTTGAAATGTAATCTCCAAGCTAATCCAAAGAATTTATTTCTTCAGCATATTCCTTAATGTCAAATGCGAATATTTCCTACTATTCGTATCTCATCCATTTAGCTTTCTCGTCGTATACGATTCTTGAAGACAAGAATGGGTATAACTGATTGATATAGTTAATAACCTTTGATGCACGTTTGAAATCTAATTCTTACTCTGATAACACCATGTCACAGATGCATTAATTATTTGCAGTTTATTTAATTTCATGTTAAACTAATAACCTGTTTGGATCGTTCATTGATACTTCAGTATAATTATAGGGTGGAACTGATAGTTAACCAGGAGCTTAATAGTCAAAAAGACATTTAATATTGAACATTTGAAGTGTAATATTTTAAAAGAGAATACATTAAATTAGTAAACTAGAGAATTTAAATATAAATTTGGGACATATTTGCATATATATACAGAATACAGGTGAGTTGAATAAAACGCTGATAACACGGAGCTATAATTGACATTTTTGAAAGAATAGTACACTATACTTTTATTTTAAAATAGATTTAGCTAATAATAGTTGATAGGATATCAGTCAAAGAGAAAGTCATTATATTGAACAACTTGTTGTTGTGTGTAATTTTTAATATGTATGGTATTATTCATAATTTATTCAATATTTTGTATACTATTGTATACTATGTGAACTGTATCATCGTTAAAATGAACTGTTGAATTCATAAATTGTACAGTTTAGTCATCCATTGTTAGAAGTGGTTCTAATCAATAAACCAGCAACTTAGTGAATTACAATTTAGAAGACTTGATTATGTATTCACAATTTGAAGTGAAAATTATTATATTATATAGCATCAATATCATAATATAATTATTCCACTCCATGGAGCATGAGTATTTAGTAAAAACTGTAGGAAAGGAATTTGTACGAGCAGGGTTTGTAGTATTCAAATTAGTTCCTTAAAACGTACATTCCCGCTTCTTCTCCTCCTTTAAAGCCTCATTATCGGACGGAGCTCCCTTGTTGCTCTGTTGCGCGCAATTCGCACGCGGTTAACCAGGATCAGTTCAAGAATTCATTTATTAAAATTACCGATACGCCCTCGCCCAATTACTATTTGCTTTCAGTTCCAAAGCCAAAGTAAAAATCAATTTTGTCGTCCCCACGCCCGTAATCCGTGTTCGACTAAATAGCTAAATGTAACGATTTCAAGCTCGGCCCGGGTCAGTTCTCGGTAAATTACGCCCACAAGAACGACATCTACCCGAAAATGAAGCGGTTCACGGAGAAGAAACCAAAATAATCCGGAACAACTTTCTACAGCCCAAAATTAATTCAGACGAAACTGGACGTTAAAATAAAAGAAAAAACGGACGCGTTTAAAATAAAAGATGACACGTGGATCGGACCCGGGTACTACAAAGTCAAATGGAACGGGCTTGGAAAAAGCACCGAAAGAATCTAAAATGATAAATGAATGCTATGCAGTAAAAGAGTACTGAGTAAAAAATAATAAACTAGTGTTGAATAATTATGTCTGAAGTTTGTCTTATGGAAAGTGTAATGAGGTTACGAACTTAAAATGACTGTTGAGCAACTTTGGAATATATTCAAGTTATTGTAAAGATCATAATAGATAATTTGTAAATTAAATTTACAAATAAGATATTGAACCAATAGATTTGTTTTAAATACAATATTTTGCTCAAAACACTGAAATAATGATATAAATATGTTGTATTAAGAAATTTTAAGAGGAGTAGAGTAGAGGTAATTATATTGGTATAATATTTTAATAAAATATAACATTTTAATTTACCAACTTATTTCCCCAATCTAATATCCCATACTCTTACCAATGATTTTTCTTGAAGTATATTGGCTTTAATAGCAATAAATTACATATCAATAAAATTATCAACAATGCTAGCTCAATAAAATGACTCACTTAACTGTAACCTTATCATCAGTAGCTCAATATAAACAGTTATCTTATAACAAAAAACTAACTAAACTTAAAAAGCCAGAAATAATTATATAGCTCAAATTGAGTGGTTTTTAAGAACAAGAAAATATTAAAAATTGTAAGGTTGAAGAGCGACTAGTACAAAACTTTGAGTTGAACAAAGTAATATGTGTGAATTTTAATATACATGAATGTTTGGAGAAGAACTGTACACAGTACGTTTCTAATTGAAATACTATTTTTTTGTTAATAAAAAATGAATTATTTACTTAATCTTCATTCTATTAACAATAATACACTAACTATAAAATTCATCCTCAAAATTAATGCGCGTACATTACTTTTTGAATTTTAAATGAAAAATACATGAAATTTTTGTTTTTAAATTATGTTAGTTTTCTATTTTACAATTCCACTTCTATGAAATGAACATGATTTAGTTGCCTACAAATCTAGAGTATGAATTTGTTATGAGAAGAGAAGTTATCAGACAATAAAAACAATAGGTTAGAAGACGCTAATTTAGCGATTCAGTTTACATCCCTGATTATGATTGAATAATCAAAGTGAAATGTATTATATTTGTATTATATTAGTTATAGAAACTTGTTAACCGCTCAACTTATTGATAAATAAATACATTGTTTTTATCTAATATAAATTTTATCAATAGATTTTTCAGAATTAAGAGATTCACCATAATGACACGCTAAATATTAACTTTTAAATGTGAAATTCTAATAGATGAAACCACTTTGCATTAATAACTCCAGAATTTGCAAATTACTGTATTAACAGCAAAACTTAACAACAAACTAATTTCTATTCTATTTTACTTTTCATTAAAAATCATATTAGTTTTGTTATTAAATAAAATATAATCAATATGTTTTAATGCACACACCATATATTATAATATGTCAGATAACTTAAGAATTAAGATGTTCATGGAACTTTACGGTGAGCGAAAAGCCTCAAAATTTCCTAATATTCTATAAATAAATGAAATCGTAACAATTATACAAACAGCAATTAACGATCATAAAATTATGAAAAAATTATCTTTTATAACTTCACCATGTACACAACAAATTATAGATTTCATGTATTCACTTTTTAATAAAGAAATATATGTTATAATTTAAGAATTCAAAATAGCATACTGCAAACAATATAATGATTTATATCCTTCACTACTTAAAAATTATGTTTATAATTAGTGGAATGAACATTTCAGTGCGTAAATGGCTTTAGATTTTCTTGATATTGTTAAAAAAGCTAGAATAAATTTATATTTATCAGAAATCCCTATTAAATTTCCGAAAAAATACTTTGGGTTTTCAGCATTAAATAACGTGGAGTAAGCACTTATAGTTTTATGTCTTTGTTGTTGCGTTTCCAATTTGACTGCAGAAGATCTAGCAGAATCGCAAATATGGCCATGCTTTGGTGTTTATGATGTTTAAGGAATTAAAGGATGATTATTTTGATCAATTCTATTCGCATGTTAGCAATAATTGTCTTAAATAGTGGTTAAAGTTATTTATTGTAATATTTTATTGTAAAAATATTGTTAAAACATTAATTTCGATAATATTAATATTTGCTGTTAGTTTTATAATAGTTACACATATATAGTAACATTTAATTTTAACCACTCCACTTCATTTGAATGACATCAACTAACTAATCATTTGTAAAGTTGTTCTAACCATTTGCTGTTAAAGTAAATGAACTAACTTAACAATTTTAGATCGAAGGTCCAAAATTGCTTGATGTAGCATCTCGTTTTGAGTAGAACAGAAAAGAAGATAAAAATGCTAAACATGAATATTATGATAAAGACGCAGCTAGAAGAAATGGAAGACCAGAACAAGGCAAACCAAAGGCCAAACAAACTACTCAACTACCAGAGTCAAAGGAGCCAACATTAAATGTATTTGATGGAAATGAAGTAAGAGAGCAAAAAATCTAAAAACATATTTCAGATCAAAAGAGTTTCAAGCGTTCAAAAGATATGAACGATTTAAAGAAAATAGAATAGATAAGAGAATTGAAAGAGCAAGCTGCAAAAGGTGATGAATAAGCTGCTGAAAAAGTTAAGAAGTACAACATTGACACTGCTATTAAGAGACTTCATGGAGAAAAAGTAAAGGATGACGCTGACAAAATTAAAAAATCGATTTAAAGCGAGAAGAATTTGAAAGCTAAAAAAGCCCGGAAGCGAGTTGAAGAAGAAGAACGAAAAGCAAAAGACGCCGCGAAATAAGGCGAAATGGACCAGAAAAAACTTGGTAGAAGAGATAAAAAGTGATATTGTTACTATTAATTTATTAGTTTTTTCTTTGTTATTCTTCCAAGTGGCTGGATAAAAAGAAAAGGAATAACGACTGGTTTATTCGTTATATTACCGTGTTGCGGATGTCGTTATGAGCTTCCATAGATTTATAAATATAGATCGAAATGGGGATTTCGGATGCTGAGTGAGGACTAAATATAGAAAAACAGCGCAAGGACTAATTTCAAATCTAATTATTTTTATTTGTGCAATTGATAATTGCAATATATATTTTCAGAATAAAATGAATATTTTGTTGGAAACTTTTGTTTTTCTGTGAACTATATAATTTTCATTCAGCATTAGTACTGATGATAAGGTTACAGTTAAGTGAGTCATTTTATAATTTTCGTTGAATAAATAAGTAGAATAAAGCAGAAATGAGTAGCAAACAAACAAATATATGAAATGTAATAAATAATTTATTAAATTCCAGTTCACTGTGTTCCAATTTCTCCTTTTCTAAAGAGTTCAACGAGAATTTAAACGCTCAAATTAATTTTTCCGTTTTCATTTCTCAAATTATTTTCAAATAATTATTTTTTAATTTTAAAACAGTTTATAAATCTTTTTTATCTTTAAAATAATTTAATGTTGAGTTCCCGGGAGTGGTGAACGGCAACGAACTGTTTGTTATTTTTTGATTTCTAGTTGTTACAGCAGAATCTTAGCACACCCCGTGGTATAAAGAGTTATCTAAAGTTATCCGCTTTGGAGTAGGTATTGTAATGACTTGAATTTGTTTTTACTGTATTTGATGTTTTCATTGAGTTTTACACATTTATCAATTCATGAAATGCAACGGGAAGTTCTTCAGATGGCATTCGACGTTATTCTTTATCTAAATGACTATCAACATTATTTCTTTTGGTATCAAATTATATTCTCTTTTAATCAAATATTAATTTCTAATTTTGTTATTTATTATCTAAAAGATAAGAATCAGTTAGATAGTTGTTAGAAAGCTCAATAACACGCAAATTCAAATTTATTAAAGGAGAAACAAACATAATGCGATTAAAAGTCGCATAAAGCTCTTTTAATTGAACAACTGTTTTAGTAAGTATGCGGTCGAAGATTAATTGAGTTGAGAGGTTTATTTTATGTTATTAATTTTGTTGAAACGAAATAATGTTAAGCTTGTCAGTATTTCCACTTCGCAAATAATTAACAAAATTCTCGAAATCGACTTCAACCATTTAATAGGTAAATTACTATTTTCGTGTTCAATATATATTAAAACATATTATTCGTATTTTAAATCACTTTATTCATTTTTATAAATGTGTGTGTACCCTCTTATGTCATTTTATTCACTAATATGCGTTTTATAACACTCTGGACACAAATGATATCCTTTGCACGAACACACATATCTGCTATTACATTATTTGCAGCCGACACATTACGCACTTACTTTTGTATATACATGATAGTGTTTATATGCTTCTACAGTTATGGGAGGTGGAATTGCTTTTTCTTGTTTACTATGTGAGTAATTATATATTAAAATATTTTGCCACTTCTAATGCGGATGACAAATTCCAATAAATAATCTCAAGTTGGAGATTATTCATGAACTACTCATTAACACAAGAGGGCCAAAAATATGATTTCGATCGTATTAGACCATAATCGACTATTCAAAGTCGGTATTTAATATTCCAAAAAGGAAAAATAGAAATTACCACATGCAATAAAAGGACGGCAATGACAAAAATAAACGCGGTAGAAGATGTTTAGGGAAGGTCAACTAATTCACTTAACAAACTTAGGCAGTTCTGAAGCGTTTGTATTCTCTTCATTTCTGGGTCCAACGGATGAATTCATAAAATATTGTACCAATCTGAACTAGTTATATCACTTGTTTAAGATGTCCCTGTGTAATTTCTACGTTTTAGTCAACAAAACTAATTTATGAAAGATTTTATCTCGAAAATATATGGTAGTTAAGCCTGATTGGAGAAAAGAATAAGAGGATCCAATGATTGGTATACGGACGCAATATGTAATTTATAACTAGTAGCGCAAGCACTGGACCTGCAGAGGACCTCGGTGTTCATCTTCAACTGGGTCAATCTGAACGATTTTAGGTATTTCTTAATCACGAAAAACAATGGAGGACTTTTTCTTTCAATCTCAACCGGGAGCTCAAGATGAAGTATTGGTACTTCGCTTAATTAGAATTATAATTCAGGTAGTTACAGTCGCTTTCATTCTCAATATTCAAATAATGAATGCATTTTTGTTTCTTGAAGAATGGAATCAAGTGGGTTAGTCGGGCCCAGCATTAAATAATATATTGATGCTACTCTAAAACAACAGTTATTTTACTTATGATCTTCCACTTCCATTTCATAATGAGAAATCAATTTTCTTGATTGTTAAATTATACAACGTTAGGTAAAGTTGAAACTTATTATTGAAGTATATACAGAGTTATATACGTTAATTATTGTAGCACAGCTATCCAAGGCTCAACCAGGCCTTGATGTGATTGAAGCACTTTACAAATCAATAGTAAATAGAGTTAATGAGTGTATTGATGAGGAGGGAGAACACACTCATTATTGAGCCGGGCAGTGATATAAGTAAGATTCAAATAATAAACTTCATTCTTCTTCCTAATTCAAAAAAGCATTTCGAGGGCCCACCACTGTATTACTGGTTCTTTAATTGGGCTTACTGGTTGGTTACAACCTTCAATTTTTCGTGGTGTAGCTTTAATTTCATATTTTGTTAGATTTATTTTCATTTAATCAATTATGCTTTCAATATAATCCGTTATTTTAATTTCTTTATATTCTGGATGCAATAATTTCATCAAAGAAAACCCATTAACTAATATTACTTACATAAAATAAATAAACATCCTTGTGGTCCAACGAGTACATCGTCCTGGAAACTTAATATTTTTTGTAAGTTGGTCTATAATCAACTCCTTTATAATTATTATTGTAGTAACGAACTATTTCAGGTTGTTCTCTGGGAATACCACGAGAACTTACAAATTCTTACAATTAACAGGGTTATTTCACAAATTTTGATTTTGTATATATCATGGTTAAAGTTTTCTACTTTTTGCATTACCAGGTTTATTTTAGCTCAAAACTTCTTCTTCATGATCATTAAATATTTTATTTAGTTCTTCTAGATCATCTTCGTCATATTCATAGTCAGAATTTTCAGATTCTTCTTCATCAGATTCTATACCGTCTAAATTTGTCGATTTCTTCTAAATTATCGATTTCTTCTTCAGGTTAATCTAATAACAATTTAATATGACCATAACAGACATTAGAATGTATTTCCTCCCATTCTCTGCAAGACATTCCAACTTCATCAGCTATAAACTAATTGCGTATTTTAGTGTTCTTAGACCAATTATCTTTGACAGATCCTCGCTCTTTACCTGATATCATCATTGTAAATAGTATCATTAAGTATTTATCGAATTCTGATTTAGTTAATCTAGAATGCCCTCCATATTTCTACATTTTTCTTACTTCTGTCAAAGTTTTAATGTTATTATAGAATTATGGAGTAAATAATTATGTATGGGTTTCATAGATGCTTTCATTCATTGTTGGCATTATTTTTGTTAGGTGCGAAGTGGAAATACTGACAAGCTTAACATTATTTCGTTTCAACAAAATTAATAACATAAAATAAACCTCTCAACTCAATTAATCTTCGACCGCATACTTACTAAAACAGTTGTTCAATTAAATTACGCAAGTAACTGAGCGGGAATACGTCTACTATATTATTGCTAATCATCGCAATATGTGTTAAAGAAATAAGAAAACGCAATACAGAGATGTCAACAACTCTATTAAATGAGAAATCTAAGTACTTAAGATTTATAAGGTATTATACAGGTGTAATATCTACAATACCATTCTCAGACACATTCAACTAACGCAAGTTCGTTAAACAAGATAATGAATTTAACTCACATAAATTTACGTTCTAAATGTGCAAAGTTGTTAATAATAAATATTTAAAACCATACAAATCTGCGTCCAGATATTATTCTTCAAGATCCAGATAACTCATTTATACATCTCTATCTTGACTGTCTTCCTATATTTATGATATATTCAGTGGGTCATTTGTATACTTCTAATATAATTGGTAATAAAACTAATGCTGATCTGCACAAAATACAGTTTTTTGTTGCAGCTATTTTTGTGTTGATAATAAAGGTGGATATATTTGTTGTATGTATTATATACATTCTTTTTAACGCATTTAAAGAATAGGAGAAAATTATGCATATTCCAATTATACAGTATTGTAATAGAGATACTACTCTACTTAATCTATAAATAATTATTTAAGATTATTAATTTTTGGAAGTGTATTAATGTAATTAACATTATTTTACGAAATATTTAATGTGATAAATAATGTTTATAGCTAAGGAATATGTTGGAGGACTGATATACTTTTTATTTTCGTGTTTTAAATATTCAATTATTATAAATTTACTAAATTTTACATAAATTCAATATTAGATATATTGTTATGCGATAAATTTAAGGAAATTAGGTTGATAAGGTTATACAATGCGCTAATATTTGTGACTTTATTTCTAGAAATATCTAGTTAAATCAAATTTATATTGCTACTTAAAGGAGATAAATCTCGAATCTGATTATTACATAAAGTTAAATATTAAATATTTTTCAATTTATTTATAATCTACAAATCTACATGATTTTTATTCGTGAAAATAACGTGATTTATTAATTGTATGTTATATTTGTCAGTAAATATGTACCAAGTAGGATCATTATAATTATTACACAATATATTATAAAGAGCTTTATTCATTTGAGGGGTGAAAATATAATAATAATAATATTTATCTAATAATTTCGTCAATTATTAAATATTTTTAAATATAGTAGTTATTGATTGTTAATAATAGTAATAATATGATTTTAAAAACTAATATTTTAAAATACCATACTGCCTAATAATAATCTGGATGTCCAAATATTAATTATAGCATTATAATAATCAGATAAACTCAAATACAACATGTGATTTAATTTTACAAAAGAAGTTTAATCTTATTCAAAAGTTTTGACCACTAAAACTCGTCTTTAAAAACGAAAGGAAAGTATTTCATAAAAAATGTGTATTGAACTCTAATTTGTAAATATATTTTCAATAATTGAAAAAATCAAGCCAATAAAACATACAAAGTTCTCAGTATGTCCGGCTTTATAATTGAAATACATTATCTGTTAGCTTGGCTATATGACTCATCGGTCAAAATGAGTTTGTGCATTGATACTGTACACTTAAAATAATGGGTATTCATTCAACTTAAACATAAAATTAATTAAGTAACATAAATTTCATACATCGTGATCAGCTCAATGGATCTATACTATCCATATAGCTTCTTAGTATGTGTTATTAAATGTGTAATTTTCAATTCAAACGTGTCATAGAGTCAAATCAGTATTGTGCTTCTATTCAATTATGATATATTTTTGTAAAACTATTAGTATTTAGGTAAAATAGTAAGTGTTTTATCATTATAAAAAAGTGAACGAGATATCATATCTTTTTAAGGTCTGGTAACTATACACTACTTGTTCCTAGCTAACTACCAGTCCCACTTTTTGGCTTTTTGAAACCCATTTCTTCAGCTTAAAATTTATTTTCAGTTTCTGGTTCTTTAATTTTGGCTTTGTCAGCTTCAGTAACAGCACCCTATCCCAATTATCCAACCATTTAAATAGAATATTCATTATTAACCACAAACTGATGCTTCATTAATTAATGTGGAGTTGCACGTTATTTAGGATCCCAAACTAGCATTTAACAAATTAAATCAATAAAGTCAGCAGGTTAACCCTTCAAATGCTATTGAATAGATTTAGAGTTAGGTCTATGCTTAGATCTTAACTTACCACTTTAAAAAAATTCACCTGCTCTTGATGCTTTTTATATCATGTGATTTGGTGGCATATTTAAAAATTCACAAATTTTACCGAGTTAATCATGCTCATCTTCACCAGGAAATATTGGCATACCTGTAAGTAATTCAGCAAATACACAACCCATTGACCAAACGTCTATTTCTATCGAATATGGCATACCTAATATTACTTCAGGTGCTCTGTAAAATCGAGACTATATGTAAGTATAAATAGTTTGGTTAACAAATGCTCCTGAACCCCAGTCTATAACTCGAATATGTGTTGAATTTTCTTTTACAAGTAATATATTTTCTGGTTTAATATCTGCATGAATAATATTTAGATTGTGTGAATAGCATAAACTATTTAAACATTAAACAGCAATATGTTTAACATAATTTAACTTTAAACCTTTTAAATTGAATCTAACTAGTAGTTCATATAAATTTATCGAGAGCATATCAGTAACTATGCATAAATGCGATCTAAAGTAAAAAGAATGTGTTAGCTTCAACACACATGATATATCATCAGGATCATTTTTTCTAAGAGTTTCCAATAACCTTACTTCAACTAAACCTTAACGATGAAAACGTTTTTTGTTCCTAACAATCTTTAATGCAACAAAACAGTTATTTTAATGATCAAATGCCTTAAATACTTTGCCAAATGAACCTTATCCTAAAATAGATTATGTTTCGTATCTATACGCAATGTGATCTTTAAGCACACCTAAGTAGTCTCCTCGATTATCATCATATCCAAAATTAGTATCAGAAATATTATACTTTTTGTTAGCATTTTACCCCCAATAAGAAACTCTTTAATATTACAATATTTCTGTTTGTTCAAATTTAGTTAACTAATTAGATTGTGTCGAAAGAATGTAGGCGCC
Source organism: Hexamita inflata (assembly GCA_963988835.1). Classification (NCBI taxonomy): domain Eukaryota; phylum Fornicata; order Diplomonadida; family Hexamitidae; genus Hexamita; species Hexamita inflata. The sequence goes on from CAXDID010001054.1 coordinate 83,725, forward strand.
AGTGTGCTTTTCTTCTTGATTAGGAGTTTTTGAGTTTGTTGCAGCTCTCCTTGGTGTAGAAGAACCCTTTAAAATAGAACTTTCAAAATTTTTAGTGACTTCTGGTAAAGCTTCGCGTTATATTTCTGGGAAAGCGACCGTAGGTTGTGCCTAATTTCGTCTCCCTTTATATCCAGGCTTTTTCAATTCTTTGGGCGGCGGTGGAATTAAATTTTACTATTATTCGTCGTTTTAAGTGGTCTTAAATTTGCGAAATTAAGCCATTTTTAATTAAGAAGTGTTACAAGAAAAAATGTATTTATTTCCGAATATCTAACAAACATTTAAATTTTCACATCACTTTCCAAAATTCATGGATAACGGTGTAAGTGACGTAAACAAAGATTATATATTCCTATAACTTATAGGTCAAGGGTCTTTTGGTAAAGTACATAAGGTTTAGTCAAGAAAGAATAGTGGTGTATACGCTTGTAAAGAAATTGACTATAGTACAATGAAAGAAAAGGAGAAAGAATTGTTAGTTCACGAAGTTAACACAATGAAAGATATGAATCACGAGAATGTGGTTAAATATGTTGATCGTTACTTGGATAAATCACGTGGTAAATTGTTTATGATAATGGAATATTGCGAGAATGGAGACCTAGCAAAGTATATTAAAAGACATAAGAACGAGCGTCGTTACATTTCTGAGGATAAAATCTGGTCTGTAATTTGTTAATTACTTAGTGTTATGGATTATTGTCATAATCATGCACGTCCTAATTAAAAAATTATCCATCGTGATATCAAACCAGGTAACGTATTTTTAACCAAAGACGGTTCATTAAAAGTTGGCGATTTCGGTTTATGCAGATTGATTGATGATGACGAACATGCTAAAACAAATGTTGGAACTCCATTATATATGGCTCCAGAAATTCTTTAGAAACAGAGTTATACTGAAAAAGCAGATATATGGAGTTTAGGCTGTGTATTTTATGAATTAGCAGCATTACAACCACCATATGTAGCAACTAATCTTGAAAGCCTAAAAGTTAAGGTAAAAACTGGTTTACGTCCTGTTCTTCCTGTTTAATATTCTTAAGACTTAAAAGATTTAATTGATTCTATGCTATCAATGTCGCCCAGTAATAGACCAGATGCATCTAAGATGTTGCAACTACAGAGAGTATAAGAAATCGCTGGAAGACTTACTCCTTAAATGGCCCCTGTTTAATAATTACCACAAAGAACTGAATCAGTTGATGAGATTATCGAAAGATTAAATTAAAAAGAAATTGAACTTTAAGTAAGACAAAAGAAACTAGAAAGAGCTCAAATGGAAATTAAGAGAAAAGAAGGAAGACCAGGATACTACATGTGAAGTGCAGTGATTGATTGTTTATTATTAAATAAGAAATATCACTTTATTTGCATCAATTTATTTATATCATCTAACTATTTTAAAATCTAGTTATGAAGTTTCCCTCCTGGTTTAGCTAATTTTAGTTGCTCTTTTATTTTATATCTAGTTTAAATTAATTCTTTAACGTTTTCCTATTACTCCTAAATTTTAATAATATATTAGGTTTTGATATCATTTTTCATGCTTAAATTTATTTGGGCTTCTTCTCTTTATTGCTAAATGGTTTATAAATCTTTTTGAACGAAGTGTATAGCTTATTTGTTCTGTTTTTACTATTACTGCTTATTTTAATTAAGCATTTTAAGATACAATTTGTTTGGTTGCATTTAATTATCTTCAATAATATCTTAAATAATAGTATTTAATAATTCTTATCGACTAGGTTGCTAATCGCATGTTTTAAGGTTTTAATTGTTTACACTATGTTATTTTGAATAAGATATATTACTTTTAGATTATTCTAAAATTGACTTGTTTCTCTTCTTGAATATTTCGTAAATATTCTATATGTTTGTTTATTTTTGATTTGATTATAAACTAAATAAATTATCTAGATTTTCAAATATATTATTACAGTGGTGGGCCCTCGAAATGCTTTTTTGAATTAGGAAGAAGAATGAAGTTTATTATTTGAATCTTACTTATATCACTGCCCGGCTCAATAATGAGTGTGTTCTCCCTCCTCATCAATACACTCATTAACTCTATTTACTATTGATTTGTAAAGTGCTTCAATCACATCAAGGCCTGGTTGAGCCTTGGATAGCTGTGCTACAATAATTAACGTATATAACTCTGTATATACTTCAATAATAAGTTTCAACTTTACCTAACGTTGTATAATTTAACAATCAAGAAAATTGATTTCTCATTATGAAATGGAAGTGGAAGATCATAAGTAAAATAACTGTTGTTTTAGAGTAGCATCAATATATTATTTAATGCTGGGCCCGACTAACCCACTTGATTCCATTCTTCAAGAAACAAAAATGCATTCATTATTTGAATATTGAGAATGAAAGCGACTGTAACTACCTGAATTATAATTCTAATTAAGCGAAGTACCAATACTTCATCTTGAGCTCCCGGTTGAGATTGAAAGAAAAAGTCCTCCATTGTTTTTCGTGATTAAGAAATACCTAAAATCGTTCAGATTGACCCAGTTGAAGATGAACACCGAGGTCCTCTGCAGGTCCAGTGCTTGCGCTACTAGTTATAAATTACATATTGCGTCCGTATACCAATCATTGGATCCTCTTATTCTTTTCTCCAATCAGGCTTAACTACCATATATTTTCGAGATAAAATCTTTCATAAATTAGTTTTGTTGACTAAAACGTAGAAATTACACAGGGACATCTTAAACAAGTGATATAACTAGTTCAGATTGGTACAATATTTTATGAATTCATCCGTTGGACCCAGAAATGAAGAGAATACAAACGCTTCAGAACTGCCTAAGTTTGTTAAGTGAATTAGTTGACCTTCCCTAAACATCTTCTACCGCGTTTATTTTGTCATTGCCGTCCTTTTATTGCATGTGGTAATTTCTATTTTTCCTTTTTGGAATATTAAATACCGACTTTGAATAGTCGATTATGGTCTAATACGATCGAAATCATATTTTTGGCCCTCTTGTGTTAATGAGTAGTTCATGAATAATCTCCAACTTGAGATTATTTATTGGAATTTGTCATCCGCATTAGAAGTGGCAAAATATTTTAATATATAATTACTCACATAGTAAACAAGAAAAAGCAATTCCACCTCCCATAACTGTATATGAATTTTAACCATGTTGTAATAGCTTTGCAAAGACATTACTACTATGTTGGTCCTCTTCCTCCTCTTCGTTTTCTACAGAATAATTAAAGAATCTTTAAATTTTATTTTAAGTTTCTTCTGAAATTTAATCTTTTTTCCTCTTTTCTACCAATATTTGTTGTTCAATCATATGTTTATCGAATTAATCCATTTTTTCTTTCCAAGTTTTTAGTAGAAATGAATATTTATTTCTATACTCTTATCTTAGTTAGTTTAAAAATAGTAATTCAGATGATTTTGATGATGGTAGATTTTCATTAATAAATAATTGTAAAAAGCAGTTATTTTAAGCTTCTGCGCATGATAAACCTTCTCTCTTGAATGAATGAACAGCATTATCAATATCTTTATAGATTTGTTTTTAATAATCACAAAATATATTCCAGTACATACAAGCTAAATCAAATTAAGGATACGCGTCCATAAAGTTTTAGAATTCATAGAGAACTAAATACATCTCATCTATACATAATCTATTATACAGTATTTCTAATATCTAGTTGCTATTGTTCATAATTAAAGTGAAAAGTTATTTTTAGTATTATAAAGTACACGATATATGTTATAATATTTTCATTTTAAAAAATAGATATTGGACTAAAAATCTAGACTCACACGACTTCGCCCATTTGTTCGGCTGTTTTTAGTTTGCATTGTATTGTTTGGTATAGTTATTAGTACGAGCTGGTTCCAATTTTGTAGAATGTTAGCTATTTTTTCAAGTAGTCTATATCTGTGACCAATTTGTTGAATTCTTGTTTTTTACTGGCTTTAATTGCTTCTTGTTGCATTTTCAGCTGAAACTGCTTCTTTTTCTGTTCTTCAATGTTTTCTTTGCTTTGTTCTACTTCGTCAACTCTGCTTTTTTTGCTGACAGTTTTGAGTCTGCTTTGTTGCATTTTGCTGTTTCTGACTTCGGTTGTGTATTCGATGACTCTTTTAGTGGTTCCTTCAATTTTTTCTAGGTATTTTTCAACTTTGTCTTGTTTGTTCTTCAGGTTAGCTTGGAATTGTTGTGCTGCGTGTATTTGTCTTTCTTTGAATGTGTCGAGTACTTCTTTTGTTTGTGGTGGCAGGCTGACTTTGAATTTTGGGCTTTCGTCTTCAATTAGCAGGTTAAGTGGTACGTATTGGTTCTTTTTCTCAATGAATTTTTTGTAGTTTTGTTCTTGTTTTTATTTGCATTTGTTTATGAATTGTTCTCTGCTTTGTCCTGGAATGAGTTCGTTGTAGAATTCGTCTTCGTAATTTACTTTGAGTTCCTTTTCTCTTAAATATTCATCGAAGTATTTTTATGTGTATTCCATTTTCATTTAATTTTTCTTGTTGAATAATTCTTGAATTTATTGGCATTTTTGTTCGTAAAGTTGCTCCTTATTGTTGAAGTGGTTTATTTTCTGCCTGTCCCACTCGTTTTTCAGCTCGTTCACCTTCTATTCCTCCGTTTGTAATTTTAAAAGCGTGTTCTGCGCCCGTGTGTCCAATATTACAGCTTGTTGATTGAATTTTGCTTTTGATTTCTTGGGCGGGCTGATTATCTTCTCGTAGGTGTCTTTTTATTTCTGTTCGATATACTTCCTCTCCTGAGCTTCCTTCCAGGTCTGGCGGTCAACGAATTTCTGAGCGAGCACGCGCTCGGCCTGGAACTAACGCAGGAGCTTCTCAGCTACCGAATGAGACTTTATGAACACGTACTTCTTCAACTCGGTCAAGTTAAGAAGCTTTATTTCAGCGGGCTTTATCCCATTCTGCGTTATATTCTGAATCTCGCTTTTGATCTAGTACTTGCACTCGGCTATGTACTGCTGATTGTAATCACTGTAAAATTTAATAATTTCAGGATACTGCACTGTGAACTGCGTTTCCTCTATTACTTGCGGCTCCAAATCATCCTGTTGCAAACCAAGCCGTACAAGGGCTAACTTAACTAACTATTCATATTCCATTTGCGCGAAGTGTTTATTTAATATTTATTATCAATATCTATAATAATACAATATCTAATTATAGCGCTCCAAATGTAATCTTAATAATACTATGAACTTACATATACATTAAAATATGCCGCTAAACGTATTGGAATTAACTTTTTAGATCTAATTCCAGTTTGCTTTGACGATTTACTGGAATTATATTCCGATTTCGACATCGCGTTTATATATTACGAAGCATACGCAAAATAATAATTAATATTATATGAATAAATAGAAGAATAACTTAATGACATGTTTTTAAACGGACTAAAATCTTATGAAGTTAAAGATGATCCTCGAATGATGAGTCATGTGCTTGATACGACACAATATCCAAGAAATTCATTACCTTAATTTTTAGAATATCTTAAAACACAGTATAGAGAAGCTGATAAAATTGCTTCTTCTGTAGTTTAGTTATAATAACAGGTAAGACAAGAATGGGAAAATTTAAAAATATAATAAAAAAGAAACTAAAGAGCTAATATTAGTAGCGCCAAAGTATATTAAAAACTTTCTAATAGCGAGAAAAGAATGAAAGAAAAGAAGTTTTAAGAATAATAAAAAGAAGCAGAACTAAGACGTCAAAAAGAACAAAACAAAATTGTAAATAGAGCTAAGTAAAAGTCATTAGATATTGAAAGGAAAAAATAATCAATGGAAGCCAAAGTTGAAGAACTTATTTCAAAGAAAGCTCTTAAAGAATAATTTGTCCCTGTTGTGAAATAACGAATTCATGATACATTTGATGAAGATACATTTGCAATTAGAGTGGGAGCATCCATATCATATACTAATCCAATTACATTTGCCCATGCTATTGAAGATAAACACAAAAAATATCTTACAGAAGAAGAAAAACGAAAACTTAAAGTTGAATTAAAGCACTAAAGAGAAAATTATGAAAATTATGATGAAAAAGCAACAAAATTTAAATAAAAGGAAATGAATAGAACATAATATCAATTAGAATAAGCCAGAGCAAAAAGTTAATCTATTCAACAACGCAGCTAAATAATTTAAGACAGAACATGTTTGGCCAAAAAATACATTCAATAATCCGAATCATTTATGGCAGAATAAATTGATCGTCCAGTTTATACCAGTTTTGTAAAGTTAGAAGCTATCAAATCATCATAATCATTCAACATAACATCAAGTCCGTTAGTAAAAGAATAAAAGAAATCTTAATTCAATTAATTACCTAAAACAAGTTTTTAAGTAATTACACAAAAAATTTTAGACAAAAAGAATGAACTTTTGGAAAAAGAACAAAAATAAGTAAATGAAATTAAAAAATAAATTTAGGAAATAAATTAGCAGAAAGACATTCTAAACTCATAATTTTCATCAAATAAATTGGAGGGATAGATTTAATCCCGAATTAGTTTTTTAATAGAAAAGGAATAATGAATGTTAGTTCATAACTAACTTTGAATTGATGTTATCACACGATAACACTTCCTATTAATTTAATAGTTTAAATTGCATTTAATAATTTTTGTTGCAGTCTTGGTAGCTTTAATTTGTGGTATGTCATGAGAAGTTATGAGATGAAATGGCAAAACCTAAATATATAATAAGTGAGTTATTTAATAATTTTGTAATAAATCTGTTTAACACAATCATTTTAATGAAGTTAATAACATAGTAAATCATACTATTACATTTACTCTAACTAATATAGTGGGTCAAGTGATATTTTTAAAGATTTTTAAAGTTAGACTTTTGAATCACAAAAGTTTTGTAAAATAGTAAATAAATTATTCCTATATACTGTGGTCGCCAAGCCAACTTTGATTTCAAAAAATACTAACTATTTCAAAACTATTTTTTGTATTAATTTTAACTATATATTAACTCAATGTTTAGTAGCGTCTCCTTTCTATTTTATTACTTCTTCTAACCTTTTGGGCATAGAGTCAATCAAATGATTGATGATATCTAACGAGATTTACTCCAACGCCCTCTTTACTTCTTCATTTAATAAGTCATATGTGGTACATTCTTCAGGGGAAATGTTTGACTTCAGTGGATTCCAGCAGTGAAAAAGTGGATTTAAGTCTGGACTCATTACTGGAAAGCGATAGAGCTCAATGTTGTTAGCAGTATAAAAGTTTTTCATATACTTACTAAAATGTGTCGGGGCGTTATCTTGTTGCAACTTCAAGTTATGCTATTAAGTGATGGAAGTGTAACTTGTCTGAGAACTTAAGAATTGACAATTGAATTCATGGTCGTACCGCACGGCATAAACCATAATGGACCCTTATATCTATAGCTAATCGTACTATAGATCATGCACGAAAACAGTCCATATTTTACACTTCGAGAAAATACTTCGGATTCCACTCGTCTTTAGGTGTTCTGAGCACTCTACTCGCTCGATTTGCATAGCATTTTGAGCGATACTCATCGGTATACTAAAAAGTTCTCCAATATTCAATTGGTTGTTTCAGGTTCATTCGAGCAAAGTTCAAACTTTCCAATTTATGCTTTTCGGTAAGTTTTGGCTTTATCTTAGCAACATAGAAGCTTAAACTGAATTTGGCCAGGAGACGAGATACCGTTGTTAGAGACATGGAAATTCCACGAAGGGCTTAGTATTTTTCAGCTATGATTCGTCGAGTTTCGAATCTATGGCTCTGGCGATATTTAACAACGCGAAAATCTCAGCTTAGTCAAATTTTCTGACACTATTATCGGCATGAGAAGCTTCTAGCTTGCCTGTAACTTCAAAGTGCTTAAAAATGGAATAAACAGTTTGGAGACTACATTGAAGGCAACAAGCAATGTATTTCTTGGTTGCAACAGTTTGTGATTCTGTTTCTCACATTCTCATCATTATGCGACGCTCTTGTATTGTGATCCGTCGGCTTCGTGTGTGCTTCGTCATTTGAAGGATGAAGTGAAAAAGAAATGAACCGCAGAATTAATTGAATATGTTATAATTAGCATAAATACAGTGATTTAATTTTCAAGCGCAATTATTACATAAACATTTGTTAAAATCAAAGTTGGCTCGGACACCACAGTAATTATAACCAATTATTAAATTAATTACTTTTCATTCCACAATGATATAACTAAAGTCACAAAAATCTACAATATTTATTCGTAAAACTTCTGAATACGGTGATTTATTATAAAATATTAAATAAAGCAATATATAAGTGAATAAACAGCATAATATTTTAAATTAGATTGATAATATGTTAAAAATAATAGACAACGATCTATTTGTTATTGAGTATGATATTGGGAAGGCTAAATAACAGATTAAAGATTAATTTTAAATTCTTAATGGTCATGTGCAACATAAAAAGAAAACTGCTAGGAGCTTTTGAGTGAGTTAGTATTATATATATTTGTATTATAAAATCTGTATATTTTGTATTTGTTATGAGCTAAGATAGCTCTCAGTTACGCGTGTGGAAATGGGGATTTCGGATATTGAGTGAGGACTATTTCACTTCTGAGACAAACAGACTTCATTGAGACTTTCAAAACAATTTTCTAAGGCAAAACATAGGCTCTCGCACGCCAGTATTTCCATATTTGTATTATAAAAACTGTATTATATATGAAATAATGAATAAACTTTCCTTCACTTAGCAAAGTCGAACATCATCTTGAAGTGATGGAGACTGAGTTGTCTGAGATTTGGTCTGTCGATGACTGGTTTGATCATGGCCTTGTTTTCGAACAAGAATGCGAGCCATAGTGCGCTGGCGAACAGATCGTTGTCAGAATACAGCTGTCTTGGTATCGCGAGTCTGACGAAGTTTCCGCTGACTTCTTCTGGGGTGGCATATGGAGCATTTCCGTGTGGAGAGCTGAACGCAGAGCTGCCAAGTTCGCACATTCTGATACCAGCAGCGAGTGAGATACCAACGAGAGAGTTTCCGAAGTAGTTCTTTCTGAGGGATTTGTCCTTGTCGGCGAAGAACTTGTCAACGTCGAGGTAAACGGCCGAGGTTCCGCATGGGGTGAGAACTGGCACACCAAGGTCGGTGAGGATCTTGGCGAAGCGGTGAACTTGCTTCACACGTCCCTCGAGGTACTCGAGCTTAACAACGTGCTTGAGACCGACGCAGATGGCCTTGATGTCTCTGCCGGTGAGGGCGCCGTAGGTGAAATGGCCGATTTGGAGGATAACGGTGTCCATAAGTTGCTGGAGCATGCAACCGCCTGGCTGATCAACGAATTGCATGATTCTCTCGGACATTGGGGAGAGGCAGATGGCACCACCGCAGTTGGCAATACCGTCCTTCTTCAAGGAGATGTTGAAACCGTCAACGAGGCTGAAGATCTCGTGCACGATTTCCTGAACAGATTTCTCGCTGTTCTCGATCTTCTTGATCATGAAAGCGTTTTCGGCGAATCTGCAGGCGTCCATGATGTAAACGAGGTTGTGCTTTTTACAGAGGTCAGAAACCTGTTTGATGTGGGCGAGGCTGACTGGTTGGGAACCACCAGAGTTGTTAGTGATCGTGGTGAACACGCAACCGATTCTGGTCTTCTTCTCAACAACAAGTTGCTCAAGAGCTTCAAACATACCGTCACCGAGATATTTATCATGAATAGAGTATGTTCCATTCTTAACCTTTGGGTTGGGGAAGTTCATGAGCTTGAAGGTGATCTTATATTCCTTGTCACCAACGAGAACAGAACGGTTGTTGATGTTCAAGATGTGTCCAGAAGTAGTATCGAAGAAGTTGTTAGAACAGCAAATAGCATACTCAACATGGTCAGAAGTGAATGTGGCATGATCTCTACGAACAAGAGAGTCAGCTAAAGCGGCAAAGAAAATAGATTCAGCACCACGACCTTGGTTGACAATGTAGTTGAAATTCTTAACATTGTGGAACTTCTTGTTCAAAGCAGCGTCAGATGACTTGCCTAAGAAGACAGAAGCGAATTTTGGACCAAAGACTTGAGCAATGGTATCATTGAAGATTGGCCAACCCTCGTTAGAACCATAAGATTCGTCACCTTGGATAAGTTGAGCCCACTGTTCAGTAGTCATAGCAGCGCTACCAGAATCAGACAAATAGTCGACTTCCAAGAAGTCAGCTGGGAAGAAGAAGGAGTTTAAACCAGCTTCAACAACCTTTGTGGCACGAACTCTGAAGGAATCACGTTCGTCGACTCCAGCTGGGTGCTTTGGCTTAACAATGTGGTTAACGAATGGACGGAAAGTCGAATCGAGAGCTTGGGCCATAGCAAGCAAGTGGGCTGGGATCTTAGCAAGCTCCGCTTCTTTGTTAGCCTTCCATTTCTGGAACTCATCATAAAATGATAAGAGGTATTAAACCTATTCTTCACCAGTCATTCTCGTGGACATTTGTTGGAGAGGTGAAGTGAAAATAATTTATTTACCAAATAAGTGTCTATTAGCCCAAAAACACGGCTTTAAATATACAGTCAATTCAAACTATTGACAATATTTGACTTTGACTGACTTTTTGGCTACAACGTAAAATAGTCACTAAACAGTATGATATACTCAGAAATGAAATGATTCACAATAATATTATTAAATAAATGTATAAATGTTGAATTCAAGACTTTCTTTCATTTGTCTTCAGCTCTTTGCACAACGTTGGCCACGCTGCGTATTCCGAGCCCTTTTTGTTGTTCTTTGAGCAGTTCTCCCAGTTTCGCCATTTGTTCTTGAATTTTGAGGTTGTCCGTTCTCGCTTTCTTTATCTTCTCGTCCTTTTCGTTTATTTGACTCGTTTTCTCGGTGTCCTCGTGCTCCTTCATTCTGATGGTGAGCTCTAGCTCCTCCTTTTTAGTTTTTAGTTCTTTAATTTGCTCCGTTTGCTCCTCAGTTTGTTTTTGAAGTTGCTCCTTTTTGCATTTTAGTTCTTAACCGTTCTTCTCCAGTTCGGTTGTTCTCTCAGTTAGCATTTTTATTTGGAGCTCGTAGTCCATTTTGAGGGTTTTGATCGTTTTCGCTGACTCCTGCTCATTAAGCGAAAGCTGTTCTTGAGCGTTGTCGGCCTCTCTCTGGGCTCTGTTAACTTTCAGCTTGAGGATCTTGGCCGTTTCAATGTACGACTCGAGCTCGGACTTATCACTCAAAATCTCGTGAATGGAGACGAATTTCGCTTTTAAGAGAGAAATTTAGTCGTAGAGGAGCTGAATCACGTCCGGCTGCTTGAGGGCGAGTTTTACGTTCTCCTCGGATTAGTCGAATAACTCCTTCAATTCTAACGGAGTGTTCTCAATCACCGCGAAATTAACAGCGAAATCGGGCTGGGCCTCTATTTATATCTTCCCTGCTACCTGAGACAAAATCTTCATGTATAAATCCCTCCACTTATCAGATTCGGCCTTCTCAGTGAAGAACTGCTTGTTCGCAATGTCAAGCTGCTTTTACAAATCCAAAACACGCTCCTTGAGCTGCTAGGCTTCGGCGGTGGTTTTCTCGCACTCAATGCACCTTCTTTGAGACATCATATATTCATCCAGACTACTTTGAGTTACACGCTGTGTTTCAGCTGGTTTATCTGAAACTTGGCTAATACGCAACTCATAATCAGCAGATTTAAGCATGGTCTTTGATAAATCTATCTAATCAAACTTTTAGCCCAAGACATTTGGAATATCACGTTCTGTTCTGTCAAGGATTTTAACAACTTCACTTTACTCAAAGTATTTAGCAAACATGAGAGCGGTAGAGCCAGAACATAATTTGCCAACTTCATGAGTTGTTTAACATTTGGATTCCTCCAATAACTCATTCACAGACTGAATATTACCATTCTTTGCAGCTAACATCAATGCAGTTAGACCATGGACAGATTATATTTTCATCTCATATTTCTTTAGCAGTTATACAGCTTCTGTTCTATTGGATTGGGCTGCTAACATTAATGCAGTCAAACCCATATTAGTTTAAATATGAAGTTCTGATTCATTTTAAATTGCAGCTTAAATAAATTTAACATTATTTCTTTCTGCAGCTAACATCAAAGCAGATTTTTGTAGTACATCTTTCTTATTTTAATACAATTTAGATAATGATAAATAAACCTATTATGAAAATTTGTTAGACAAAGCCAAATAGTGTAATGGAGTGCGACCTAATGAATCAGATTCCACCAAAGTGTAATTTTATTCAATACAATTATAAGCATTCAAATGTTGTTAACTGAGTCTTGCAACTTTTTGCTCTTCTAACAACAATTCATAACCATCACAACCAGTTTAAATAGCTATTTATAATGCAGTTGCTTGTCCCGGTATTTCTTTGTAAGTTTCAGTTGTTGTCATGTTTTATTCAAAGGGTTTTAATAAATTAACTATTTTTGTGTGACCAGCGAAAGCAGCTGCGTGTAAGGCTGTCCATCCAACTCTATTTTATCTACCTCTATCCAAAGTTAACAAAACAGAAGCACATTACATTTAATTGTTTAAAGCAGCATATATAAGTGCAGTGTTATTTGGAAAATAGACATCTTAAATAACTCCTTCGCATTATATTTAAGCTTTATTTTGGATGATGAATTTTGCATCTCCTTTTTTAGCAGCAGTAAACCATTGTTATTTTTATTGATCGTCCATAAATTATGATTGCGAAGTGGTAAAAAATTGAATGTATATATTATTTGACATAAATATTAATTCTGTTATAAAAATAACCCAAATATTAAACATTAATATAATTTATGTTAATAAACGTATCATTTCCATATGGCAGTGTAAATATCGGCCACGTCTTGTACAGTGATATTTTCAGCACCAACTTCTTTAACTTTCTTGTTAATGGCTATGTAGACTTGATTGAATCCTTCAAGCTCCTTCTTGGAGAATATCTTGAAGTCCAGCTCTGTCACGATAACTCCACACTTTCCCCTACAGAAGCAGCTTAGAAATGCGGCTGGGCTCTCGTAAATATTCGCGAACGTCTGGTTTCCCATGAATTACACCAGCGGTCCTTCACCAAGATCAGGCTTTCCCAGATTCGAGGTGAACGTTGAGCACGGCTGCATGCCGGTTTTATTTAAATGTGCTACTGGAGCGTTGTCGTCGATCACCTTCTACCAGAAGTTTTCGACCGTTTGCTTGAAGCTCAGAAACTGGGTTTGGAACTGATCGGCGATTTAACGGAGAGTTGTATTACTAGTTCCCTTGCAAACATAGGCGGACGTTGTTGCAGTTTGTCCCAGAATCACGCTCAAGTCGAGGCCTGGAATAACTCCGTTTTGGTGAAACTCGGTATTTTTGCGCACGTCTCCAGTCAAGGTTAGGAATGACTCTGAAGATTTCAAATCCTCGTTGAAGTAGAGGTAGCCAACGTACTAAGCTAACTAGATTGTGAATAGCGAAATGGAATATTACACATTTGGGATTCTGCAAAGCTAATCTTCAGAGTAGTAACGACAGATTATATCATATTGCTCAAACGGTTTCGCTCTGGACCTATTCGAAAACTTGGTAAGCGGTAAATTACGACCATACTTGGAGGCTATATCTGACTGCTTTAGATTCAGCTTGGAGTCATAGGCCATCAAGGATCTGAAATTAGTTTGCTGAATTGGTGATGGAATGGAGTCCAAATCAACTGAAAGATCTGAATATAATTAGTTGAACTTCTTGTACAACATCATGACTGATCCGCCATCAACCAAAGTGTGATAAATAGATATTGACAACGCCACCTTGATCTATTTTAGTTCCTCGATATCAATTTTCACGATTTCCCAATGGCAAAGCTTCGTTTCAGAAAGCTTTGAATAAAAAGTGGAAAGATAGGCGCCAAGTTAATCCATAGATGTTATTTCGGCGGCGTAGTCTGTTATACTAACTTTGCAAATATCTTGCTGTTTGTATCTCATCCATTGCAGCTTTTCATCATAGACAATACTGGTAGACAGAAACGGATACAAGTGGTGGATGTAATTTATGACCTTGGACGCGCGGCAGAAATCTAAAAGAGTTTCAGACAAAGCCATATCGCAAATACACAAATTATTGGAAGTTTGCTTAATTTCGTGCTGAATCAGCAGTCTATTAGGATCGTTTATGGATATATCCGAATACGAATATGGTGGTTGCGATATCTTATCAGATGGTTAATAGTCAAACAATGTTTTAACGCTATACATTTGAAGTGGGTTTTAAATTATACAACAATATATTAGCTATGAATAGTATTCTTGTGTATCTATTTCACTGTTTTAAATTTGACATTGGGACAAATTAGTAATTGTTTTAAATATTACGTTTTAAATATTTCGCGTTAAAATTAATTGTTTATTGTGTTAAGCAACCAAATTTATTGATTTCTATCACGTATCTCAATCTCGTATCTCCAGTATATTATAATTGTACTTTTGCAAAATTTACAACAACTTTAATAACTATCTTCACTTTAACATCATAACTTATAATGTAATATAACTTATATGTAATATAACTTATATATTATTATGTAATATACTTATAATAAAATTTATTCACAAAAATTATTGTTCAAGTTGTTCTTTTATGTTGTAAAACAATGTGGAGCCGGGTCGTGTGATTTTTATTTGTTCTTTTAGCGCGTATTTCAGGTTTATTTTCTGCTGTAACATTTGAATTTGCTCCGTTTTGAAGTTCTTTTCCGGTTCTTTTGCTTTGTAGTTCTTTTATTTCGGGAGGAAGTTGATCGGTTCTGTTTTCAAACTCAGTTTTTGGTTGTAGAACTGTTCCGAGCTCGGCCTCCGTTTCCTCGTGAATTCAACGGCGAATTCTTTGTCAATTTCCTTTTTCGGCTTCAAAACGGGTTGTTTGTTTTGCTCACATTGTTTTTGGGCCAAATTATTTATTTGGGTCGTTTTGAGCTGTTTTAAGTTTTGTAAACGGTTTGTATTTTGTTCTTTTTACTGTTAAAGTTAGTTTTGGGAGTCGTTTTGTTGTAGGGGCTTGGTTTAAGTGGGCGGGGACTGGCTGTAGTAGTAATGAGTTGGGTGATTGAATTTTGGTTGAGATTCTAAGTGCAGAATGGAGTCGACTTGCATTTATAGTTCCGTTTATTTACTATTTACGTGCTGTATTTTCTATTTGGCCTTGTTTTGTATGTTTATTAACAAGCTTCTTTTATTGTGAAGAGCCAGTTTCTAATTCTCCTCCAATTATATCCTTAGCTCTTGCGCTTTCCTGTCCTCCTATAATTGCTGGACCATTTTCAACTCAATGTTGGAAAACCGAGGCCGCGACATCATCTTAATTGTTTTAGCCTTAAGCTACTACAACTTTATATTTTCTTGCTAAGAATTCATCTCTACCTCCCAAAGCGCCTGCGGATCAATCTACTTTGTTCTAAACTCATTACGAAGCTCCTGCAAAAACTTTTGCTTTTTATTGTATCTGAGAGGAAATTGCTGAGTTAAATCCTGAATGAGATGAGCTAATTCAGGGTAATAACGCACCTCAGCCGCTGTAATACCATTTAATATTATGCTTTCAATTTCTTATTTAACTTCTATAAACAAATTTGTTTGAAAGGCAACATCAAGATTGAAATATATTCGAGCTAAATTGTGATTACCATAAATTTTCATATATTAATCAAAATATATTTGTTGCAAATCATTTTGCTGCACACTAAGCCTGTCGAAAGCTAATTTGTGTACAAGCGAATATTTGAAACTCATTAAACTTATAATATTGAAGTGAATTAAAATATTATATACTTACGTCTATATTAAATGAAATTATGATGAGAAAAACACCGATAATCGAAGTATCTAATACTTTATTAAAATTAAAATATTTAAGTTTGTGCTCTTGTAGATCAGTTGGTTAGATCGTTGGTCTTATGTACCGAAGGTCGTGGGTTCAATCCCCATCAGGAGCAATATTTTTATTTGGTTTTGATGTGGGACAAAATTAATAATTCACATTTATTTTATGACATAAATTATTTAAAGTATAATAACTAGTAGTTTTTAGTGTAGTCTAAATTTCTTGAAGTCTAAATATTTTTTGAATGAAAGATATTAAAAGAGTTTAATATTCTTGTGTTTCTAGTGTAGTTGCTAATTCCACTTCTTATTATGTAGCCAGTAATGAATTAATCCATAAACTCTTACCTCGAATATGAATTTGTAATTAGGCGAGAAGTTATTAGATAAAAGAAGGAAGCAACAATTAAACGTATGTTTGATACTTAAATCTACATTCCAGATTATGACTGATTGCGCCAATTAGTCGTTTGTAGTGATGTAGCATTTGGTCATTAATATATGTATTATTTTAATGTATAATTTTGCTCAGTTTATTTATATGTATTTACAATTAATAATTATTTTTCAACTTTCATTTCTTTTTATCTAGGTCAATTACAGTGTCTTTGAATTTGGTGAGGTCAGCGATGACCTCTGCGATAATTTTAACTTTTTGGCTGATTGCGTCTTCTTTGGAGTAGCCTGTTTCATCGAATTTGATGTCTCTTTTTGAGATGTCGATTGCTCTTTGGAATAAGTTGTTAATTCCGAGTAATATCTCGCTGTATTCGGTTGCTTGTTGTTGTGCTTGTGTTTATTAGCTGCTTTGTTACGTGCCGATGCCGTTGGTTGATTTTTCTTTTTCGTTTAGTTCTTTTATGTATTGGTCTTTTTCTTGGCTAAGTTTGTGTATTTTGCGTTCTTGTTCTTGCATGAATTTGTCTTCTTTTTCTTTTTGTTCTTGTTGTAGTTTTTCGATTTCTTTTAGTTTTTTCTCTAGTTGGTTTTTGGTAGTGTTAAGGTTTTCGAATCGTGTGCGTATTGCTTCTGGGTTTGCGAATTCTTCTTGTGATGATTTGCAAACGTTTTCTAGGAATTTTTAGTACGTTTTTAGCTGTTCAATGTTCCTTTACAGTAGTCTCTTTCTCAGGTTCATTCCAATTTGCACTTGTTTGAATCTTTGCTCGTCCAGTCTGAGTTTTTCTTCTCCTCCGTATTCCTCTTCCATTTTCTTCAGTGCCGATTCCCTTTTGGTTGAGTTCTCCTGAACGAATTTCTGAAAACGCTGTTTGGACAGTTCGAGTTCCTACCGTTGTTGTTTTATTTGCGTTTCCCTTTGATTCAGTTTGTCCAGTTCAATGTCGTACATCCGGCGCCTCTCGTTCAGCTCATCCTGCGCTAATTGTAGTTCACGCGTCTTCTTCTTCAGTGTTAAGGAGTCCTGATCATACGTTGGTAGATTTTATTACAGCTGATTTTGCAGTACGGAGCCGAAATTTACGGTGTCGGTCGCGAACTTCACCGAATTCTCCAGATTCTCGGGCATCAGGTAGTCGTCCATCTTTTTCTTCTATAGAGTGCGCTATATGGCCTCGGTGTCTTCTTATGGTAAGCGGATATTGTTCTACTCCAAGAACTTGTCCAAAGAAGTAGATTGCGGTATCATTTAGCGCGGAAAATGATAAATATATGCAGAAAATAAGTGAAATAAAAATAAAACAACATTATTACACCAAATAATGAATTACCAAATAATGAAAACATCACACCACGTAAATTACGTCTATAATGTTGATAACATACAGATTACCAAATAATAATGGCTTTAAAATACTTTGTAATTAATATTGTGAACTATATTAACCAATAAGGTGGATTATCACGATTTACGAGATGAAGATGGAATTAAATTGAGCCTTAGTACAGATGATAAGGTTACAGTTAAGTGAGTCATTTAATTTAAGATTTTTGTGGATTGTCTTATAAAAATTAACGCCTTAAAATATTTTTTATTATTCAATTTCAGAGTTCCTAATTATTCTCTCCACATCACATCAATTCTATGGTCAGTCAAAGTCAAGATAAATACTATATTAGCAAAATTATATTTTAGTGTATTAATATGGTTATATAAGTAGCATTATTCATAATTAGTATGATACAACATAGATTAGAAGATTTACATATATTTATAACAACAGTTATATATTATGTGCTTATAATAGTTGTAAACGTAATCACGATTGCATTATATATTTATTAATACGTAGCAAAAAGTATAATTGTCTATATGGATATATTAATCTTTTTGTTAACTGAGTTGCTTCCTATACATGAAAATTTTGACAAAATAGTCGAGATAATATAATGCAAAAATAATTGTACGAGTAAAGACCAATACCTGCGACATAAATATGATTTTTTAATTTTTGTACAGCTTCAAAATATTTCAATTTTAATTACTTATTTATATATTCTTACTTTGCACATGATGAATTTCATTCTCTTATATTTTTTAAGCTGTTAGGCTGTACAGTGCTATGTCCACAAAGTTTCAGTTTCACCACATGTTTACTAATATGACGACTTCTAAAAGGACTAAAATAGGTACTTTTAATTGTAATTTTATAACGCTACCAAGTGATACCATTCTTGAAGGAACGTGAGTTTTTAATCACAAGTACACTCAAATAGAATATATTATATATTTCACATTTAATAAATTATGCAATAATTTTAAAATCAAAATCTTCACTATAACGGTGTGATAATTTTAATATTAATAATTTTTTAAGACATTAAATTTTAAACAGAGTCTATTAACCTTGCTAGTTAATATTAACCAGCTTAAAAATTTTCAATAATGATTCGGTCGGGAATTTCCTATTTAGATAGAATTTCATTTATTGCATCACACAATATAATACCAGGGTGTATTCAACATTTTTCGTACACCCTTTAGGTGATACTAATATTATAATTATATTGCAATATGGATCTAAACCTCGAGTTCATTTTCCTCAATTTACAGATTATTTACTTTTTCGAGTTTTAACCACTTATTAAATTTTGTAACAACAAAGTAATTCTAGTTAATCTAAAGCTAAACAACAACAAAATTACATTTGATTCTTATTGCTAATTTGAAGCACGAAAATAATGAAATTAATAAGTGATAAATGGATGTAACTTAACAAATTTAAAATATATCAAAATATTTAATTAGATAATGGTAATATCTTAGACTACATAAGCACTAAAATAATTATTAAATTCCAATTTATAAAATTTCTCTTCAAGATCATAAATTATTGATGATGTTGATTGGAGCTAACGTAACTATAGCACTACGAAGTTAAATATAATTTTATGGTTGTCAAGTATAGCCATCACGCAATTGCGCCAACTAAATAAATATTTTATATCGTCCACATCAAAATGATAATTTTACTTGTATTTTTGAAATTTGAATCAACCAACCTATTTTTGTAAGTCCAATAGTTGAGGAATCAAGTTAATATATTCCATTACAACAATAATATTTGTTAAATCCAAGTTTTATTTATTACTGTATAAAGTTGTTACTAATATCTATAATATTTTGTTTGAAAATTATTAATTAAATTATTTTGTCGAGTCAATGATATATAGATACGATAGTACCCATAAACTGTATTATTAGATTAAAATATTACTAATTTAATGTTTAATGTCATAAAATTGTAAATGATAAAATATTTGAATTAGCATGAATCCTCGTTATATTTAATATTAGTTTGAACGCTTTGTATACAAGTAGCTATCCATATTTCATTTTTACTTAAATTCAAATAATAAATTAAATTTCTAATCAATATTATATTTTCCTTGCGAATATCCGAAGTAATTGTCTAAATTTTAAGTATATTTAATTTTTGATTTATCATGTCTGTTTATTGGATTAACGAAAACAGAGGTTACTTCAACTCCCATTACACTTTTAATATCGAAACTATTCGTACTAATATAACTTCATTTGTTCCTTATTAATAAAATCAAAAATAATTGGAAATTAAATAATCTAGCATGATTTTCATGTCAGATAATATTCAAATAAGCGAACGCGCAACAATTATTATTTTGGATCACTTTTGAGATTCTGGAAACCACATTGACAATCTCTATTTGAGGATTAATAATATATGTTAACTTCTATAATTTTAAGAATGTCCGATGTATGTTATTTACTGTATTTTGTTCAAGTATCTTTTTAATTTAATTTATTTATTGTATGAATAATTTTAACACCCTTTCGTATTAGAGGTGAAAACTAAAAGAATTTTTACATCGCACATATATGCTCACATATATCATTATATAAAAGAAGTCCTCCTCACTGATTATTTTACCAAAATTTTCATGTCTTCCTATGATACTATTTGCTATCGTTATAACATAATAAATGCACTAATTAGTAAAATGTAATAAAATTATTTTTGTTCTAGTATTAATTATTATAATAGGTAGTTTTATAGCATCCCTAAGTTATTTTATTTACATCATGACGACAGAACATAATATAAGATATCCAGATAATAGTTCTTGTGTAGATTTCAGTTTAAATTAGAGACCAGCTTGGTTAATAGTAATATGTGTATCATACAGCATTTCGATGTTGCTATTTATAGTATATTGGTTAGTTATTTATTCTGTTAATTATTAAAATTATGACAAAGATATCAAAATATGTCAATGTATGAAAAATGAAAATATCAAGAAAATATCAAGTTATGTACAAAGTACTGATATGCAAAATGCACACTAATTAAAATATGAACTTACTAATTACCCACTTTCTTAAATTGCGTATATCATTTTCTTTATAATTGCATAATTTAATGAATGTAACATTGCCATTATTATTCTGTCTGGATTTATAAATATTGTATTTGAAATTAATAGAGGTCTGATTTTCGTATATCCTGATAAATGTACTAAAGATCATTTATAATATATATGTGTCAATTAATTCCCGTGTTCGAAAGTATATTAATAAATTATTAAAGCTAAATAGAATAATTAATAAAACTCAACAATAGAATCGTAAAATGGTGTATATGATAATAAAGTGTAGAAGTTAAATCAACATACTCCACAAATAGAAAATAAAAGCGTCCAAAAAAATTCTATATAAACGTAATGTAATAACGTAATTGTTTCAAAACCAAAAATAAGTATGATTTGATTTGAAATTATTTAAATTTTATAATAAAATATTTTATACTTAAATTATTACATTACCTAAAATACAGACCCCATAGTCACTTACAGACCCTTAAACGCTCAGATTTCTAATATTTATGAATTCTTCTTGTGTTATAAAAGGTGTAAAATTAATATTAATTATATTCTTATAATAATATGAAATATATTCATGAATACATTGTATTTAGTGTTAGATATTAGTTTAATGTAGTACATATGTATATAGAATTTATAATAATATTTATAATGATAATAGCATAAATTATAATTATTAAAATTTTATCAAGCGATATGTTATACGGTATAACTTATACCAACTAAACGTAATAAGTAACGCGAGTCATTTTATTAACCAATAAGACTTATAATAAGATCTACAGCGAAATAGACAAAACAATAAAATATAGTCATTTACCAGACATCATAAACTTCAAATATTGATTTTCAGTTACATATCCCTTTCCATCTTAATCAATAATCGAAATCATTTACTAAAAGTCCTCGTCTTCTTGTAATTCATTCAGCTGTTTGCATACTTCTCTTAAATTACTTATTTTTAATTGTCCATTAGGAGCCATCTATTTAAAACTTGTAGATAAATCCGCTAATAAGTCTCTACATTGCATTTTTTCAGAGACTATTAGAGAAAAATCTTCAAAGTTATAACCTTAATCAGAAGCATATTAACTGGCTAGTTGAGCTAAATCTTCCTTGGATAATTCAAAACCTAGTGCTCTGGTTGCTAATTTGAACTGCTCTTTAGATAAGTATCCAGATTTTTCTGTATCAAAGATTTAGAAAGAATCAGCTATTTCAGTTTACTACGTTTTAGTTAAACTGAATTTTGACATTTGATGCGTTGATTACAATTTAGAAAATTAATAATATTATTAATAATTCCACACAAACCCAATCCATTTACATGATGAATCTAACCTAAAAATTTATTGAAGCTAGAACTCGCCTGTAACCATATCCACCAATGGCTGAAACAACACCGTTAATTCCAGAAATGGCTGATCCGGATTGGATCAAAAATGCTTATTAAATATAAGAAGAATTAGGAAAAATTGATAAAATGATTAAATAAATAGATGGTAAGTAGGTTTAAAAAACTAAAGCCTAATTTTAAGACGCTCTCAACTAAGAAATTTTAGTAATGCGTTCTTAATTAGTTAAGTAAATGCAAGATACTTCTAAGCGTATATAACGATATGAGCATTAATAAATAGACCCTTCGGATCTTGAAGCTCGTATATTCCTTAAATATTCAGCAAAGTCAATGAAATAACTTATGAACACACTCACCAATAACTTTAGAGTCTTGTAATCAAAGTTTATAGATGGTTTACAAAAACCTACTTAACAGTTGGATGTTGCAACCATGGATAAAGAAGCTCGAGGATATTATGAATAAGCTTAATAACAACTGTAAGAAGATACTTAAGATGTAACACAAATTTGCAAAGATGTAAACTCTATAGTTCAAATGGTAGGGCAATTAGCTGCTTAAGTATATGAGTGTGGAACAATTATTGATAGAATAGACTAAAACTTAATGGAAGCTGAAGACTTTATTGATAAGGGTAATAACAATTTAGAAAAGGCCAAGAAAACTCAAGACAGTGTTAGCAAGCTAAGGAGCTTCACATATGCTCTCATTTTAGCTAACTACATTCTTGCTGCTGTCATGATGGGTTTAAAGCTAGTTAAATATTTACACCCATCTAAGCCAACTCCTCCAAATCCTAATCCGACACCATGATAGTGATATCAGTTTAAAGTTTTAAATATTTTAGTGTATAAATAATAACCACTTCTAACAATGGACTAGTTAACTCAATAATTTATGGCTTCTGCCGTTCATTTTAACGATGACAGCTCTCTATTTTTAAAGCACAGAGTTTAGACGATGTTAAATCAGAACTAGATCAAGTTCCCTGGTGCATAGCCAGTATCATTAGAACCTCGAAGAGATATCACAACAGTGTTAAACAGAAATTTTAAAGTGTGTGAGAAAACAGACGGTACCAGATACTTATTGTATTTGGATTTATCTGATATGGAGATTAGCGAAGATATATTTTAAATGGCTGTACAAGCTGATAAGGAAATGAAAGCGAAGTGCTACTTCGTTGACCGTGAATACAATTTCGAGCAAATGGATTGCCGTATCAGATTAAATGCATTGCTAAAGGTCATAAAGGAAAAGACGTTATCTGCTTTGCTCTAATTTAAAATGTTGCTGGACGGAGAAGTTGTAGCAGATGGATAAGAGTTGGACTTTTACATCTTTGACTGCTTGTATTTGAATTAGCAAGTGGTTTCATAGGGGCTTACTGCGCGTCTCGAGGCTGGTTACTTGGCAACTACTTTTATGAGGAAAATTGGTTCGTCCATTCTGATCTCGCTGAAGTCAAAAACGTTTGTGGACAAGACTGAGATTCAGAAGATCTTGGACATTTAGAAGGCTTTGAAGCACCACTCGGACGGTTTAATCTTCACGGCCGAGGACGAGCCGTACGTATTCGGCACGAACCCACACATCCTCAAGTGGAAGCCCAAGGACGAAAACAGCGTTGACTTGAAAATAGATCTGCGCACAGAATATTGCAACGTCCTTCAGACAAACGGAGAGTTCAAACCGACCACCATTTACATGTTCCAGTTTTACGCGGCCGTTTTCGGTCAGATTGAAGCGGCTCCGGTTGAAGCCGGTGGTGTAACGGTCGTTTCAAAGGAGAAATTCGACAAAATGGAAAACCTCATCAAGAAGAATAAACAAGAGAATTTAATACTTGAAGTGTACTGGAATGAGACAAAACCGGTTCAGATTCTGAAACTGATTTAAAAAGAAAACGGAATCAACAAATACCAAATTGAAGAGAAACAAGGAGGCTGGGAGGCCAAGAAGTTCAGAACAGATAAATCAATTCCAAACGACAGGAAAGTATTCGACTCAGTCTGCAAAAGCTTCGGATAATTCGTGAGCATCGAAGACCTGATGCAAATCATCGCCGGAAAAATGAAAGTTCCAGGAGTATGCATCCGAGAAAATCCGTTCGTAAGGAGAAAACAAGGATGGGTACAATAAGTGAACGAAAGGTACGAATGAAACTCACTTTAACATAAAATCGTCTTTGGCCTTTATTTTCTTAATCTTAGCTTTAACCTCCATTTTATATTCCGTATACATCGATATATGCATGTATACAGTAAAAATTGCAGCTATTGTTGTAGATAATAACTCAAAATAAAAGAATACGTCGTCATACCGCGCGCTTTAGCCAAGACAACTATCTAAGTTCATTACAAAATACACTCCGCCTATTATTCTAATTAAACCTATAATTAATGGGACATAATGTTTCTTTGTAATATGCGAATATGTAATTTATACCGTTTGATACACTTCAGTACCAAATAATAACGCTGTTTTACTTAGTATTGCAATATATCCTTAATGCGCCTTATAATTACTTATAATAGAATTATTAGAGCCGAAAAATAAGTAAAATATAACATTTGGATTAATTATAAGTATAGCATTAATAATTTCGTTAAATATTAAACCCAATAATGAACTATATATTATTAACCGACGCATTTTATGATATTGTTTTTAATGAAAAAGTATTGGCATAATTGTCATAATAGCACTATGTATTCCCTTTGATATTAATGATAACGATTACTGACAGAAAACATAGACATAAAGATCAATAATAGCATCTTATTTTATAGATTCGATTTTTAAGTTAATAATTTTATATACTATGAATAAGTATACAATAGGTCTAGATACATAATAGACAAGATGTTATAAGAAAGCCAAAATATTCTTTCCTATTTCTTTCCAGTCTTTCTTTTGAGGTATTAGACTAATTTTTGCCGTTTAATCAGCTTCTAAACTGATTTTTGTACTAAAAATACTTCCTTTATACAGAACTATTAGCATAATTACATGAACAATTATCTCTGCCATGGGCTTCGAGAAGCCTGATGGCCATGTGTTGAAGCTCTTTTCTCTCGTGTTGAAAGAATAGATGAAAGTGAACAGGAAGAAGTGGACCATGAGCGTCACCATCTTGCCGGCCATGATGTACACGTAGTTCTGCTTCAGGCTGAAGACGGAGTACACAGTTGACTTAAAGGGGCCGATGATGCCCAGGACCGTGCTCAAGAGGAACATGGCTCTGTACTCGCCGTCGACTTAGAGCAAACTGAAGATCGCAGGTTGCGCGGCCGGGATGGCCAACATCAGAAACGCGACGATGCAGTTGGTGGCGAACTCCTGGCGGGTGATGTCTTGAACGCTTTCGCCGGTCGCGTAGGTGGCCATCTTCTTGTTGGCGAAGTACTGCTCGAAGAACTCGGGGATCTCGTATGACACCAGGAACATTATCGGAAATATCTTCACGAAGTTCTCCACGAACTTGTAGCCGTTGAAAGAAGTCAAAATGTACTGCTCTTGTTGCATCACAAAAATAATAAGGAAATAACAGAGCGTCTAACAGAAAAATCCTTTAATACATATACTATTAAAAGATAAATTTAAAACTTAATCAATTTTGAACTGTAATCTCTCTGTTGGTTGATGATCGAATATTGATTATGGTTACATTTAAAGTGAAAGAAAATAGAAATGTTTTAACTTTATGTAATCGCATCATGTTTAGACGAAATCGTAAATATATCTTACACACTTTTATACTTTAAACAGTATCTTTAAACAGTAAATCATAAACAATGATACACACTTTTAAAATACTATTAATGATAAAGAAGTGACATAACAATTATATGTTTAATTCTAACTTTAGTGTATACATATGTATACTTTGTATTTAGGGATATGTTTAAACTCCTATAATCTTACTGCAATATTATCAAATATTTATTAACAGTCAATTATTAGCAAAACATAATATGATATTAATAGAATTAAATATCAAGTAAACACATATATAATATAGTTCTAAGTTTGGATTATCGTGATTTATGAGATGAAGATAACTTCTGTTAATTACAGCTACACATGTTATACAAAAAGGTGGTAAAGCAAATAAATGAGTGTGGGTAATAGGGAATGGATTATACGTTACAAAGATGAAGTGATTTGAAATATAATATTGTTAAAAAATTTAAGAATAGAAAGTTAATGTTAAACTACTCACAACTTTCATGATCGAAAATTTTACCCAACTCACAAGCTGCCTAACAACTTATCTAGAAAAATAATGTCTAGAAAAATAATATTGAAGATATTCCCTGTCTCCTACCGTAAGCTGTCTTTAAGACTCAACTTCTCAATTCCCAAGCGAAACCAACTGCAAACTATAAATTCATATTCTCTTTCAAGAGCGCAGAACTAAGTCAATATTTCAAGTACCTGAATTCTGAGAGCAAGAACTGCGTTTTCGGCCTAAAACTGAGGGAATAACTTCAGATCGGTTCCGATTAGTTCTTCGAGCGACGGAACGGTTCTTAATAGTTCACGAAATATATTTCTAAATTAATCTAAATTACTACCTCGAATACAGACCCCCACTCTTTTTCACTTACAGACCTCAAAAGCGCTCAGTTACAGACTTAAATATTTATGAATAAAAGGGTCTATGGCTGAACTGTATTTGGGGTTTGTAGCTGAAATAATTTGATATTTAACTGATTAAATAGTAATGATTCTAACGAGTTTTAAAACAAATATAAACGAGGAAACTAAATTATCCATAATATATCATACTATTTAAGATTATACACATTTAAATAGCAAAAATAAAAAATTTGTTGATATTTGAAGAATATTTTAAGAAAAGGGGGGAAATAATAATTCTAAATCATTCTATTTCAACGGATTAATTGAATATCTAACTTAATTGTAAAATTTCTTCGTTCTTTTTGAATTACAATATTCTAACAACGCATGGAGAATCTATGTTTCTATCATAGAACTCATACATCTGGTCTGCGCACGGTGTTTCTGCAAACTCACATTGAGAATCGTCTTATTATTATGTAGAATTTTCAAATGAAGAAAGAACTGACGATGCTCTTGATACTTTTTAAGAATTCATGCGTTTGACTTTTACTTTCTTGAGGTTTTAAACTTTGGATTTATATAATATATGCATACTTCCAGTGAACGTTGTTTATATATTTTAAAGCCAAGACTTATATTTTACTAAATTGTTTGTCATCATGCAGTACTACTATGATGTTGTTAATATATTAAATGATAAATAATTATAGTTAGTAACATGATTCTTCGATATCAAGTTTTCTAGTATGGATTATGGCAGTTCAATATTTTGTAGATAACTATACTTATTGATGTCGCGGCTAAATATTAAATATAGCTTGTGTTTTGTTATAGTATTTGCAATTCTAAGCTTTCTTTGACTTTCAATACGTTTTATTGTTTTTAAACGTTTATTATTTTACTATAGTTAAAGCATTGATATGTTACTTTCAGATATCTATATTGAAATGTTTTATACTTCAGTATAATATGCAAATGATAAATTATGATGTATTTATATCTTGTTGTAACATATAAACAGCGAGAGTACAGTGGTGGGCCCTCGAAATGCTTTTTTGAATTAGGAAGAAGAATGAAGTTTATTATTTGAATCTTACTTATATCACTGCCCGGCTCAATAATGAGTGTGTTCTCCCTCCTCATCAATACACTCATTAACTCTATTTACTATTGATTTGTAAAGTGCTTCAATCACATCAAGGCCTGGTTGAGCCTTGGATAGCTGTGCTACAATAATTAACGTATATAACTCTGTATATACTTCAATAATAAGTTTCAACTTTACCTAACGTTGTATAATTTAACAATCAAGAAAATTGATTTCTCATTATGAAATGGAAGTGGAAGATCATAAGTAAAATAACTGTTGTTTTAGAGTAGCATCAATATATTATTTAATGCTGGGCCCGACTAACCCACTTGATTCCATTCTTCAAGAAACAAAAATGCATTCATTATTTGAATATTGAGAATGAAAGCGACTGTAACTACCTGAATTATAATTCTAATTAAGCGAAGTACCAATACTTCATCTTGAGCTCCCGGTTGAGATTGAAAGAAAAAGTCCTCCATTGTTTTTCGTGATTAAGAAATACCTAAAATCGTTCAGATTGACCCAGTTGAAGATGAACACCGAGGTCCTCTGCAGGTCCAGTGCTTGCGCTACTAGTTATAAAT
The DNA here is from genome assembly GCA_963988835.1 of Hexamita inflata. Lineage (NCBI taxonomy): Eukaryota > Fornicata > Diplomonadida > Hexamitidae > Hexamita > Hexamita inflata. The sequence goes on from CAXDID010001054.1 coordinate 112,114, forward strand.
TACATATTGCGTCCGTATACCAATCATTGGATCCTCTTATTCTTTTCTCCAATCAGGCTTAACTACCATATATTTTCGAGATAAAATCTTTCATAAATTAGTTTTGTTGACTAAAACGTAGAAATTACACAGGGACATCTTAAACAAGTGATATAACTAGTTCAGATTGGTACAATATTTTATGAATTCATCCGTTGGACCCAGAAATGAAGAGAATACAAACGCTTCAGAACTGCCTAAGTTTGTTAAGTGAATTAGTTGACCTTCCCTAAACATCTTCTACCGCGTTTATTTTTGTCATTGCCGTCCTTTTATTGCATGTGGTAATTTCTATTTTTCCTTTTTGGAATATTAAATACCGACTTTGAATAGTCGATTATGGTCTAATACGATCGAAATCATATTTTTGGCCCTCTTGTGTTAATGAGTAGTTCATGAATAATCTCCAACTTGAGATTATTTATTGGAATTTGTCATCCGCATTAGAAGTGGCAAAATATTTTAATATATAATTACTCACATAGTAAACAAGAAAAAGCAATTCCACCTCCCATAACTGTATAATAAAAAACACAATACAAATATACAGAACTGCGACTTTTTATCCATTGTTCATATAGTATTTATACTTATTATATAATTCTGGAAATATCGACTATGCGTAATACGTTGTAGATAATGCTTTACTATTAAGATTGCCAAAGTATTACGAAATGTTTTCCAAATTCAGAAAAGAAAAGTTTTAACGTTGATTTTCATTGAAATCAGACAGTATTACATCTTTATATATCACAAGAAGTCCGTCTATAGCCCCAAATTACTTCACTATTATTTGACCACTTATAAAATAATCGCACTTTGCATCAAATATTACAGTGCGTTAGTGGATTTATGATTTGTTGTACTAAGCTTCTAAAATTTTTTAATTATTTGTTATCACATTTTGGCTTATAATCAATCTAATTTTTTTGAGATCTGCGTAATGCAAAGCATCATCCCAAAAAGAGTAGTTAAGTTCAGTAATATTGTTTAAACTAGAAATCGTATAATTTACTTAAGCATTTTGAATATAATAATTTTTAAATAGGATTTATTTACCTCCTTTCATAAAACGAACATCATTGACACCAGAAATATATCTCATACTGGTGTCGAACAATGTGTATACCTCAGTTATCGGCAGTGTGAATGGCTCTTTGAGCACGATAGAAAGAAATCCGTTAATTGATGTTTAATTATCCAACGTTTTTGAAGTTACTGTTAACGCTTTTGTCACTGTTAGCTACCCATTTATAGATCCAATTCTAAACTTTTCAGTCAATCCAAGAGGTTGTGACTTGAGTTGTTCGCGCATTAACGGAATCCAGTTATTGCCAGTTGAAAACGAAAAGTAGTGCAACTGAAACGTTTGAATGAACTTTTTGTAAAAATCGATTCTATGTGTAAACAGCTACTGCACTTCCAATGGTTTTTGATAGATATTATTATCCGAAATATTTTGCTCCCACAAAGTTTGGTAAAGATTTCTGAGTGTCAATTCTTACATATCATTTGTTATATGTCCTAAAGTTATTTCTTAAACTTAGTCTTTGTCAGTAATTTCATCCAAATTATATGTCAGTGCTGTAAACATTGATATTTCGTCCGATCTGAATAGCAAATCGTGAATCATAAATGGAATAACTATTTGTGTGTCTTATGGTACTATTTCGTCAAACATTACATCTACTAACTTATCCCCTTCTATTTTTTATATTATGCCTCGAAGTGTAAGTGCGTCATTTATTGATTCTTCTTTCATTCTCTAGTACACAAACTGTACTAGAGGAAGGCTAAAAGCTTCTTATAATCTACCGTCACCTAATAACTAGATACACTATAGCACTGTGTTTTTAAAATTTGTTATATTCCCCACATTTTCCAACTTGTCTAGGTCTTCGAAAATAGTTTCGATGTCATAATGAAAAATGAATTTGTTTTGTCTACTGAGACCACACACTGGCGATGGTTATAAAGGATTGAATGACAACTACATCTATTCTTTATAATTTAAATACATGGATTACGTGCCTAAACAAACTAATCCCAACTTGTTTGGACAGTCTGGGTTAATGTGAATATGAGACGGTGAAGCAATTTAACGTAAATTTGTGATATTCAATTGTCTGCTTGACTTATAATTTCTAAATAGATTGATTTAGTCTAACACATCTTAACTGAACTGTTAGCATTACATACTCTTTCGTCTTTATAAGTATCCTACTGCTTTGCTAGATATGGTGAATATCAAAGAATATTATCGCGACTGATACTGCTTTTAGTACTTTGTGAAGTCTCTTCTAGTGAATATCTCGTCATCTAAAACTTCGTATATTTATTAAGTGGTAACTCTATTTTGATCAGAATACTAAATTAATGAATCAGAATGGTTAAATATTATCGGTTGTAGCGTATAATAGTTTTTATACTTTTCTTTATCAAAGGTAAATATCGACGAATATTGTGCGAATGAATCTACTATTACACGTTGCGAATTAGTTTGTTTAATGACTGATCTCGAAATTTGGTCTAACCACAATAGGTCATATACTGAATACTAATAAAAATCTACTAGTTTATATATACTTCCTAAATACTCGTAATTCACATAAATAGGTTTGATAAATACTAAAGTGTTATTTACGTTACCGAATTTAGGGGTATCATCATATATAAATTAATTTATCTATTAAATTATTTGTCTTAATCCACTATTCTTATAAGAATTTGTGTCATTAAACTCAACAACTAAATCAATCAAGTTTTCAAATCTAAAATCAAATGAAGAACTAGGATATTTTGCCACAACAATTAACTTTTAGTTAGTTAAAGCTGTTTAATCGTAAAATTAATAATTTGATTAATAGTGGCAATATTTTGTAAATAACAAAGTAATCATGTAGTTTTGAGTTATTTTTGTAGTGTTATTAGATCGTACAGTGTAAACTTAATTATAATTGGCTTATTGTATATCATTTTGAATTTCATAAATTATTTAAAATGAAATTATGTTTGTTTGTGTAATCATGTTATTATTTACGAATTAAATTATTATTTCTTGGTATATCATAAGTTAAACTAGCGAGATGTATTGTAATCCAAATAAGCTATTAATAACATTATATTTTACATTTTACTACAGAACATAAATCCAAATTCGATCGATGAGCGAACACGTTTCCAAGATTGTGATATTCAAAATTTCTGTATCGCTAAAGTCGTTGAAAACAAATACAACATCCTTTGAAAAATTACTAAATACTTATGCATTTTAGAAAGGTATTCCTTCTGCTAGATTTTCATGTCCATTAATTGAAAAATATGTTGAATTATTTCCTACTTTATCTCTGAGATCATAAAATGTATCGTTTTTTGTGATTTTGCTGGCGATGGCGTTAAGTTCGTCGAACTCTTTTTGGTAGGCGTCGAAGTAGTGCTTCTTGTGCCACTGCTGGGTTGCCTCTATATCTGGTGTTTGCGAATACAGTACGTTTAACGTATTCTGTGCCCAATCTTTAGTAGATGAGTTTAATAGCATTGCTTTCAGCATTCTGTTGATTTATTAAAACTACAATATGCCTTCGAGTCCGTGTTGGTGATACTCACCCATGCGGTCGTAGTAGTCTTTGAAGAACTACAGTCTTGGATTAAGATACGTGTAATTTTTTAGGTTTAATAATTCTGTAACACTATTGAAAATATTATTTATGTTAGCTTTCTGTATTGATTCACTTTCAAATGTTTAAAGTTTATTTTGTAGCTCGTTTATTTTAATACTTTATACTATTATTAAAATCATTTTGTGGTGTGATATGTTATAATCTTTTTATTAAAATATGTATATATCACTTTTTAAAGTAAAAATTAAATTACAATTATTTATTAAAATAATAATAAAATTATTATGTTATTATGTTAAAATTATTATAAAATATACGTCAAAGTTAACACATAAGCTAGGTTGGTAAAAAATGGATTTAGCGCATGAGCGATATTATATTTACACAGTGTCACTATGTAGATAACCCAAAAAGGGAATGAATGCAACTGAACCAGTTGTTAAATACTTCCCTACTCCAGAGAGAAATATTGATCAAAACCATAAGTATGACGCTCAAAGTTGAAAAAAACCAATGTTCATCAGGTTAATATCCTCTGTATTTATTAAAATGGTGGACTGCAAATATCTCTAATTAAAGGAACCCAATTTATTTTTATAATTTCATGTTTTAAAATTATTATTCAAATGAAGGCCATTATTAACAAAACATCTTTATATTACTATATTATTATATTATTGTTTTATCAATCATCTTATATTTAAGGTCGGGAGGTTATATTTAAGGTTGATACCTACTCAACCATTAACTAAAAAATGAACACCGTCACTCAAATTCGCGGGGAACGAAGTTTTCGAATAACATGCAAACTTTCTGCGCGCACTTTATCCCGAACAAAATGCAGTCTTATAATTATTCGGCTGTTATCGAACCAACGGTCGCCCGTTCGAGCCCCAGTGTTGACAGTTTTTTCAAAAAACCCGCGTTGAAGTTGTCACCCGCTCCAATCGTGCAAACGGGCGTTATTTTAGATATTTAGAGGGTGTGGAATGTGTTGTTCAAATAAAATTGAACAGATTCGATATCCGTAACAATTATTATTTTATTTTAAGCTTTACCACATAATTAGGCGAATGAAAGACCGAGAGAGATCAAATCGTCGGCAGAGAGGCGCAGAATGTCGCACTTGGACACACAGTCCCAGAATAATGGGCCAATTGCGCCCCTCACGTTCGGATCGAAGTACAAAATGGGCGTGCACTAAATTTACTACAAAACAGGAGCAAACTCGGATCTGGAAGAGAAGAAATCACCAAATAAAAATATATCTGTAGAACGCATTGGAGGAATCGCATCAGCAAGAGCCTGGTACGGAATCTCGCCGAAAAACTCGTAATTAGTCGAATGAGACTTCTATAAGAAAGCTAAAGCCACCATTGACTACAAACCATTTTAAGACACAATGTTGTCTTACTTCATATTTTCCTGCTCACAGAAATTAAGGAATATCTTACCCACTTCGTCCTCACCTATAACAGTTATGAAATTCGTGTCAACATTCATGCGATTTAAAGAAACAGAAGTATTAAAAATTGCACCTCCTGGATTTGAGTTTTTGGCCTGATAGTTTTCAAACATCACGTCAAGAATCATCGTTCCCAAAGAAAATACTCGGCTCATTTGATTTGAAGTGTGAGATGCGTTTTATATGTATCATATAAAAATTATAGTTATCCACACCACACTCTAAATGTCTAGGCAATAAATATTTGGGGCTGGTTAACGTATTCCAATAACATTTAGTTCTGAGAAGTACTATCAAAATTCGATAACATATCCCAAAGCTGACAATTTCGTTAAAGATCATCACAAAAATCTGGGGAAACATATTACAAACATTTAAGTAAGTGCAGATAAAACCCACGAAATATATTCTGGAGATGGTAACGTAGTGGATAAATGCATTATGGTTAAAGGAAATAGACTTGAGTTATTAAGTCAAGCCCATCACACAAATACTGTTTCGTTTACTTTAGAGGATAGAGATAAATAATTCACTGTAACTCTTAAAGGAAAGGACTCTTCTATATTAAAATGTGCAGCAATAAAAGTTGAGTTAAATACCAACGCGAAACCACAAGTTACATTACTTCCTGCATATTAAATTTTATCAACTCAAGAAGCTCAGAATTTATAACATTCCGTTGAATTACCAAGTATATATGTAGACCCAAAGAAGAGGAAGAATAATAGAATGAATGACGAATTTTCTTAGGAGGAATCAAGTGGAAGTTCTAGCGATAAAGATGGTCGTGATAAGTAAGACGAAGAAAAAGATTTTGGAGATAAGGCAGAAGGTCAGGACGACTTAGAATGTAATGAAATGAACGAGCTTCAGGAAAAGGATAAGGAAAAGGCCAAAAAGTTGGAATAGGAACTCACAAAATTTTAAAAACAATAGGATGACGAGTGATACCCCTATTATGTTTATTAAACGATGTTAATTGCGGTAATTCAGTATCAACGCTAAAATTCAGATTATTAAATATTTAATTTTATTTAATATTTCATTTATTTAACAAGTTGAGCCCGTTTTGAAAATAGAGCCTATGTTTCGCTTTCGAAAGTCTAAGTTAGTAGCGTAAAAGATGTTGAATTGCAAAGTCTTCGTACTCATAGAGTTTTTTAATTTACATCTTCTTATCAAAACATATCAAAACCTTGAAAACTATCTTTAATTCAGTAAAAGTGTAAACTTATTATTTCACTTATCAAATTAAGATCTTCCCAATTCTAATAATATTTTCTTACTCAAGTTTAAATTTTAATGAATTGTAAAACGTTGTGTTTAAAACAATTCATTGGACCGCCGGTTCCCCGACAATAATTTTTGGTTCCGTTTTAACTTCTTCTTCGAAGCTGTTTTCGAGTTGGACCATTTCCTCCGCTTGTTATTGTTGCTTCGTCCAAAGAATTTGAATCGTTTTGAATATTTTGTTCGTCCCGTTAATCAAATAAAAAACGTCTTGATTAAGCTGCTCCAAATTATTTTACTGATCTGTCAATAGAAGTTTGAGACTTACCTGCTTCATTATGCTATGGCTGTGCAAATCAAAGAGCTGACTAAAAGAATTGTCGTAGTAGTTGTCACCGTCAACAAGTGATATCTCACTGCACACGGAATTCTATCGGGCATGCACCTCGTACTAATTCCCACTCATATGAAGTGAAAATATTAAAATGACGAATTTACGCAACTTTAGAACAAAATATTGAGATTTGTTTAACATATTCAAATTTTAAGAATAATTTTAAAAAAAATAATAAAATTACTCAACAACGCTGAGTCAACAACAATATATGTGGGGTCAACTCGCTTACAAGGGGCATGTAGTTACCCCCTTGTAGGCGAAAATACGACCCCCCTTCTGAGTTAGGCAATATTTATGTAAAAACGTATCATTTCCAAATGGCAGTGTAAATATCGGCCACATCTTGCACAGTGATATTTTCAGCACCTATTTCTTTAACTTTCTTGTTAATGGCTATGTAGACTTGATTGAATCCTTCAAGCTCCTTCTTGGAGAATATCTTGAAGTCCAGCTCTGTCACGATGACTCCGCACTTTCCCCTACAAAAGCAGCTTATAAATGCGGCTGGGCTCTCGTAAATATTCGCGAACGTCTGGTTTCCCATGAATTACACTAGCGGTCCTTCACCAAGATCAGGCTTTCCCAGATTCGAGGTGAAGGTTGAGCACGGCTGTACTTTTTATTGTAAATGCGCTACTGAGGCGTTGTCGTCGATCACCTTCTACCAGAAGTTTTCGACCGTTTGCTTGAAGCTCAGAAACTGGGTTTGGAATTGCTCAGCGATTTGACGGAGAGTTGTACTGTTCGTTCCCTTGCAAACATAGGCGGACGTTGTTGCAGTTTGTCCCAGAATAACGCTCAAGTCGAGGCCTGGAATAACACCATTTTGGTGAAACTCTGTGTTTTTGCGCACGTCTCCAGTCAAGGTTAGGAATGACTCTGAAGATTTTAAATCCTCGTTGAAGTAGAGGTAGCCAACGTACTGGGCTAACTAGATTGTGAATAGCGAAATGGAATATTGCACTTTAGGTATTCTGCAAAGCTAATCTTCCGAGTAGTAACGACAGATTATATCATATTGTTCAAACGGTTTTGCACTTGATCTGTTTGAGAATGTGGTAAAGTGCATATTACGACCATATTTTGATCTTTCAGATTATATCAAATTCAGCTTGGAGTCATATGCCATCAAGGATCTGAAATTAGTTTGTTGAATTGGCGATGGAATCGATTCCAAGTCAACTAAAAGATCTGAATACAATAAGTTGAACTTCTTGTACAACATCATGACTGATCCGCCATCAACCAAAGTGTGATAAATAGATATCGACAACGCCACCTTGATCTATTTTAGTTCTTCGATATCAATTTTCACTATTTCCCAGTGGCAAAGCTTCGTTTCAGAAAGCTTTGAATAAAAAGTGGAAAGATAGGCGCCAAGTTAATCCATATGATATTTCAGCGGCATAGTCTGTTAAGTTTACTTTGCAAATATCTTGCTGTTTGTATCTCATCCATTGCAGCTTTTCATCGTAAACAATACTGGTAGACAGAAACGGATACAAGTGGTGGATGTAATTTATGACCTTAGATGCACGGCCGAAATCTAAAAGAGTTTCAGACAACGCCATGTCGCAAATACACAAATTATTGGAAGTTTGCTTAATTTCATGCTGAATCAGCAGTCTATTAGGATCGTTTATGGATATATCTGAGTATTCATATGGTGTTTGTGATATCTTTTCATAAGGCTAATAATCAAATAATGATTTAACATTATACATTTGAAGCGGGTTCATTTTCATATTAATTAACGGGATATTTATGGGATCATATATATATCTTTTTGTAGTGTAAATCATTTAATTTTACATCTTTAAAGCTGTTCAAATAACAGTTTAGTTTTGAAGCATTATAGACCGTAATATTTGTGAAATTGAGCAAGACTCCACTCCATTGATGGATAAATAAATTAATAGATGGTATACTATATGGTATACTGTAAGACTGAAGATAAACTAGGAAATAGAATAATGACTATTATATAAAACTTTTACACATTACTAAGCTCGTATCACAATAAATTGTCTGATTGTATCACATAATTTATTAATTCAAAAATCTAATAATTATAGCATCACTCCCAAATTTGTGTGTATATATCAACTACGTCTTAAATACTTACGTTTTCGGCTCCTTTTTCAATAATTTTCTAGTTTATTCCAATGTATACGTTATTAAATGCATTTTATTGCCCCCTACTGAATATTTTGAAGTCTATTTCGGTGATGAATATTCCGAATTTACCCCTGCAGAAACAGCTTGAGAACACAGTCGGGCTGCTCTAATATACATTCGCGAACGTTTAACTACCAAGAAAGTGAACCATCGGACCATCGGCCAAGTCCATTTTGCCCATGTTTGAGGTGAAAGTTGAGCACGGCTGCCCGTTCTGTAAAAATTATAAATGGTTCACGGGCGCTTCGTTGTCAATTACTTTCTACCAGAAGTTTTCGTCTGTTTGCTTATAGTTCTTGAACTGAACTTGGAATTATTCAGCGATTTCACTCAGTTTTGCATTTATAGTTCCCTTTGAAACGAAGCCGGTGGTAGTTGCTGTCTGTCCGATGATTGTGTTGGTTAAATCTAGGTTGGAAATGATGCCGTTCTCGTGTACCTCCACGTTTCTGCGAATGTCACCACAGATGGTAACAAATGGCTGGTCTAGAGCGAGGTCTTTGTTAAAATAGAGATAACCAACGTATTAGGCCATTTAAACAGTGTACAGCGAAACAGAATATTGAACGTTTGGAATCCGGCAAATCTGAGATTCGGTGTAGTGACGGACAGCAACAACGTACTGTTCATATCTTTTAGCAGTAGATTAATTTGAATGCTTAGACAGTTGGAAATTTCTAAGATTTTTAAGCTCAGGAATCTGTTTCAGGTTTAACTAGCTGTTATAAGCCATTATGGACCTGAAATTCGATAACTACACTGGTTCCGGCTTTATATCAAGATCTTTTGACATATCACTGTACAAAATGTTGAACTTCTTGAACAACATCATAGCGGCACCACCGTCTATTAATGTGTGGTACATTTGTATAGCTAGAGCTGTTTTAACGTTTTTGAACTCATCAATGTTTAGTCTGAGGATTTCCCAGTTACTCAGCTTATCATCAGAAAGCTTCAAGTACGAATTTGAAATGTAATCTCCAAGCTAATCCAAAGAATTTATTTATTCAGCATATTCCTTAATGTCAAATGTGAATATTTCCTACTATTCATATCTCATCCACTTAACTTTCTCGTCGTATACGATTCTTGAAGACAAGAATGGGTATAACTGATTGATATAGTTAATAACCTTTGACGCACGTTTGAAATCTAATTCTTACTCTGATAACACCATATCACAAATGCATTAATTATTTGCAGTTTATTTTATTTCATGTTAAACCAACAGCCTGTTTGGATCATTCATTGATACTTCAGTATATTTATTTGGTGGAACAGAAACTTAATCAGGTGTTTAATAGTCAAATAAACATTTAATGTTAAACATTTAAAGTGGTTAAATTTAATACTAGATCATTATTAATTAACATGATTCATGTTTGAATATACATTTATATTAATAAATTTACACATAAATTTACACAAATTTGCATAATATTTTGTATACGTATTTGATTGGATAAATAAGCTTAATAATAGCTTAATACTGTTTGTATTATCAAAAACAAGAAATGTATATTTATTAAGTTGCTTGTTTGATTGTTAAATACTTAACTGCTTTAAAGGATTACTTGCAATTAACAATATTATCAGTATACAGACTTTATTATTATATACTCGAAATATTAATACGAATATACAAAGAGAAGAACATTTGTAATTAATATTTAGCGTAGTTGTAATTATTAGTACAACTGAACATACGAATTTTATGAAGAGAAAACAATAAACTCACACAATAACTATCTGTTCTTAGATTGGAACTGAATGTTAAACAACCGTTTCAATTTGTTTCGTCTCTGATTTTATCGTCAGTTCCTTCGAAAGTTTCTGATAGTTGACCAGTTTTTTCTCCTGATAAACCCGCCAGGCGATATACAAGCTGATATAAATTACGAATACAGCTGCGAAAATACCCCAGGCCCAGAACTTCCAATTAGGATTATAATTACTGCAACAAAATGTTGTGTTGTGATCAATGCAGTAGCTTTTGCCACATCGCTATAAACACAGGCTTTTCTATTAATAACAAATTTCGTCGCTCATTTAAAGTGAAAATAAATAATATAAACAGTAGTAATAAAAATGATAAATAGCTTCATATCTAAATTTTTGTTTATAAAAGTATGTATATATATAATATCTTCTATTTAGATAAAACAAAAGTACGATATTATATTGATTACACATTGGTATTCTACGCTATGATTTTATTGAAATAAAAATTCACAAAGATAGGATTTATTAGTATATAAATGTAAGCAGCAGAAAAATCATCTTTTGATCTAATATATTATTAATTCAATACTTGTGAACAATATTCCAAATAGATGTAACCAATTTGTTCGTTTTATTATTCATTCGTTATATAATTTAAGTCACTTGCTTTTAAGGAAGTTTTACCTAATGGAATTCCCTTATAAGCAAAAATGCTCATTCTTAATGAGGTAATTTAATGAATTATAATGCGTTTATAGATGTTATAGATGTTATAATTGTATTTTTAGCAGAATATGATAAGCCATAAATGATAATGATCATAGTAGTACTGATCATAATAAATGTTATTGATACAAATTTAATAAATATAAAATGGCTCACTTAACTGTAACCTTATCATCAGTATTAAGGCTTAATTCAATCATTCTATCGTCATCTCATAAATCATGGCAATCCACAAATCCACACTTAGCTTGCTACCACAATCTAATCTCAATATCATACCTCATCTTCTAAGATTGTCACTCTGAATAGCATATAACACATTTTTATACACGCTTATATTTTATATTAAACTAATTAATTACAAAATATAAAGTGAACTTGAACTTGAAACAAAAAAGACTAAACAAAAAAGACTAAAATAGTCGAAAGTTCAAACGCTCCTTATCGTAATAGAAGTTCAAACAAATTTATACAAATTTATATTATTCGGAATATTGTTACAAATATTCTATCTATTGATTTATGTACTGGCTAGGATAATTCGGCGATGACTGAAAAGATAATTTAATGAACTTGATTTTATAATGTGTAAATATAAATCGCTCCTACGCGAAACGCGTTTTTTGCCAATCATCTGGTTTTACATTTAATTTTGTCTCTCAGCTTTGTATAATTTATCAAGCCGTCAAATATCGTTTACATTATACTTTGTAAACGAGTCATTACCAAATAGTAAATCAGTTTGTATTTATTGCTACAAGAATTCAGAATTAACAAACTTGCATGAATTGTGTTTTGTTGACGAAAATATGGTATTATCTTACTTAGAATTTAGAATAATCAGTTTATTTTCTTATGGTTCTAGGACAGTTTGTATTTCAACAGGGGAACAACCCATCCAAGGTGTGGTAAAATAGTGTTGTAGTTTCTATTATACTTGATAATATTCAATTTAATTAAGTAATATATTCCATACCTACAAGCTTTATTTATATTTTCCAAAAATGTTACATTCTTATTCACTTAAAACGTAATGTAAAACTATATTTAAATATAACGTTGCAAATATTATGAAACGAATAGTTACCAAAATATTTTTACACTAAAATGATATATACTTTTAAATTTATACATGTGTTACAGTTATCAGTGATCTAATTATTATAAATGTTTTCAAATTCTTCATTATATGTGGTGATATCAATTCAATCAAAATTATCTACAATGGGCGGCTACATGCTAAGCAGTTAAAGTTTAACACTATCTGATTGGATTGTTTCGATACAGTACGTGAATAAGATTGGTATAACATTTTATGTTACAAAACTTTTATATTATATCTTATCAAACCAAAGAAAATCCAAAATGTTGTAGTTTTATTTTCAATCAATTATCTACAAGTCTACAAAAACATGTTATCGTCGTTGTCCGAGAAGCTTCTAACTCCGTACTTCAGTCCAGATTCTGAGTTCATAGAGGAAGCAGTAAGAACGGATTTCGTTGAGTTCTTCCTTCTATTGGACGTGAAAACCGCGCGTTACATTCTGCGTGCGTTCGATTTGAGCTAGAAACCGTTTCTGCTGCAGTTCTACAATCACAAATAGTTAAAGCGAAACCACCTCATTTTCAGCCCGTCGCAAATCGTTTTCGTCTTTTATCAGATCTACATGATGCGATTCAGCCATATAAATGCTATGTTAAGTGTAATTATTCTGTTCTCGAATATTATGGTCATTCTCAAAGTGAAGTTCGCGTCCGGAACAGAAGCCAAAACGAGCCAAAGATGCGAGAAATGCAAAATAGTTAAATCAAAATCCCAAACGCACTGCAAATACTGCGATGTCTGCGTGGAAGAGTTCGACCACTGCAAGTTCTTAGGTGCTTGTATATGCAAAAATAATTATTTCTGGTTCATTTGCGTAATAATTTGCTGTTTGATGCAAGAGTTCGCGTTTCTACTGAGGAAAGGCTAAAACGGGGTTGTTCTGCACGTACTCATTTACGTTTACGTTCAGATTATTATTCTAATTCATCTTTTGAAATGAACTATTCTTATACTATAGTCTTTTACTCTAATTTTTAGAATAATGTTAAAATAGGATATTTTGGATTGATAAGTTACAATACTTGTTTTAAGCATAATTGTGTGCAAAATACGTAGATAGTACTTACATGTGATTTAATTTCTTTAAATCGAAGTACCATATTATCATACTTTAAAAATCAAAGTACTATTATACAAACGCCTAATTATTACGAGAACATAATATCTTTTCACTTTAAATGGGCGACGAAGTATGCTACCAATAAGAAAGCTTATGCTTGTCTAGATGCGATAAAAGATACTGTATAAACCACAATACCACATTTTGCTGTAGTAATTACTCTCCAAATTGAAGTTCTGGGCCTGGGGAATAGTAGTAGCCGTGTTCGTATTATACATAATTTCGTACATGCTGTGGAGAATCTGTAAGAAGAGAAAGCTAAATTCATATTAAAGACTATTTGAACCGGAGAATTAAAATATATAGTAAACTGCTAGTCCAGTTTCAAATAGAGAACAATCAGGCGTAATTTGTGTTTGATAGATTATTTGATTTCATATATTATTTTATATTGAAATAGATTAATATTACTAAAATTTAGCTAAAAGGTACATTATTTATCATCGAATGGTAAAGCTTGTAGAGGCAAAAATAAATATGCAAAAATAATTAAATCAAATTATAAAACAAATCCAATAACTTAGAGATTATTAATAATAAATATATTTAATTGTTTCAAAATACAAGAAAATGTTGTAACGTTGCACACACGTATTTACATGATAGTTTATTAAAATGACCATAACGATTTAACGTAACGATTTAAAATGTATATGAATCTGTGTTAAAATGTTAACAAATCTGAGTTTGATAATACATTTTGTATGTAAATTTTAAATTCATTTTAATTGTATATTTCGTTTCTAAAGGTTTAATAATGATTATAGATTATAATGATTTTTATATAGATTATTATTTTATATAGATTAATAATGGTTTAGATTATATTGAAGATGTTGCTGTGTTTTCTTTGAAACACAAACTATAAATTATATACAATACACGTTCGTTTACATAACATTTAAGTTGAGAAACATGTTAAAAAATGTATGAATAAATCCAAAATCATTTTATGTTTTTGGTCAAGCGATTTTACGTTTTCGAAGATTATTATAATTTTTTAACTGCAACCATGCAGTTCCTAAATTTAAATTGGTTCTGTGCTGTTACGTTTTGCTGCATCAAATATTGAAATACGCGAACTATCTTGGTTATAAATACACACTAAATATCCAGGAGATTTGGTGAAACTCCAAAGTTTATTTATAGATCTAATCTAAACAGTAATGCAAGCGTAGACGCCTAACGTTGAAATTCGTTCTTAGTTCCACTTCTTCATAATGGTAAGAACAATAACCCGCTGGACACAGGAAGAAACCGCATTGTTGCTCAAGTTGGTATAACAGTACCGCAATAACTTCAAGCTAGTCGCAAGTGTCTTTCCATCCAGGTCCTACAACCAGGTGAAAGGGCACTATTTTAATGTATAGAATAGAATAAAAAGTTTTGAAGAATAAAACACTAGTAGGGTAATTCAGCAAATGCTCATCACAACTGCAGCACCCAGCTTCGATTCTAAACCAGCTGCGAAGAGTAAAGCAAGTGAGAATCTTGACGAGGCCTCCTCTTTTTACTCCTTTTAAGATTTCTTCGAGTGATTAGTAATATTTAGATCTAGATACTACAGTATAAATGTAACACTATAAACATGTCTTATTATTTATTATTGTTGCTTAATATATATTAATGGAACTGAGATCACAGAATTAGCTTCACACACAGCTTGCTTCAACTTATATATATCGGCTCACTCATGTATAAATAATGATTTCCAAGCTATTGTTATTAAAAAGCTTATAATTATATGCATATGTGCGAATTTAAAGTATTTTTCACTTCATAAATCAATGGAATTGTAATTTCTTCCGTCAGCAACGAATTCTTCTTCACCAGAGTCGCCCATGTTTGCTTATGATTTACCGTAATAAATTAGGCTCATTCTTAGTAAAGCTGACGACGAGTGTGCTTTGTTAATGCCGCAATTTCAGGTTGAGTAGCGGACGAATTGTATATTGCGTTTGAATGGGATATTACTTGAGTCTGATACGTCTGCGTTGCAGGTAGCTTTATTTTTGGGCAAGGTTTAAACTGCGCGTGCCTTGTTACCGAGTCATTAGTTCAATGTGAACCGATTGAATTAGTCCGCGCTTCATTTTGCTGCTGCTTTTTGTCCTGAGTTGTGTTCTAGTTTACAGTCGCAATTATTTGTGATCGCGGACGAGTTCTTCATTAACTAGTCCGTTTCGTTTAAGAACGTTACCGCCTTAACTCTCGCCTGTTATCAGCAGCATTTTTCGGTTGTTCATTTGCTATAATAAGAGTTTGGGGTTCTGAGTGAGTTGTAAACGGCTCAGCGCCGTTTTTGCTTCGCGAATCAGTTCGTGGACGATTCTGAAACGAGAAATGTTTTGATTCAGGATTAATACTTCATGCTCGCATACTACAACGACTAGCGCTTGTTTTAGCTTTGTGGTGATTATAAGATATTTAATTGCTTGAACTAATCACTCCTCATGTGCGCGTGCATGAACGACAGCGCGGATATTGCACTGTAACTGACCTCT
Organism: Hexamita inflata; assembly: GCA_963988835.1. Taxonomy (NCBI): domain Eukaryota; phylum Fornicata; order Diplomonadida; family Hexamitidae; genus Hexamita; species Hexamita inflata. The sequence goes on from CAXDID010001054.1 coordinate 128,220, forward strand.
TTAGTGAATTTGAGCGACAAAATGAACAAAAACGCGCTGTTTTACGCGGTTAAAAACGAGGCGGTGTCTTGCGCTGAGCTTCTAAAACATTTTGAAAGTGTTGAAAATTTCGTTTCGAGGAGAGAACTCTTCATTCCGGAAAAATTAATTCACGTTTTCTGGGCGAAAAAATGGGACGAGTGAATATTTTTAGTTGCAATAAATGTTTTATTCGTTTTAAAATGAAAAAACGTCAATACCTCGAATACAGACACTTAATACTATATTTGGGGAAACTGAAATAATTTGATCCATAATCGAACATTTTTAAGAGTTTTAAACTGTTACAGTTGCTTAATTAAACAATTAATATAATTTTACTAATTCTTACGAGTTATTAGGTATCCATACTTTAGGCAAGAGCAATTGTTGAAGAATATGTCTATACTGAATTTTATTCATATTTTTAGCTAAAATTCAAAAAATGAAATCATTCAAAACTCAAATAACTTAACTATTGAAAAAGATTTGCAATATTCCCGATGAACTGGATCTAATTTAGGTAGGTATAATTTGTAGCCTCGTTGATTTATTTTTTGATGTTGTTGAGTATAGTTCTCAATTTTTTGAGTTTGTTTTGGATTTTTATTACATAAATGTTTGGGCCTTCAATGCTTCTAATATTGTTGGCCAAACAAAGTTATTATTTTAACGGTTATTTCTAATCAGATATGACAAAACATTTGTCACCTACATTATCTAAGTTATTAAAATTTTTATGTTATTCCAGTGATGAGAAGTCGCAAATTCGATTATCATCCACTCTAAGAGATTTTAACAATTTCATCTCATAAATATTTGCATTAAGATAAACTATATCATTACTGGCAATATTGAGATTTTCTAGCTTTACTAGTGGTCTCAAAACATAAACAGAAACTAAATTACAATGATTCAAATTTAAATTTGTAAGATTCTTCAAATATTACAACACTGTAATATTTATGTTATCGTTGTAAGAAAGATCAAGTATTTTCAAATTGATAAGAGGTTTTAAAGCATTTAATCGTTTAAGTTTACATTATTGCAGGTCTAATTTTACGAGACCTGATAAATCCTTCAACGGAGTTATATCAATGTTTGGATTTTACTTAACATTTAGCTCTTTAAGATTTACCAATAAATTAATAGAATTGATATTTTGCAGTATATTTAATGCGATATCAAGTACTTATAAATTAGATAGCAATAGTATTTAATCAATATTTTTTAAACGACAGCCATTCATATGTAATTTAGTTAAACTTTTAATTTTACATAATGGGCGAAGATCAACACCTTTATTTAAACTTAAGTCGAGATCTTCTAAATTAACTAGCAATATAATTTAATTAATATTTTATAAACCGCACCCGCTCATAGACAACTTAGTAAGACTTGTAACTAAACGAATATGTGTTAGATCAACATTGTTACTTGAAACGTTAAGAGTGTGAAGTTTTTTGAACTTAACTAGATTATATAGGTAATTGTTTCCCAGTTTATTGTTTTACATCTATAGAACTTCCAGATTTTCGAGTTCTAAATCGTCGACATTAAAATTCATTGCGTCTGAACGTGCTTGTTCTGATTTTTACAAAGTCAATTCTTTTATAGTTTTGTTTCTTAATTTTTCACACATTCCGCTACTAACATTTATTTTTAAAGTTTAAATATTGAAGTTTTCAATAAACCTCAAGTTTGTAACCTCTGGATCTCCTCTTTGCGAATCGCCGATTTCTAAATTACCATCTTAAATTTTTCCTTCATATTTGCGAATCATTAGCTCATCATATTCTTTATTCATATTAATTAGAATATTTGGACACAACATATTGGAAAGTGGAAAATTTTAAATTAGAAATAATTTTATTATAGTTTGGGTGATTTTACATATTAAATGATTTAATTTACTGTGGAGTCTTTACTATAGATCTGTTATTCTTACAGGATGTACAGATTCTTACAGTTTATCGTTTTCCGAGCTGTAACCTGTAATACAGGAAAATATGGAAGATTGCCTATATTATGAATGAAGCGAACATTTAAATTTATAACGTATATCAATATCATATATAATATACTTACAGAGTCATTTTTCTGAAATATTTCTTTATTATTTTTGTCTATACAGAAATAAATATTTCGTGTAAGGTCTTATAAAAATAACAGCCACACTTTACGACCAAGGAATCCATTATAAATAACATATATTATATTAAGTCCTTCAATTTTAATCACTGAGTCATAAAGTCATCTTATTTATCTTTTTTAGAAACTAAAATATTTGATTTTGCATTCTAATAATTCAAATATATCGAAATAAATGCCTACAATGCAAAAATAGCTGCAACTACTGCACATAATATTTCAAAGTAAAAGAATACTTCTTCATACGATGCATTTTGACCTAATGCACTTTCAACACTTATCACAAAATATATTCCTCCAATGATACGCATTATTCCAATTACTGCTGGCATATAGTGTTAATTTGTTATAAATGCATACGTTATGCTTGCTCTTTGATACACCTCAGTTCCAAAAAGAAAAGCAGTTTTAGTTAAAATCTTTTAATAATTAGCATATGTACAATAATTATATATAACTTGATCATTATTTTTATTGAAGAAAAATATAAATATGGCATCTGATTTTAGTACAAGTACTGCGCATATTAATTCATTAATTATAACACCAAACAAACACAAATATGAAACAACCCTTCGCATTTTTGTATATTATTTTTAATGAAATATGATAGGCACAACGGTCATTATGGCACTATGTATACCTTTAGAAATTAATGATAACGAGATTTAGCAAAAAATATACACATACAAGTCCATAATAGCATTTTGTTTAGCTTATTAATTCGTATTATTAATAATTTTTAGTGTGATGAAAATGTATACAACAGGTCTTGATGTGAAAAATATAAAATGCTACAAAAAAGCCATAATATTTTTTCCTATATATTTAAAGTCTTTTTTCTAAGGTCTATAGTTCATTTTCAAGTGTTGGTCTTTTTCGAAGTTGATTTTGGTGCTGAATATGCTTCCTCTGAATATCGTGATCAAAATCACGACGTGCACGATTATCTCCGCCACGGGCTTTGAGAAGCCGGACGGCCAGGTATTGAAGCCCGTTTCTCTCGTGTTGAAAGAATAGATGAAAGTGAACAGGAAGAAGTGGATCATGAGCGTCACCATCTTGCCGGCCATGATGTACACGTAGTTCTGCTTCAGGCTGAAGACGGAGTACACAGTGGACTTGAAGGGGCCGACGATGCCCAGAACCGTGCTCAAGAGGAACATGGCTCTGTATTCACTATCAACTTGAAGGATGCTGAAGATCGCGGGTTGCGCGGCCGGGATGGCCAACATCAGAATCGCGACGATGCAGTTGGTGGCAAACTCCTGGCGGGTGATGTCCTGGACGCTTTCGCCAGTCGCGTAGGTGGCCATCTTCTTGTTGGCGAAGTACTGCTCGAAGAACTCGGGGATCTCGTAGGACACCAGGAACATTATCGGAAACAGCTTCACGAAGTTCTCCACGAACTTGTAGCCGTTGAAAGAAGTCAAAATGTACTGCTCTTGTTGCATCACAAAAATTGTCAGGAAATAAAAAATCGTTTAACAAAATAATCCTTTAAAAAGTAAAGCTATAAACTGAGTTAGTATTATATTGTCAATATTGAATTATGATTTAGCAAGCGAGCTATCCTAACTCATTTGATGTGGTAACAAACTAATATTTATAACCATGAAAGAGTTAATTTATATCACTAAAATAGAAGTAAGAACAAATCTAGTGAATCAAAGATTGTAGAACTACAATATATTTTAAACTTTCAAATAATAACTGTCATTGCTTAATTACTTAACTTTCATAATGTTGCATATTATTAAAAGAGAAAGTCATCATTTCAAATAGTATATTAAATATATTGAGTAGCCATATAAAGTATTATATTGTAACATTTTGCACAAATATTGTTGTTTTCTAAACAATTTCAATTTGTATATTTTTTGATAAATTTGAAAATATGGTTGAATAATTCTAAGAAGGAATTGAAAATCTTTAAAGGTTTTTTTATTGTGGTGGCTAGATTTGGATTATCATGATTTACAAGTTGAGAATTACTTCATTACCTTGCTTGTAAGGGAGGTGCCCTTTCAGGGAGTTCCGGCATGTAAAACTCCCTTATAAGCAAGTGACAAATAATATAGTTTTTATCCACGTTTTTTGACCTGTTCAAATTCGACAATTTTCTTATAAGCTACTCCCTTACAAGCACTGTTATGTAGTAGTATTGATATCAATAGAGCGATCATAAATGTATACAAATAAAGCTCCCGCAAGCCATTAACAAGCAAATATGAATTGAGATTCTAACTTTAAAAAACTAACTATTTTAAACACCAAAATTCAAAAAATTAATTAATTTCACTTTTCACTCTAATTTTTATTATTGTATTAATAATCACTGTGAATCGCAACCGTTTTAATCCAAAAACATTTGAAGTTTTATATTCCGTTTATTTAAAACAGTTAAATGATCGTTAATGTTCTTTGTAACATTCTGGTAAAGACGCACCTTTTAAAACGAAATCCGTTCCCGCATGAATCTAATTTCAATTAATTTAGTTTAAATCAAATACAGCGCGGATAGTGTACATGAAAAACTAATTTGATGCGCTGTTGGTGATTTCTAATTGTGACTGATTATTTTGCTTTCATTATTTATCGCAGTTATTATAAAATTATCAGATATGTTCAAGTATTTAAAAGGAAGATGCTTTATAGCAGAAATATCTACTATTTGGTTCTAGGATAGCTCCAAAGAAAACATACAATACATGTTCTGCAGAGGTGACACATCAATGATTTAGTTTGATTGAAGCTGAAGCTCAATCAAATTTATCATGTCCTGCAAAGGAGCTATATCACCTATTTTATTGAAGCCTAAAAATAACTAACCCAAATTAACCAACTTTCTAAGACAATATACATCCTCAATACAGTTTGTTTACAAATTCAAATAACTCAAATTATCCAATTATTATAATGGAGTGAGATCGCTAATATTATTACCATTTAGTATTAAATGAGTCAAATTACACATGTTCTAAAGAGCTTTTATACTTTTAATCTAATTTTCTGCAATGCTCAACTGAACTAGTTAATTCATCTGCTCAATGCCTTATATTTCGTTTAAGTTACACGCGTATAAATGAAGTTCTTTAATATATTTTGGAGTTTAATCAAATTTAATGCTATTACAGCACTTAATACAAAATACTTTATATTAGTCATGTAACATATCTAAAAACTATAAATTAGTTATGTTTTAATCTTTTTAAATTATTAGTGCCGTTCCAGACTTATTTTCTTTGTTTTAATCAATTATCTATTATTCATACTTTGAAATCATATAGTAATATTTGTCAAGTGGAAATATTATTGAGATAATTTTATGGAAATTTATTAGTGTTAACAGTTTCAAATTTTCAATTCAAAAATAATGAGGTAAAATAATTTATATGAGTTATCTATGTATCTAAAATATCAATATAGTATAATCACTGAATCATAAATTCATCTTATTTGATATCAGCTTTTTGTTTTTCAGTTATTGTTTTCGAATCCTTATAGTTCAAAAATATTGAAATATACGCCTACAGGGTAAAAATAATGGCCATAATAGTACACATCAATTCAAAATAATAGAATACTTCTTCATATTATGCATTTAATCCTAATGCACTATCAATATTAATTACTAAATATATTCCTCCTATGATACGCATAATTCCCATTACTAATGGAATAAAATGTTTGTTTGTCATCAAAGCATAAATATTGCTGGATGTTTGATAAACTTCTGTTCCAAATAGAAAAGCAGTTTTAGTTAATATCCTTTTAGAACTTGATGATTCATAATATTTTTACAAAATTGAATCAGTTCTATAATTGAAGAAGAAAATATGAATAATATTTGGTTTTAAAACAAGAGCGGTACAAGTTATCTCATCAATAACAAAACCAATTAAACATAATACTGCTATAATTCGTCGCATTTTTGCGTATTATTTATAGTATAATTATATTGGCATTATCGTCATTATCGCACAATGAGTGCCTTTAGAAATTAATGCTAATGATTATTGGCAAAAAATATACACATACAAGTCCATAATAGCATTTTATTTAGCTTATTAATTCGTATTATTAATAATTTTTAGTGTGATGAAAATGTATACAACAGGTCTTGATGTGAAAAATATAAAATGCTACAAAAAAGCCATAATATTTTTTCCTATATATTTAAAGTCTTTTTTCTAAGGTCTATAGTTCATTTTCAAGTGTTGGTCTTTTTCGAAGTTGATTTTGGTGCTGAATATGCTTCCTCTGAATATCGTGATCAAAATCACGACGTGCACGATTATCTCCGCCACGGGCTTTGAGAAGCCGGACGGCCAGGTATTGAAGCCCGTTTCTCTCGTGTTGAAAGAATAGATGAAAGTGAACAGGAAGAAGTGGATCATGAGCGTCACCATCTTGCCGGCCATGATGTACACGTAGTTCTGCTTCAGGCTGAAGACGGAGTACACAGTGGACTTGAAGGGGCCGACGATGCCCAGAACCGTGCTCAAGAGGAACATGGCTCTGTATTCACTATCCACTTGAAGGATGCTGAAGATCGCGGGTTGCGCGGCCGGGATGGCCAACATCAGAATCGCGACGATGCAGTTGGTGGCAAACTCCTGGCGGGTGATGTCCTGGACGCTTTCGCCAGTCGCGTAGGTGGCCATCTTCTTGTTGGCGAAGTACTGCTCGAAGAACTCGGGGATCTCGTAGGACACCAGGAACATTATCGGAAACAGCTTCACGAAGTTCTCCACGAACTTGTAGCCGTTGAAAGAAGTCAAAATGTACTGCTCTTGTTGCATCACAAAAATTGACGCGTAATAATAAATTATTTAAGTAACTATTCCTTTAAAAAGTAAAATACTAAACGGACTTTCAAGTACAGTGCCAATGTTGAATTACTATTTATTAACTTAAGATTCTTGGTTCATTTGATGTGGTAACATGACATTATTAGGATATATTTATAACGACTCTATATATTAGTTTTTAATTAGTATTTCGAATCTATCCAAATTGAATAACTGATTATTAATACAAATTTATAATATACTATATAACTCTATATGTATAACATATATTGGTGATATTATATACAGTTTTAAAAATAGAAAAAGTTAAATTTTAATAATAAAACATGATATATTATTACAATTAACTATTTTTAGATAATTACCAGCTATTTAGTTGTTGCGTCATGTATATTTAACTGCGTATACTAAATTGTTGGTTTTTTATTTAAAGTTGCTCACTCTCTTATTATGAATATATTGTTAAAATTCTTCACTCTTGAACGCTCCAGAACATTTATCTGCCGATGTCTTCCATGAGGACCAGGTCGAACGGGATTGGGACCTTCGTGAGTTGGAAAATTGCTTTTTGACAGTCAACGGCCAAAATGATCCCGAACGTTTCGTCCAGGTGCACAAGTTCAAGTTTGTTGAACGGGACCCCGTTCTGCAATAAAAACGACTGCACTGGGAGTTGGACCGGCTAGTCCGAGAAGATCTGGTACATGTTGATCTTCTGGTCCGTTGTTAAAACGCAAACGAACCTGTTCAAAATAACAAAATCGAGAATGGGCTGGTTTGAGAAGTACCTCACCTGAATCTCTCCGTTGAAGTACAAATAGAGCGATCCGTCACCGTCCAAAGTGAAGCAGAACTTGCGCAGAACGGATTAAATGAAGGTCTGCTGTCCTTAAATCATCTTCGAGTCGAGGACTTGCACTTACTACACTGGGGGCTTCACTGACCACTGCTTGAGGATCTTCTAGCCAGTGAAATCCTGTAATTCCTCCACCGTGGTAATTTTGGCCTTACGCTCGCCAATGAACTCGTAAAGCTGAATAGAACCGTCCTCAAAACCAATGAAGGACCTGATCTTCTTGTCAGAAGAGATCTCGGACACAGCTGCACACTTAACCGATTTACCGGACTCAAACTCCTTCTTCGCACCCTTCAACTTCAATTACACACCACCAACTGGCTCAATGCCCTTTTCAGATTAATAATCAAGAACCACTATTCTACCAGTACTCGTGAAAACAACAATTTAAAACTGCTTTATCTGATTGCTTTTTACAAACTCAGCCTTCACATAGTCACCCTGCAAGAGCTGATTACTATAACTGTTCACCGGCTCGAAACCGTTCGCTATATTCACAATTGAAACAGTACCAGGCTTGGAAACAGTAATTAGCATGTTCTTGTTGAGCGGATGAAGCAAATATTTTTGTATCTGCTTTATTCGCTGCGATAGAAACTTATTCACGTTTTTCAAGCTCGCTTCACGCTGCTATAAATAAAATGGATACACTGTGAAAGTTTGGAGATTTGTGTGAACTAAAAGTGAACCTTAATTGTAAATATAAAAAGTTTGCGCTGGATCAAACGTTTGTTAAACTAGTTTAGATATATCTATGATATTAGATGACGATTAAGACGTTTGTGAAGCCTAAGTTTTAATTTGAGTACTTATTTATACACGTTCATCTACATGGTTTTGCACATAGTTTAATAATCGACGCAATGCAGCGGATAAGTGGGAAATATCTGTTTTCTCTGCTCGCTTTAAAAATGACGGAAATTCAATAGTTTGTACTTCATGCGCTTTGGGCTTGCTAGTGGAGACACCTACTTCTACTAATTCAAATGGATCTGTTTGCGTGTTATGTTCTTATTACTTATTTGGAACACTTTTAGGCAATACATCTTAGTAGAAGATAACTGAATTCTCAAACATTTGAGGAGCGAAAAGACATTATTTGTGATTAATAATGTATATACAAATATTTTTATGTTAATTTTCATAAATGTTAAAATTGAATAAAAGTCAGTTTATCCTATCAATTTTATTAATTTATATTACAGTATTATTACAATATTAAGAGTGACAAGGTGTTTCCATATGTAGTATGTTTGTTATCGAAAATGAATGCTAATAGTATATGAATGGTTGAAAATGAAAGCAAATACTTAATAAGATAAAATGATGATTTTTAACTCTATAAATTTAATTGTGAAATGTCACTATTCTTTCTTGGTATCACCTTCTGTTGATTCTACTTTTTGTGCATCCAAGGCTTTTTTATACGGACTTTATGGATTAATTTCTTTGTACATATGCATGAAAATAATCCATAAGATACAAAAAGCAGATGAAAGTATTAAAAATGGAATTCCGTACAATGGGAGTAACCAACTCACAAAGATTCCTGCACCTATTCCACAAGCACAAACTAAATATGATACAAAAAGCATTCCTTGGGACACTCCATCATTCAAACACGATAAACATCCAGTAAATTGAAATTCTTCTTCCTAATGTTCATCTCCTTATGGTTATTACTCATTGTTTGTCATTTAGAAATGAAAAATAGATTATGCTTGAATTTAACTTCATATGCGATTAATTAAAGATCAACCACATCAAATGTCAATCAACATAATTATTCCCAACAATACATTTGTTACAAATAATCCAGTACCATCATCACAATGTATTCATGATTATTACATTGTATAGATGATGGATACATGTGAATCAAAATTACATGAACAAAATATAATATCAGATTTAATAACAACGGCTACTGCGTCTTATTATACATTGAATTAATTATTTCCTGCTTAAACAAATAAATCGAAAATTTAAGCAGCATCTATCGGAACGATAATCATTTAAGGTACCAATTATGTTAAAAAATATTTTAAAAAGTGATTATGGTTAGTTTATAATTTTTTGTTAAATAATGTATCATAATATCAATATAATAAAGCTAAAGTGTAACCACTTCAAACATGAAAAAAGCCAGATAAAAAGCTCCCTAATATATAAAGTTAAAAGAATTCAAATATTCGTCTAATACTTCGAATTTACGGAATATAAAAGGACTATCAGTATATTAGTTAGATCAAGGTTGCGAATTTCTAAAATACTATTTATCAAAATATAGTATAATTTATAGAACTGAAACGTCGTTTGAATGAGTCTATTGTGAGAGTGAATTATTATCTTCAGTGACACCTTCAACTGCTGTAAGAAACGTTTCGTTTAAATATTTAGAATTTGAAATTGAATCTGTAATAAATTGTTAATATATAAATTTAAACTATTTTGATTATTAATTATTTAAATCCACTTTACTAAAATGCAACCAACTGCATTGTAAAAGCTAGTTGCTGCTCGTCTAGGTATCGAGTTCTATGAAGTTGTTCCAATGCCTTTTAACGAGTTCATGAAACAATATAAAGATTTTTATGTAGCCCATGTGTACTACAGTGTATATTGCACGATGCAGAATTAGATGTATGATGAATTTCAAGCAGAAATCCAGTAGATTTGTTAGAACGGTGCTACAGTGGATGAAACGAAAAATAATCCTGAATTGAACAACTACAAGAAACTGGGTGTCTTCCAGCCGAATACATACGAGTAGTTCTACGAATATTTAAAAGCAGAATATAGGTAGGTTGATGCAATCCTCTCATCACTCGAAAATTACAAATATTAGCTGCAGGATGAGCGTGACAGAGTTAATTTGCTTAAATAAAGAGAGGATAATATATCTAGCGAAACTTTTTACCTGCATAAACACAAAATTGAGCTAGCAGCCGAGAAGAAGGACGGTTAGTAACGTCTTATTGATTAAATAAAGCAAAAACAGGACAAAGCTGATCAATTAAGAAAAAAGTACCAGTAAGAAGCAGCCATAAAAGCTCAGGAAAAAACTGAACGTTTGAAAGAGATAAAACGAAAAACGGAACTTCAAGTTGAACAGATCATAATGCAACTGGAGAAGGAGAAGAGAGAAAAACGAGTAAGCAACATCTTTGAGCAAAAGAAGCAAATAAATTACATCAACCCCGTTACCATGAGAAGGTACAACGAAAATACAGACCTTAAAAAGTCAATTATAAAACAGAGAATCAACAGTGCAATCACCTAAAAGCATAAAAAGGAAGAATTCGAAGACTACTTCGACCTGCGGGATGTACAACTCAAAAAAGAAGAATAACACTTACTATAAAAGAAATAATAGTAGCTTGAAGACATACACAAAAAGCACTTGCTATTTGAAGAAAAATAGAAAAGAATTCAAAGCGCAAAAGAGATTTAATAAAAATAAATGTTTCAAAGGCTTGAAGTACTCACACAAGAAAAAGAAAGCTTTCCAAGTATTAAAAATTATGTTGCTCCGATATCTACAAAACCAAATAAACTAAAAGATCTAACATATGTAAGCGTAAAGGAGAACACAACTTAAAAAATACTTGAAAAGAAAGCTGAAAAAGTTCAGTAAAAACAAAAGGAGCTGAAATATACAAAAGCACAATTATAAGAACTGGATAGATTAAAAGAGCAATTACAAGGACTCGCTCAAGGAAGCAACTTTTATAATAGGGTAAATAATAGGATTTAACAAATAGAAAACGGGTTAGATATTTTAGTCACTACATTTTAAGAATGATGCATACAAAATTTATTTTGAAGAAGTTAGTATTTAAATGATGTGAAAATGTGTTATTTAATTTTGTTTCATATTGATCAAGGTCGTGTATAATTATCACTCCAATGAAGTCAAGATCTCTTCAACCTCAAATATAAAATCTGTACGCGTTGTAGTAGGCTACGCAGTTCATAGATTAAATTTTAGCGTAGTAGCCTGATGATTTTGTGAATATCTAGGACTATCCCGTTTTGCAGTCTACCGCGTTGAAGTTGCACGAGATTTTGAACGAGGTGGATTAGGGCGAGCCGGAGGCCAAATCTGCAGATTTGACGAACGTTAAATTGATTTCTTAGCTCATTGACCAGGTGATGAACGAGCGGATTAACTTCGACTATTCAAGGGCTGAGATTTTCAACAGGCCTGTATCACTTTAAGTTGCTCCGAACTATTACAATCTGGTCCACTTTCCAATGTGTTTCTCGTTCATAAAGCTCAGGCTGTACATGAACCAACTTTAACAGAGAGACATTCAAGTGACCGAGTTCCAGTACAAGAACCTGATTTTGAACGTTCAGCCGGGGAATTACGGGTCAATTTTGGAGCAAAAGTTCGATTTCGACACCGTCCAGTCGGATTTCGCCCGGAAAGCGGTCAAAATGCTCAAAACGAAACCAAAACCGTACAAAATACTCGATGAAGTCGTAGCCGACTTACTTCTGATCACCTGCAACTGCTGCTTCTTCAACGCACAAGACGTTAACGGGATGTGCAAGCAAGGACACGCACTCAAAGACAGCATCATTGAAGCGTTCCAAAAACAATTCAAAGTTGAAGTACCAGAATGGATCAACAGCTGCTGCGAGATCCAAAACCTAAAAATAATGATGGAAAAACACAAAGAAATCAAAAACGAATGGAGAGAAGAAGAAGAAAGTGAATGAATCTAACATAATGATATAAATAAATGAGGAACGTTAAAAGAAAAGATAATGTATAGAGAAAAGATAAATAGCTGCTCACTCAATTTAAATTACCGATCTCCATTCTACCTAGGTTTTCCACACGCCTTTTATCGACTTACATAATTAATTAAGCTATAATTACAAAGAGTTTACTTTTTCAATCAGAAGATGAATTTCTTTACTCTGTGCCCTAATCTACTAATTAACTCGCTAATGTCTCATAATCCGCCAATTTAAATTATCAAAATCACAGTGATAACTCACAGAATCTTATACATCATCATTAAAAAGTGAGACAAGCAAAGAATCTTCTGAGTTAGAGCAGCTATTTTTATATTCGTCAAGTGTTATATTCATTTGCAGTGGAAAAGTAATTTTCAATCACAAAAAGTAATTATCAATTAAAATATTGTTGTGTATTAGTTGTATCGTATACGTATCTTTGCGTGTACTATATGTTGTTACTGGAATTGAATATGTCTTAAATAGTGTTTATAATATAATGATATTACCACACGCCACAGAAAATCTAACATTAACAGTATTGTAAAATTTATTAATGATAATAACATGACTCACTCAACAGCAACAATCCAACAATACATCTAAACGCAATTATCAATTGCGTTTAGATGTGTTTACCTGATAATTGCCGTAAAAATCTTACAATAATCATTTTTCTAATTTTTAATCATTCTGATTGCCCTGCAAAGCGGTTGTTCGTTACCATTTCTAATTTCATTTATTTATATATTTCTCCGGCACATGAAGATCCGCTAGAAGATTGCCAATTTCTTCATATACTTTTTCAATATTTAAATCTAGTTCCTCAAATCACCCTAGATTTTTTGTAGTTCGTATCATTTTCCCCGATAATTATGGAATAACTTCAATGTATTAGGTCTAAAATTGATGTGCAATGACGTTTTGCGCAATGATGTTTTGTTTGTTCATCTTGGAAACAAATAGCTGTTTAAATATGCTTCTCGAATCTAACTAATTTTATGTTATTTCTTGCCATGAATATCTTATATACATATTTGTGTTACAGTATTAAAATTGTCTTATCTTCATATTATATAAATTTATTATCCCAGTTTTTCTCACTTCGCAAATGGGTTCAGATATCTGCTATTATACTGAAAATATGTGTCTAGATTAATGCAAGAAGAAAAATTGTGAATTGAGGTCAATTAATGCATTATTTGTTTACTGTTGTAATACTTCTTCAAATAACTGGATATATTGGACATTAGGAGCTTTGGGCTTTATTGTCCTAATTTCGTTAATTATAATCATTTGGGGATTTTGTTAAAAGAGGAAGCTGAAGTCTAAATATGCAGCATTCGAATCTGATAAACTTTTAAAGTAACAATCAGCAGAACCATAATCCATAACAAACTATTCAGTTAAGTATTCAGATCCAATTAAAAATAATCAACTATCCATTGATATAGTTAATCCGCCACAACAAGAACGACAAGAAATAATATGAAGTAATATGAGTTAATTTTAAATTTTTATACTAATCGAATAAGTAGTTAATATAATTTCATTTCAAAAGATGAATTACAATAATAATCTGAACGTAAACGTAAATGAGTACGTGCAGAACAACCCCGTTTTCGCCCTTCCTCAGTAGAAACACGAACTCTTGCATCAAACAGCAAATTATTACGCAAATGAACCAGAAATAATTATTTTTGCATATACAAGCACCCAGGAACTTGCAGTGGTGGTCGAACTCTTCCACGCAGACGTCGCAGTATTTGCAGTGCGTTTGGGATTTTGATTTAACTATTTTGCACTTCTCACATCTTTGGCTCGTTTTGGCTTCTGTTCCAGACGCGAACTTTACTTTCAAAATGACCACAATATTCGAGAACAGAATAATTACACTCAACAAAGCATTTGTATGGCTGAATCGCATCATGTAGATCTGATAAAAGACGAAAACGATTTGCGACGGGCTGAAAATGAGGTTGTTTCGCTTTAACTATTTGTTATTGTAGAACTGCAGCAGAAACGGTTTCTAGCTCAAATCGAACGCTCGCAGAATGTAACACGCGGTTTTCACATCCAATAGAAGGAAGAACTCAACGAAATCTGTTCTTACTGCTTCCCCTATGAACTCAGAATCTGGACTGAAGTACGGAGTTAGAAGCTTCTCGGACAACGGAGATAACATGTTTTTGTAGACTTGTAGATAATTTTGATTGAAAACAAAACTACAACATTCTGGATTTTCTTTGGTTTGATAAGATATAATATAAAAGTTTGGTAACATAAAATGTTATACCAATCTTATTCACGTACTGTATCAAATCAATCCAATCATATCATATGTTAAAGGTACTAAGTCTTCAATTCTCGGATTCATACAATACAACAGCTTTCCAGTTTATTAACAATTACAAAATATACATTTTGAAATTAACTTCATGTAAAATTATTTTGTTTTGTTTTCTTCATAGCGTTTTCTATATTTTTGTTACAGTTTTTACATTACGTTTTAAGTGAATAAGAGTATATTAGTTTTTGAAAATGCAAACTTAAATGATAAGCAGCTGATCTAAAAAGTTAATATTATTGAATAGTACTCAGTATTATAGTAATATCGATACTATTTTACCACACCTTGGATGGGTTGTTCCCCTGTTGAAATACAAACTGTCCTAGAACCATAAGAAAATAAACTGATTATTCTAAATTCTAAGTAAGATACCGCCATATTTTCGTCAACAATGCATAATTCATGTAAGTTAGTTAATTCTGAATTCTTGTAGCAATAAATACAAACTGATTTACTATTTGGTAATGACTCGTTTACAAAATATAATGTAAACGATATTTGACGGCTTGATAAATTATACAAAGCTGGCAGACAAAACTAAATGTAAAACCTACAGTGGTGGGCCCTCGAAATGCTTTTTTGAATTAGGAAGAAGAATGAAGTTTATTATTTGAATCTTACTTATATCACTGCCCGGCTCAATAATGAGTGTGTTCTCCCTCCTCATCAATACACTCATTAACTCTATTTACTATTGATTTGTAAAGTGCTTCAATCACATCAAGGCCTGGTTGAGCCTTGGATAGCTGTGCTACAATAATTAACGTATATAACTCTGTATATACTTCAATAATAAGTTTCAACTTTACCTAACGTTGTATAATTTAACAATCAAGAAAATTGATTTCTCATTATGAAATGGAAGTGGAAGATCATAAGTAAAATAACTGTTGTTTTAGAGTAGCATCAATATATTATTTAATGCTGGGCCCGACTAACCCACTTGATTCCATTCTTCAAGAAACAAAAATGCATTCATTATTTGAATATTGAGAATGAAAGCGACTGTAACTACCTGAATTATAATTCTAATTAAGCGAAGTACCAATACTTCATCTTGAGCTCCCGGTTGAGATTGAAAGAAAAAGTCCTCCATTGTTTTTCGTGATTAAGAAATACCTAAAATCGTTCAGATTGACCCAGTTGAAGATGAACACCGAGGTCCTCTGCAGGTCCAGTGCTTGCGCTACTAGTTATAAATTACATATTGCGTCCGTATACCAATCATTGGATCCTCTTATTCTTTTCTCCAATCAGGCTTAACTACCATATATTTTCGAGATAAAATCTTTCATAAATTAGTTTTGTTGACTAAAACGTAGAAATTACACAGGGACATCTTAAACAAGTGATATAACTAGTTCAGATTGGTACAATATTTTATGAATTCATCCGTTGGACCCAGAAATGAAGAGAATACAAACGCTTCAGAACTGCCTAAGTTTGTTAAGTGAATTAGTTGACCTTCCCTAAACATCTTCTACCGCGTTTATTTTTGTCATTGCCGTCCTTTTATTGCATGTGGTAATTTCTATTTTTCCTTTTTGGAATATTAAATACCGACTTTGAATAGTCGATTATGGTCTAATACGATCGAAATCATATTTTTGGCCCTCTTGTGTTAATGAGTAGTTCATGAATAATCTCCAACTTGAGATTATTTATTGGAATTTGTCATCCGCATTAGAAGTGGCAAAATATTTTAATATATAATTACTCACATAGTAAACAAGAAAAAGCAATTCCACCTCCCATAACTGTAGTTCATTGAATATTCTTTTCAATTATCACCGAATTATTCTGATGCAATAACACATTCTGCAATAATATGATAATATTATGTTATTAATTTAAAGTTGCAGTTTGAACAACTGAGATAGTCCCAATGAGATGTACTGAATGAATAAGCGTGCAAAAAAATGTGTTACAACAGGAAATAGTAAAGGTGATAGAATATATAAATAATTTTTGCGTTATTTATCATATTCTGAAAAATATAATTTTTACGTACTCAGAAGGAGTAGCATTTTGCTTATAAGGGAGTTCCAAAATGTAAATCTTCCTTAAAAGCAAGTCTAAGACTAAAATCAATTCGTTTTTTGACCATAAATATTTCTAATACAACATTATTTTTGAACATTGTAAAAACCATTTTTAACTATTAACGTATTTTGTTCGACTTTTGAAAGTCTTTTTGAAGTTCTTTTTGTGCCGTCTCGAGGAAGTAATATGTGACATTATGCCTTAATTATTCATTAATAAAAATAGAAAAGTTTAAATTGAAGTTTAAATCTCGGTCATTAATTTTTTAGAACAAAATAAAATCATTTTCAGAACAACTAAGGAGCTGGGTTCCCCATCTCAGGCGCGAGCGCGTTGTAAACTGGAACGGGCGGCTGATAACTCACGTGCTGCATCGGCTGGTTTTTAACCTGAACGACCTGAACGCCAAGTTTTTAGTATTTGTTCCTCTGACAGCAGCCACAGCAGCAGCAAATACAGCATCCAATGCACGCGATAATTGAAAGAATAACGCAGGCTAGGATGAGCCAGACCCACCACACGACATTTTCGATCTCAAAGCAGCAATAGGAATCATCGGACTCGAAATACGTGCACTCGTGATCGCAGTTCATTTTGCACTAACCGTACGCATTGAATGAATTATAGCACTCCATTAGAATTGGAGTGGTAAATCATAATTCGTAGAAGTGCAGTTCACTAATGTGTACATGGAATAATAATTCAGTTCTATTAAGAAAATTATGATTTGACCAGTTTAAGAGTTTAAACTTGGTCATAATTACAAGCAGTACATAATATCCGTAAGAACATTTTAAATGAATATCTGAAATACTTTCAAACCAATGTTTTCGTTTTATTGGACAATCATTTAGCAATTTTGTTTCAAATGAGACTAAATAGGAATATTCTTACAACATGGATATAGATCGTGTATCATGATACCTATTACATGAGTATTTACATTTTGAGCCGATATATATTTACATTTAAGATAGATCTTTCCTTACGTAAAAGAATTAAATAATTATTGATGATTCATCGTAACGAATACGTAATTTATTTCATTAATTATTATATAATACTGGTGTTTGTTTGAATTTGTTTAAACGTTTGAATATGTTTAAAATGTATAATATCAATATTGTTACTTTTATGTAAGTAGCAGTATAATTACAATGTGTAACTCACACCAATCAATGGGTTGCTCTCCAAATTCAGGAATCGTTACTTCACCGGCTGAAATATAATCAAAGAATGATATATGCAAAGTTGAATGTTCTGAATCAAGTGATTATACGTGTGCAGTTTAATATATTAGAACAAATGATAATTCCTTTAAAAATTTTGAAGAGTATATGAAAATTAACAAAATTGATGAACTATTTTCAGTTAGTAAATTTGATTATTTTCATAGAGATTAATGAATGATTACCTTAATGTTAACTTATTCATGAAATTAATTCAATTGTTGAGAAGGCGACTGACGTTTTAAGTGAAATTAATTTCTATACGAATACTCTGGTTAACCAGTTAGAATATAGAATTATAATTTGATTTAACCATAACATGAACTAAACTCAATATTGGTGTCACTGCTAACTTTCGCGAATGTTCAGTCTTTATAGGAGTGAACAAACTTGGAAAATAAATTACTATTGGTTGTCGCACTACTTTTGGAGGGTTATTTCTATTTGTTCATAAATATTAGAACGTAATGATTAGAAGCTTACAGTTTATTTTTATATTTATCTAAGAGAAGTAATAGGGATGTTAATGTTTCTAATTTTGGTAGCTTCTTTGAATTATTCTGTGTCTAGTTAAATTTGATCGCCAAAATAGAAATATCTGAAGTTAGGAAGCTGATTAATGGTTTAAATATCTTATATCATATTTTCATCAGCGTCAAACTTATTTAACTATTTCATCTCCTCTAATGGTTAGATAAATACAATTTCGTTTGAGGGTATCAACAACTCTTGTATATTAATAAGCGGTCGTAGTGCATCTATGTTTTTTAGACCGCAAAATCTAAGATTTAAATTTTATAGTTTTGTGAGGTGTTATAGTGGTGTAATATCAATATTGCAATTGTGGTACAAGTTTAATTCTTCCAACTTAGTAAGTGATTTCAGTCCATTTATATTAACTAAGTTGCATCGCTCAAGTTGCAAACGTTTAAGTTTAGTAATGTATTGCAGGGAACAAACATCGATTCCATGATTTACGCTGAGATCTACTTCTTTCAAATTAGAATGAGATCGTAGTGCTTCGACTTGTATTATTCCGCAGTTAATCAGTGATATTTTTGTAAGATTTGCAAGTTATATGTGTCCAATATCAATTTTCCAGCCGTACAGGCTAAGTTATTATAATTTTGTGAATTAGTTTAATTCTTGGGCAAGATTATCGTTGTTTTATGTTAATTTTCCTTTTGAAAACGTTAAAGAAGTTAAGTTGTTCAGCCTGAACTCCTTTAGAGATTTAATGTTGCAGTTTTAAATGGAGAGTTCTTTAACATATTCCGAATTTATATTTGGGATTTCTTCTTCGCAGTTTAAAAATTTTAGTTTTTATATTTTTTAACTTTCAAGGTACTGGAAATCATTATTTTATGTTTCATTTACTACTTAAGTGTTAAATATAAAATTAGATTATTCTTATAATTAATTTGGAACTTATTGAGTTGGATTTTGATTGGGAAGATGCTCTGACTACATTTATGTTGAGGAGTGACAATATTTATTATTAATTAGTATTATATAAAAGTAATCCATTATATGAATAAACTATATATAATTCTTCTTTGACTTCCATTTATCCACAAGCTTATAATATTTTACATAATTAAATATATTTGTAATTAGATTTATTTGTATCACTATTTAGCAGAGTTTGTGATCACTCTCTAACGAGTCACTTTTCTATTATTCTTTGTTAAAAATATAAATTTAACAATTTTGTCATTCACTGCCCCATTTTAACGCCCAGCTTTCCCATGAGTTTAACGATCAGGTCGTTCGTCGCGTTAATTTCTCCGATTTTCCTCTCAAGTTTTTCGGTCGCGTTTTCAAGCAATTCAATTTTCCGCTCCTATTCAATACACGAATCCAGTTTATTCGGATATAATTTTGGTTTCGAATCCAGTTTTTGTTTAAGGTCAAGGAACTGAGCACGCTTAAAGTTTGGGAGGGATTATTGATTTTAAATGTAATTTTTGAACGCGTTGTTGTGAGCTTGGAGCAAATCGGCAGGAAGGTATTTAACGTAATACTCGGGGTTGATTATCATCCCGGACTCGGTTAGCTATATGAAGGAGCCAATTTCAAGCACGTAAAGCTCCAATTCCTGAACAGTAACAGAGGTGGCGTTAAGCATATCCACCAAAATTACATTGTCGCAAGGTTTGTCGTGGAAAATCGCGATTCCGGACAAGCAACCAGAAATGTAGATGATCTCGGGCGTGGTCTTGCATATCTCCTCAAATAAAGTCTCATCATTTTAAAATCCGGGCAAAATCTTGCATATAATGTCCTTGTCAGTCTGCCACATTATAGTTTGACCACAGAAACTGAAAAATATACCAGGAGTCGTCTTCTTAAGGGACTTGAATTTACCGTTCTCCAAAACAAACAAGGCTCCATCAGTGCCGCACGCATATAATACATCTTCCAGAGAGAATAAGCAACCATAAAAATTGCCACAATATAAAGTATCTAAATCAGGTATTTCATCAATATATATGAATTCGTCACCAATTAGCTCATACACATGGTTGGTAACTTAAATGTAGATGCACCCGCCGCAATATACCGGCTAATATTAAGTGAATGTATCCCTTGATTTTACATTTTCAATCAAATAATTTTCAGAGAAGTCAATTGGAGACCATTTCTCGTAGTATACTTTTAAATCCTTGTCAAAGACCCTTATTTTATTTTCACACACATTAATATATCGATTTTCTATCAATGGTAGTGGTATTGTATAGGTAAGTTAGCATCGGTCAATCATTTTGGATGTGTATTAAGAAATAACAAATAATTTGAGATTATTAAATAAATTTTTATCTAAATATTTAAATAAACACATTTCACATCAATGAAACCAGTAATCTAGACTTATAAAAATAGTAATGAAGTAGACGAATGTGATAGAAACAAAATAGTTATCAGCGTAATTTTTGAATTGAAGCCTGGAGCAAAATCAAAATATGAAGAAGAAGATTAAATAATATTGAAAGAATTCGTTAGTGATACAATATCAAAAGAAAGGGAATAATTTGTTAACGATGAGCTGAAAATTGTTTATCATCACATGATTAAACAATACTACGACCCAAATATAGACGATTATTTATGTAGAATGAAATTTTTCGAGAAATCAAATGAGTTTGAAACTAATTGGCCAGAAAGACCATTAAACGACTAGATTTTTATCAAATATAAGACGTCTACATCAGTTGGTTGTGAGCACTATGTCGTTGGTTGCGATTTATAGTGTCCAACATGTGAAAAGTTTTATACTTGTAGAATGTGCCATGAAGAAAATGAAGACCATGAATTTCCGCGATATGAAGTAACAACTGTAAGATGTAAATATTGTCGATTAGTATAACCTATCGGATAATACTGCAAATAGTGTAATGTATGTTTTGGATAATAATATTGTCAGAAATGCAGGTTACTTTGTGATATGGGCACTAATTAGAAACCTTTTTATCATTGCGAGAAATGTGGTGTGTGTACGATAGGTTATCCAGAACATAATACTCACTGTGATAACTGCGGCTAATGTGTGCATAATCATCAGTTTGAAAAGCATAAATGTGTGAAGTAAGCTGATTGTTGTGCGGTATGCTTGGGTTAGATGTAAAATTCAAATTATGCTACGATTGTGTTGAATTGTATGCATTAAATTCATTTTCATTGTTACAAGCAGCTTTTGACCAGTAATATTTTGAAATGTCCTGTTTGCAAAAAGTTTTTGCCAGTTGATGACGATTATGACTGGATTTTCAAGTGGTAGAAAGATCTGTACGAAAATTCATTTGATATGAACCCGTTTGAGAAAATACCAGTTAAGTGCAACGAGTGCCAACGCTCGTTCTATCACCCATACAGACACTACCTGTACTATTGTCCGTTTTGTAAAATGTATAACTGTGAGACAACGGACGAAAGTTAACAATTAATCCCAGTTGATCACATGGAAATGCCAAAAATGATCGAGTTTACAGTTGAAAACGTTCTCAAAGCGATCAAAACCCGGTTCAATATTGACGACAACGAACTTTATTTCTACAATGACCCGTTTATCGCCCGTACTTCAGCCGAACTCCTCAATTCTGGCATTAAAGATTACGATAAGTTCCAGAAAAAGGTTCAAAAACTGTTGACATAATAAATTGAGTGATTTGAATAAATAATAGAATAGTCAAAAATTAAATATAACAAAGTAATTATTTAGGTATATACGTGTAATGTTTTTAACGTGACAAAAGTTTTATGTATATCTGATCTGGTAATATAAATAATAAAATCTAACTTAGTATAAGTCTATTAATTATTATTTGTTTTCACTATTTATCAGAGTTTGTGATCATTGGCTCGTTGTTAACAGGGCTGATTAGAACAGTTTTGAGTTAAGCATATTTCGACCTATTCTTATAAATCTTATAACAGATAAATATTTAAAGGTATAACAGAAGAACTATCCCCATGCCAACCAAAAGCCAGATCCACCACTTACTAGCCACCGAATTATTACAACAGTACTCATTTAAAATAGTATTTAAATCACAAGAATTACAACTCTTAACACATGTTGTTAAATTTATGTAGCAACTCATATAGAAGTGGGAGTTTTTCAGCGTTTAATATTATTACAACAAAGAATCGATTATTGAAATTAATTTATGAGTTAAATATACCCTTGTGTAATCTAAAATTAAATCAAAACCATATTATTCATTTATGATCACTCCTCTCTTTGTTTACATCACTTCTTTCTCTTATCATTTATTTGACTGTATTCATACTGTCGTGAATGCATTAATCGACGCTTACCTGTTGCAGAGATAAACGGGAACGATCACTTCTTTCTGCCTAAGTTTTTTACTTCATTACACTTGATAAATCTCCTATTTTGACCCTCGTTTATGTTTTTTGAGCATTCAGTGTAGTTTGTACTATTTCAGTTATCAAGTTTAAATCGACGCTCTAATCTTTCGCTTATGAATTATTGATTCCAGGAAATGCGAAATGAAGTTCTTTGGGTTATGGCAAATTCATTTATCTTATTGGTTACGCGTTTCTTTTCACCGATTCAAACTTAAAGAAGAATCTTAATAGAGCTGCTACTCTAACAAATGAAAAACAAAAACGGTAAATTGGGAATAATATTACCGTTTTCAGTTTAATATTTTTGTTTACCTATAGATCTGGGCGATTGGAAAATTTGACATATTCTAGACCAAAAGCAATAACCCACTATGAAGCTATAACGACTAAATACATTACCAGCACACCAATGTTTACATATCCATACACTATTGACATAATAATGTGATACGCAAATAGAATTACTCTTAAATAGTCCTGTAGTACCGTCCACAAGTCTTCAAGTGTCGATACTCTGATTAATATATTGTCCACAGAGCATGGCAGACAGAAAAGCACTTACATATAATGAGCTGAGCGCTAAGAAGCACAAAATCCACCCCACAAAAATTGTTGTGCAGCAAGATCCCAAGAAGTATAACGCTACATGTATAGATCATGCAATGTAGAAGGAGCGACAGTATTGACGATTATATTTGACATGATTCCTAGTCTAGCCTTTGGATGTCTGTTCCTCATGATCAGACCCATTTAGTAGTCTTCACCATGGAAAATGCAATTATGTTCTTACATAATATCAGTTAGTATACTAGTTTTCCACATATTAATAGCCCCATGAGGAGCCAGTACCGATGAGGTATTTGTAAAGTTGTACTGAGTCAATTTGTTAAGATCCGATAGCTTATACTCAATATCTTGTAGTCCAATAAGAATTTGAGCAGATTGTGATATTTAATCTGGGTTTTCGTTGGATGAAGCTGCGATTGCCATGCAGTACGCATCGCATTCAAGTCTACCATTAAGTATTTTTGTCAGTCCTAGTGGCAATCTGGTGTCATCGTCCATAACAATAACGTATTCGTATCCGAGGTATTATCCGAGCATTCCACCGTAATAAGCCGAAACTGATTTTGATCCGATGCAAATTGGCACGTATATGCTTCTGTTTGCGCAGCATTGCATCATGACTTGATCTGGCAGCTCTTGCTCGCTTGAGTTGTGGAATACGAAGATGTCCGTTGCCTCGAAGACCAGATTGGCCGCGTCCAGGGTGTTAGTGAGCACGTCGATCTTCCCCTTTCTTTTGTTATCCTTCTAGCTCTCAGTTAACCCCTTGATACCCCACCCTACTGGTATAACTATGCAAACCTTTCCAACTTTTACCTTGGCCGTGTCATCAACTCCAGTTTCAACTTTGGTTCCGTATTGGCCCGTTTTGAGGGCTGCGAACATGAGCGTGTACTCGAGTGAGATGAAGATGTAGAAGAGAACGCTCAGCCCGTTCAGAACCGATTTCATGAGGGAGAAAACGATCAGTAAAGTGATTCCAGCGCCCAGAATTATCCCCCACAGGGACAGCCAGAGGTAGTGGGGCCAGGCCGAGCTCAGGTCCGCACCAACTTGCTATTTGTGCGAGTCGCCTATGTTCGCGTTAATCTGGCTTACAAAGAGCGCTGTTTGCAACCTCCGCACGTCCAGCGTGATTATGTTGTGCGTGAGCTGGTGCATTGTATTTTTCATCCGGATGTCGTCAAAATCGCTCAAAAGCCTCTTGGACTGCGGCTCAAGCTCCATTTCAGAAGGCCTGATTTTAAGCTTCCTCTAAGATTGCTTCTAAGCAGCTTCAGACTGGAATTTGAAGCCGGTCATGGAACTGGGAGAAAGAATCTACTTTACTTGAATCGGAATTGAATTTCTATTTTACTGCACTGGAATGACCGTTTTCGGTGGACGACGAGGAAGAGAGTTCAGAAACTACGTCTCCTTCTCTGTTGGAGCCACTACATTTTCAAGGTCAATGTGCTCCATGCTCTTAGGGGAGGTAATATCCGGATTCTGAACAACTGAGCACACTTAAGGCTGATCAAACTTGAGGATCGTAAACCCTTCCGGATTTGGATTCTACTTTTCATACTGAGTGATTAGCTGTTTCACGAGTTTCTCCTCAGGCGCGGCTTCAATAGATGCTAATTGCTCTATTTTTGATTTTTCAGGCAGCTTCTTCAATGTATTTTGCATGTTATGCATTTATGGCAATGTCATGGCCTTGATATGACTCACTGACCTTTTCGAGGAGACAGTTTTAACCTCCTGAACAACTTCAGGTTACTTTTAAATACGCTGCAGGTTTTACATTGCATTTGTAGATGATTGCAACTTAGTGAACGGCATTTTGTAAAAAAGTAAACTTTGTATACCTTTAGTGTTGATGTGGGTTATTATTGAAATCTAATAATTATTTGATTATAAGTGGATCAACTATTCAATCCGAAAGAGTCAAATGAAATAGCTGTTGGATTTGGTTAAATTGGAGACGTAGCGTTAAAAGGGTCAGATAAATCTGATTGCTTCTGAAAATTAAACTCCTTAGAGGATTTTGGATTTGCTATCTACATCTCTATCCAATAAATACGCCGAGGGTTACGGCAACAACCGTTATTACGCTGGCGCCGTGAACATGTCTCAGATTGAGGAGTTAACAATAAATCACGCCAAGAAAGTGTTTTCAGACAAGTTTGACGTGAATGTACAAGCCTTATCTGGTTCACCTGCGAATCTCGCGGTTTACAACGCGTTCCTAAACCCAGGAGACTCAATTCTGAGCCTGAACTTGAATTCGGGCGGTCACTTATCACACGGCGCCTCGGTGAGTTTCCCCTCAAAAATATTCAACGTGCTCAAATATGGTTTGAACAAAGAGGAACTAATTGACCTGAACTAAATTCAATCCGTTTTAAAAGCCGAATAGTAGAAAGGGAAACCGGTTAAAATGCTCATAGTTGGGTACTCGGGGTACTGCAGGGATTTGGATTACAAAGAGCTTAAACGCATCTGCGAATAATTTGGAACACATTTACACGTTGACTTCTCGCACACAGCCGGACTGGTTGCTGTCAAGCTAGTTAATGACCCGTTCGAATACGCAGACTCGCTCATGTGCACAACACATAAAACACTCAGGGGACCACGCGGCGCGCTCATATTCTCAAAACAAGGGGATAAAGTAAACAAATCCGTGTTCCCGGGCCTACAAGGCGGACCGCACATGAATAACATAGCCGGAATCTGCGCAACCCTGATCGAAGCACAAACTCCAGAATATGTACAATATCAAAAATAAGTACTCGAAAACAGAGCCATATTTGAAAAGTAATTCAAAAATAAAAACGTACTGTTCCAAAAAGGATCAGATAACCACATGCTCATCATCAAACAACTCACTGACGGAGGTGTAGTCGAAAAAGCACTCGAAGATGTCGGAATCATAGTCAACAGACAAAAACTTCAGCACGATAAACAAAAACCAACCGGAATTAGAATAGGAAGCCAATTTATTACATCACAAGGATATGATGAAAAAGAATGTACGTATACCGCAAATCAAATCATTGAAATCATCAGAGAAGTAGAAGGTTAAGATTGGGGTAATTTATGATAATCATGAAATTAATCTACTATTATATCATATTGTTAACCATATTACAATTGTATATCTTAAAAAATATTAAAATATGATCATATTATCTCCTAAGGTGGATTAACTGATATTTGATCGTTCAAAGCCGAAACCGAATATTATACTTAATGTTCAGAGGATTATTACGTTATTAGCTTTGCAGTTTCGACAACAAGTTTTTGACGTTTTAACTTTCTAGTTTCGCATAGTCCCCATACGATAATGAGCAATGCGATGACAGCTAAAGTACCTATCGCTCCAAATACCCAGTACATCCAATTATTTGATGAGTTGGTGCAACAGTATAATCCATTTGACTTACTATATCTACAATATTTTTTATCACAGAGAGAAAGACACATATTTTCTGTGTAATAACAATATTCATAACTCATTTGAAGTGATTGTATTATAATAATCTTACTATAGCAACATATTAAATGTAATATATTTGAAAAGATAATAATGTTAAGATAAGATATGAATATAATTCTAAATCGTATAAATGTTATTAATTGAAATACTAATTATATTGTAAACTTATCTAGTGTATTTATTATCTATTATGTATCTTTTTTAATCTATCGTTTTATGTACGAACATGATCACGGGGTAATTTATGAATTTAATATTCATGTGTTCAAAATTATAGTTTATTATTCTTTTTATAACTATATAGATAACCTACATTGCAATTATAGGGGAATCGTTATCATATATTATCTGAATGTTATAGAACTGATTACATTGTAAAATTCTTTAAATTACTAATTTTTAAGTATTGTGAATGATAAACACCACTTCTAAATGAACTGTTACTGGACTTATAGTTCCTGTCTAAGCTACTGTTACTATGCTACATGCACATATAACATGGTTTTTAATGAATATTGCTGTAGTGATGTCACAACAACTGAATGGTGGGTATGGTTCTGCATAGCCCTTGGTATTGCTGCCTTTTTGTTCATATGTGTTTGGATATTTATGTGCTGTAAAAAGAAGAGATAAGCGTAATATCAAAGAATTGTCGAAGTTAAAATTAATGAAGTGCCTACATAACCATTGGTTTAACCACAATACACCTAATAACTACCACCATTACCTTATGATTCTAAGCCACTAGCTTAAATGCCATATCAGCTTCCAAATACGTAATATCAATTGCAATAACCAGGTTATAATCCATAATAAATGTATGCTTAACCATAAAATAATTAAAATTCACAAATTGAACCTCCATAATTATTCTGAAGTGATAAATTATTGTTATTTACAACAAATTTCATTATTGATATTTATGCTGACCCTATATAACATTTATAAGCAATAAGTAAAAGGACATTTGTTTTATGTTTGAGTACTTACCATAATATAATAAATAGTCTTTCCTACATATATAGACAATATATTTGAACTATCAATTAATTACTACTAATTAATTTCTAAACTTTTGTCTTAACTTTCAAATAAATAAAGTTTAAAGTTAAACTAACATAAAATAAACGCTGGACAAATAAAAATCAAAACTAAACAGAACTAAACTCGAATCACTTGATCAGCGGCATTGTTGGGGCTTGTCCGAACGGAACTGGTTGGTATTGACCGTTATATTGAGGAACCATTGGCATTTGCTGATAAACTGGCTGAGGGATGAACATTTGTGGCATTACTGGCTGCACATTCGGCTGATATTGAACTGGAATTTACTGCTCAACTGGTTTTGGAACCTGGACCTCGACTATCTTCTGGTACTTGACCTTCTTCTTGCAACAGCAGCATATGCAGCACGCGATGAAGGAAATGAGCATGACAATAACAATAGCGAGGATGAGCCACCACCACCAGGCGATATTCTCAACAGAAAAGAAGCAATATTGCTCAAAATCTTCATAATATTCGCACTCGTCGCCGTTCTTGCTGTACGCATAATAGACACATTCCATATAGGAATCAAAGCAATCCATTTGTTTGAAGTGGGTTAACTTTTGTAAAGAGAACATTTACATGTTATAAGAACATATAGTTTCCTATTATTATGTTCTCAGTTCTATTGTTTGTGATATAAAGAGATTTAAATTTTCTCTTCAATAATGATAATTTAGAGTAGAATACGAACAATGTGAAAGATTCAATAGTCAAATGTCATATTTTAAATATACAAAAACGACTTACGGTGAAGTAACAATTTAACTGCCAGACTACTTATTGCAGTAATATAGGTAGCTAAAACAAATGAATAAATATATGCTTGTATATAAATCTCACATATTCATAAATTCGTCTGCTTTCTTTTCCTTTGTCACTTTTTTCTCTGTTGTTTTTACGCCTTTGTAGTCAATAAAGAATGAAATATACGCCTGAACACAGAAAATAATCGCTAATATTGTGCAAAGAAGTTCAAAGTAGAAGAAAACTTAATCATAACTTGCGTTCTATCCGAGTGATGAATCAATACTTACTGTTAAATACACTCCTCCTATAATTCTGAGTGCTCCAATAATCATTGGAATGGAATGTTTATTCGTTAAATATGCATACGTATTAGTAGCATACTAAAATACATCAGTTCCTATTAAAAATGTGGTTGTTTTAAGAAGCGTTTTGTGCTACTCGGAATTGTAATAATCAGTTAGAATTGGATCATTATGTTAATTAAAGAAAAAGATGAAAATGGAATCAGCGTTTAGAATCAAAATTGAGCTGATGATTTCATTATAAATTAAGAAGAAAATGCAGCTGTAAGAAATCATCTTTAACGACTTCCTGTACTATTTACAGTAAAATGGAATTGGTATAATCGTCATAAGTGCACTGTGAATACCTTTAGCGATAAATGAAAAACTTTACTGGATAAATGAGTACAAATACAAGTTTATTGTAGCATCTTGCTTTTTATCGGTATTAGTTAAATTATTAATTTTGTAAGCTATTATAAAGTAAACAACTGGTCTGGAAACGAAAAACACGAGATACTAGAAGAAGGCCAGCAAGTTCTTTCCGATTTCCTTCCAGTCCTTCTTCTGGGGCTTCAGGCTGAACCTGGCCGACTGGTCCGCGTCGAGGTTGATCTTGGTGCTGAAGATGCTTCCCCGGTACAGAACGACCAGCATCACTGCGTGGAGCACTATATCCGCCATCGGCTTGGCGAGTCCGGACGGCCAGGTATTGAAGCCATTTTCTCTCGTTTTGAAGGAGTAAATGAAAGTGAACAGGAAGAAGTGGATCATGAGCGTCACCATCTTGCCGGCCATGATGTACAAGTAGTTTTGCTTCATGCTGAAGACGGAGTACACGGTGGACTTGAAGGGGCCGATGATGCCCAGAACTGTGCTCAAGAGGAACATGGCTCTGTAGTCACTATCAACTTGAAGGACGTTGAAGATCGCAGGTTGCGCGGCCGGGATTGCCAACATCAGAATCGCCACGATGCAGTTGGTGGCGAACTCCTGGCGGGTGATGTCTTGAACGCTTTCGCCAGTCGCGTAGGTGGCCATCTTCTTGTTGGCGAAGTACTGCTCAAAGAACTCGGGGATTTCATAGGACACCAGGAACATGATCGGAAACAGCTTCACGAAGTTCTCGATGTAAGAGTAGCCATTGAACGAAGTCAAAATGTACTGCTCTTGATACAATGCAAACACTATTATTAAATAATACGCCGCTTGACTTAATACACCATTTAGTAATATAATTAATATTGATGAATTCAATAGGTTATCAATACTAAAATGCTGTTTATTGCTTTCAAGCTACATTTATATATTTGAAGTGGCTATTCATTTAATATAATGTTATTTATCGTGTTTTAAGATATATTATATTATTGTATTTTATAATACCACAATAATCATTATTTGATACAATTTGTATAACTTTTAATAATTTCTGTATACTATATATTCAAGTTTGTACGTAGATTAAACATAAATTAACAACACATGCAATTATTAAACATAGGTATCTATTAATAGCACTTAACCGTACGTAGATATGTATAGTCATTTATAAGATATTATTGTGTATACTATCGTGTCAACTTTAAAATATCAATATTCACTGCTAACTATTTTGCATCTTCATTTCAACTTCTGATTTGATTTAGTTTAATCAATAATTTATCTTAAAATTGCATATTCACTGAACCATAAATTCATCGTGTTTAACATCCGTTTTCTTCTTCTCAACTTCTTTGGGCCCGTTTTTGAGCTCCAAAAACATGCTCGCGAATGCCTGAAGCATAAACGCGGCTGCGATCACCAAACACAAAAGCTCAAAGAAGAAGTAAACGTCGTTGTAGTCCGCGTTTTAACCGAGTGCGTTGCTCATTTAAATCGTCATGTAAATTCCGCCTATCATTCTGAGCGCGCCCATTGAAAATAGAACATAATGCTTCTTAGAAAGGTAGGCATACGAAGATGAAACGTGTTAAAGGACCTCTGTTCCAAGAAGGAACATAGTGTGCATTAAAAGCTCTTCATGACTGTTTTGGGTTTTATAATTCAAGATTATGGGATCTAGTTTACTAATTACAAGCATGAAAATCGCGTTTGGCTCCAAAACCACGACCAAACTGATCAATTCGTTGTAGCAGAAACCTAATATAGCTATTGTTAAGAATATATTTCGCATTTTTCCGTACTATTTCTAATAGAATAATGGAGGGACGATGGTCATCAATGCACTGTGAAGGCCTTTGGCAACAAGAGAGTAAGATTGTTATATTAGAATATAAATATAAAAATCAAGTGTTACTTTTTATCTCTTTTAAACATTCTAAATAATATTGATATTATATGCTAAGAAGAAATAGACAGCCGGTCTGGAAACGAAAAACACGAGGTACTAGAAGAAGGCCAGCAAGTTCTTTCCGATTTCCTTCCAGTCCTTCTTCTGGGGCTTCAGGCTGAACCTGGCCGACTGGTCCGCGTCGAGGTTGATCTTGGTGCTGAAGATGCTTCCCCGGTACAGAACGACCAGCATCACTGCGTGGAGCACTATATCCGCCATCGGCTTGGCGAGTCCGGACGGCCAGGTATTGAAGCCATTTTCTCTCGTTTTGAAGGAGTAAATGAAAGTGAACAGGAAGAAGTGGATCATGAGCGTCACCATCTTGCCGGCCATGATGTACAAGTAGTTTTGCTTCATGCTGAAGACGGAGTACACGGTGGACTTGAAGGGGCCGATGATGCCCAGAACTGTGCTCAAGAGGAACATGGCTCTGTAGTCACTATCAACTTGAAGGACGTTGAAGATCGCAGGTTGCGCGGCCGGGATTGCCAACATCAGAATCGCCACGATGCAGTTGGTGGCGAACTCCTGGCGGGTGATGTCTTGAACGCTTTCGCCAGTCGCGTAGGTGGCCATCTTCTTGTTGGCGAAGTACTGCTCAAAGAACTCGGGGATTTCATAGGACACCAGGAACATGATCGGAAACAGCTTCACGAAGTTCTCGATGTAAGAGTAGCCATTGAACGAAGTCAAAATGTACTGCTCTTGATACATTATAAAAGCAATTAAAATATAGGATAAAGTTTAACAAACAAAGCCTTTTATAATGAGAGAAACAAAAGAAGTTGTATTTTCTATATTTGAGTTTATTTATTAATTATTTTCTATTTTCATTGAAGTGTAGTTTTTGTTAAGTTTATAAATATTTTATATACAAAATAACTAACGCTAACACATGAATCTAAAAATATACATTCATATAAAATCAATTAAAAAAATTTAAATAAATTAATATTTTCCATATAATAGCACAAGCACAAAAATATAACCTACTCTTTGTTTATTTCTTACAAATCATATAATATACAGTCGTTTTACTTTTTAGCAGTTTTTTAATTAAGGTAGTTCACATATTAGCAGATCACTTATTAGCAGTTTTAGATATTAAGAGTTTTTTTAATTAAGAGTTTTTTAATTAAGAGAACCATTCACATATTAAGCGGTTTTTAAATTAGCAGTTCTTTAATTAAGAGGGATTTCCATTCCAATGTTACGCATTTACTAAAACTAGTGTTTAAATTTCCACTCCAGTATATGTTGTTTAAACTTCTACTTTGTACTACAAATAAGTATTTTGTTTAAATCTCTAATTATAATTTATATTATACATATTTAATTAATTTTTATTGTTCAGTTATATAAATAAATATATATTTTTTCATTGAAGGTACCCTTGAAGGTACCCTTCACCCTATAAATCTTCTTTGTTCAATACTTTGTTGAATACTTCACCAGTAACATGATGAATACAGCTTATTATTTCATTGGGATCGATACTTCCAAAAGCTAACGTCATTTATTCACAAAGGAATCGTAATGCCATTTATCCTGGGTTTATACGTATTTCTCTGACTTTAGCTTTCCATAAAGCAAATACCATTTCAATAGGGTATAGTACAAATCCACGTTTCAAAGACAGCGTGGTCAATTGAACCTCCAATAAATACTGTAGATATTACTATTTGTACTCTTTTACAAGAATTAGGATAAAATTAATGCTTGATTTTTATGGACAATTGTATGATTCATAAAGTCAATGCCCCAGGAATAATTAACTTTGCAAATCATAAATTACTATTTAATGCCCCGACGAGTCCCGAATTAAACCCTATTGAAATGGTATTTGCTTTATGGAAAGCTAAAGTCAGAGAAATACGTATAAACCCAGGATAAATGGCATTACGATTCCTTTGTGAATAAATGACGTTAGCTTTTGGAAGTATCGATCCCAATGAAATAATAAGCTGTATTCATCATGTTACTGGTGAAGTATTCAACAAAGTATTGAACAAAGAAGATTTATAGGGTGAAGGGTACCTTCAATGAAAAAATATATATTTATTTATATAACTTAACAATAAAAATTAATTAAATATGTATAATATAAATTATAATTAGAGATTTAAACAAAATACTTATTTGTAGTACAAAGTAGAAGTTTAAACAACATATACTGGAGTGGAAATTTAAACACTAGTTTTAGTAAATGCGTAACATTGGAATGGAAATCCCTCTTAATTAAAGAACTGCTAATTTAAAAACCGCTTAATATGTGAATGGTTCTCTTAATTAAAAAACTCTTAATTAAAAAAACTCTTAATATCTAAAACTGCTAATAAGTGATCTGCTAATATGTGAACTACCTTAATTAAAAAACTGCTAAAAAGTAAAACGACTGTACATATTCTACATTAGTACAAAGTACGTACTAAGAACTAAAATTATAGATAAAGAATTCATTGCATTTGTAATGTTTATTGTATAAAATATTATAAAATTTTAATATTATAACCATATCAACTTGACCTAATGAAATCTAACTTATCTAAATTTGTTAGAATTCTAATTCAACTCTCACCATAATTCAGAAAAGAATACAAAAGATAAAGTTAATTTCGGTTTAGAAAGGAAAGGGATAAGATCTCAAAACAAATATTAGTTTGGAAGAGCTTACGGAGATTCTGTGAGGAGGTTTGATAGCGCCGCAAGATATTTGTTAGAGAGGAATATGTATTTGTTCTCATTGATCTTGATTAAAAAGAAAATGTGAGATCAGAGATAAAGGGTGCCAGTATAAACGTAATTTACGGTGTGATGTCTTTCTTTTTCTTATGATGTTAAATGATGAAAAAATGCTATATTCTGTACATTATAGACCTATATGTATAATATATTATTTATTTATTTATTATATTTATTTTAAATATAATATTTTGCCTAAAGCCAACCAAAAGACGATTAAAATTCAAAATATACGATAATCGACGATCAAAACGATTATAAATTTAATCGTTAGTATACGATTGACAACTATGCAAATATTGAATGGAAGTACTGTTATTATCAAAAATAGTGGAGTGAAGAAGTTGGAGTGGTTATTTAATTTTTAGTTGTTTATAAGTCTATAGTATACATATAGCTTCAAAATTATAAATAATTAATCGTCTTTTAATCGTTGACTTAATCGAAATTAACGATTGAAATGACAAGAACCCGATCAGATCGGAGACGATGGCTGGCTTTAATTTTGCCTGAGATCAGAATTTATCAATTAATGAACTTCGATCAGCGAATGTAATAAATCAATATCTCATAAAGGAACCGTTTGCAATTTACTCAAATTAATTTGAATTGATAAACGACTCATTTCAAAGTTCTCAGAACTGTTGCGAACTGGTCCCTCGTCATTTTATTCACCTGTAGTTTGCTCAACCCTTCCGCTCCAATTATCTGCGCAGCCCTCTTGTACTCCTTTTCCTGAATCTTGTTGTCTCCGTTCAAATCAATGACGCACGCGACCAAATCCCAAATATCACCTGTTTAACACAGCGTGTAATTCATGAAAAACTTAAAGAACTCGCTCTTGTCCAAAATTCCGTTGGAATCCGTATCAGAAAGCTTAAACAGCAATTAAAGCTTCTCAGCGTCAACATTAATTCCACCATCATTGAGACCTGTTTAAAACTCCGCTAAAGATATTTAACCATCATCATTTTAGTCAAATACTCTGAATATATGAGTTAACTACGACTAATCCAGAACAGACCCATTTGCACCCATTTGTGAAGTGTGCGTAAAATATTATTTAGTTTAGAATGAATAATAAATAAGCTATATATTCTCCTCTTATTAAATATAGGACAAGTGTTAATGTCATCCGATAATATGTTTTTAACATGTAAATAAGCAACCAAAAATACTAGTAACATTATCTATTAATAATTA
Source organism: Hexamita inflata (assembly GCA_963988835.1). NCBI lineage: Eukaryota > Fornicata > Diplomonadida > Hexamitidae > Hexamita > Hexamita inflata. Next base: position 163,714 of record CAXDID010001054.1, read on the forward strand.
AGACTATTTTTGAATAAAGTACAAACATAAATATATAGATATATAGTATTAGATCGACTAACATGTACATGTTAATATTTATTTGCACATCTATTACGGTAAAGTCTCACAAGTAGACTAGGTACCGAGTCTCACGAATAGTACTAGAGAAAATGAATAGTTTATTTGTCATTTCATGTGGTTTTCAGATATTTTGAGATATCTCACGAATAGAACAGAGTTGATGACGAATTGACTAAACCTAATCACAAATAAATATCAGAATTTGAACCACCTGATAAAGGTCATAATTTCATATACAAAATTAATTTTATAAGTAAAATTCAATTAAAATCACTCATCAATAATAATAGTTTTATTTTTTATGAACGTATTCCTAAAACCTCAAAAAAATTCTAGTTGAATAGTTTCTTATAAAGTATTGCATCTAAATCAATTAGTATCATTTAACAGTCTTTTATGTAACGTTTCTAATCATTAACCAAGCATGGAGTGGTACGCGTTTATTATATTAAAGAATAAAAATTGATTAAACAGATGAATTACAATGGTTATCACAAAAAGAACAGAGTGGTTGGCAAATAAGACTAAACTAGATATCTCACGAATAAACTTTGGAAATCAATAGTCTATTCGTCATTTGTACTCTGTTCTATTTGTGAGACTCGGTACCTAGTCTACTTGTGAGACTTTACCGTATATTAGCTGTAAGATATTACTTAATTAGAGTCTTTGTTGTTGAATTGACATTGGTTAAATAATTATTTATATATTTATTTATATTTATAAAATGTGATTCAGAATCAAAAAAACATGATTACTTTTTAAATAGAGTATGTTCGTTTAATTTTAATGCTATTTTAATATTATAATTTAGTACTCGAAATTCATATAGCGTATATTATTATTATGTAAATTTACAATGAAAAGAAATATGCTTATATTTTCCACACATCTATCTGTATTAATGGAAACCACATCTAAAATTAAAAATAATATGTCATTAGATAATATTATTACATTAGATAATATTATTACTACTTTTGAACAAACTAATGATGAATTAACGACAATTTTGATAATATTTAAAAATTGTAATGTTATGAATCGTAATTAATACTAATTATAAACAGAAGAACTGATTAAACAGTAAGATAAGTCGTTAGTCGAATACAAAGAGATTCTGCGTCAAACCCCGGTTGTACCGACTCTGGTGCGAGTAAAGCACAAGCAAATATCCGAGCAGTACCAGAAACTCCGCGCCGAATTCACTTCGCACATCAAGCAGCGATAGTTTGACAAACCCTTCGACGTGGTTCAAAAGCAATCGGTGAACGTGCTGAATCAGTATAAAAACCAAACTGCACAGCTCTAAGAAATCAACAGAAAGGTGGAGGAATCGATCCAGCGGGTACACATGAACAATCAAGAAGTTCTGAGGCAAGACGAACAACTAGAAAGAGTCGGGCAGAAACTTACCGGCATTCAAGTTAAAGCGGGTATAGCGGGTGAACTGGTGAACAACATGCGCAAAAACGAGTACAAATCCACGCGGAAACTAATCATTCTCTTCGTTATCCTCTCAGTCTCGAACGTGATCATGATCTCGGTTCTGGGCACAAAGAAAATAGGCTCTGTAATGAACGCGGTCAGCAAGAGAAACATCACGAAGTCTTTCATCCCGAAAATCATCGACATGAGAGACATGAACGGGCAACGGGACCTCAAAGTCGTCTATTGGCGAGAATGGGTGTGAATTCATTTTGGTACTAAGTTATATATTATTCTTTTAAGCTAACTTTTATAATATTAGGAAAATCAGAAAAATATATCACAACAAATAAATTTTTATCTTATTATTAATAATTATATAATTTGTTAACATTTTTTCACACATCATTTTAATCCTCTATATTGTTATTATTAAGATCATTAAGCTCGCCAACATAATTGGTCTATTCTGGTTATTCTACAGTAACCACTTATTTGTACTTTATATTCTTACATTTGTTGCCCCTATAATAAAAAAATAGAGAAACTAACCCACAAAAACAAAGGAAAGAACCACAAGCAATTGTTACCCACATATTTTTACCTGATTTACATTCTGAATTACAATAAGCAGCTGTATTATAGCACAAGTTCATACGGAGTGGAAAGTTAATACAAGTTTAAACAACACAACCTTAATAGAAAACTGTTTTCAAAGAAGATAGTATATTGTTTTTATGATAGTATATTTTCTCTAATCTAAAATAACTCAATTAGCAAGTTATTGTATTATGATAACTTTATTAAATAATATTCGTTCTATGCTAAGATCTATATAGTATATTGAATTTAGTATTGTAAATATTAACTAAATTAATTTATATATTCAATTTATATACAAAAATTTAATATCATTTATATAATATGGGATATAATAAATTTACTAAAACATATTATAAAAATGCTCGGTTAACTGTGATCTTCAATGGTGGTTTACATATTATGTTTTTTACCTTGTATTATTAAATTATGCAAATGTAAGAAATGTGGTAATTATGATGATAAAATTAAACCAGCACATCGACGTAATTTACGGTGTGATATCTTCTCTATTAGATAGAGAAGTTAGATGAAGAAGCTTACATCTAAAAGATTCAAAAAAGTTCAGATTTTTATATAATATTTCACGTTATCTTATTATGTAAATACTATAAATGTCAGATTATTAAATGAAATATGTATACATAAGTTGTGTATATCTAAACATATTTAGACATTAAATCATTAATTTATCATTTTAATAGTTATGTTAACAAAATTCACTCCACAATGGAGTGCTTTAGTTAATATTCCCAGTGCTACAGCAGTTGTAATACACGCAAGTCAAATTGTGAATTTTATGACAACAAAAGCTAATATTGCTGCTTCAATATTTAAAAAGTGCAGTGGTGGGTGTGGCTCATCCTCGTACTCGTGATTCTCTTGCTAATTTCCTTAATTGCATGCTTCATTTGCTGTTGCTGCAGTTAAAAGCGGAAATTTTAGTAATAAATTATTTATGTTGATAGAAACGGATATTAAAAACTAAATTCGAAGCCAATAGTTCCTTTATATCAACCAAACCCTGTTCCGAAGTACACCGCATAGTAAACAACGAACGAAAGCTCATCGGCGTTCTCACAGTTGTTTTGAGTGAAGATTTATATTCATGAAAACACTATAGTTTGAAATTAAATTATAATTAAACTGTTACCGAAAATATAATCATATCAAGCAATAATTAGGTAATATATTAAATGATACTACAATATATAGTACTAAGTATTTAACAAAGTATTATCGGCTCACTCTTTTCAAGTTTTGTAATGTTGATTAATGTTGTATCTTCTTAAACTAAAAAGGCTATATTTTTATGATTTTAAGCGCAAGTATATTCATTGCGTTGATTTCCCTCAAATGTACAGGAAAGCACATTGTGATGGGAAAATGTGTTTCCTTTGTTTGTTTATTTTATGCAAATTAGTATTTAAATGATTATTACGTTAGTTTAAAGTGGCTCCCACTCCACAATGTACTGTTACGACTCATATGCTCAGTGCTTCAGCAGCTGCTTCCCGTACGACTAGGATTGCGAGTATTACGACTACAACGCAAAATTTTGCTGCTTGAACGTTGAAAAAATACAGTGGTGGGTGTGGCTCCTCATAGGGCTAGCGATTCTTGCCCTTGTGTCCTTTATATCCTGCTGCGTGTGCTGCTGTTGCAGCAAGAAGAAGCAAATGAAGCAAATAACCATTTACGTGGACAAAACGGAGAAGTAGCCGCTGAATCCGGTTGTCCCCGTTTACCAAGCGCCCGTTTATTAATAAATTCCGGTTCCCCAGTACAACGTCCCTTATAACGTCGAGGCGCCGAACGGGTAAGCGCCGACGATGCCCTAAATTTTCTGAAAGTGATTCAAGTTTTTATTTATAATATAATTATAGGTCGAATTCACAGTATAAATACAAAAATTTGTCTAAAAAGCTTTTTTGCAAAAGTTTTATATAAACATTAACTTTTCGTCACTTCCTCGAGACGACACAAACAGACTTCGGGTATATTACCGGTGACAGATTAATTATTTCATATTATTTCCTAGTGTTTACACAAGTTGTTAGATAAACTATTTCTGATATTTTATTTGTAGCTTCTTCTTTTAGGTTTTCGTTAAGATTGGCTTGGTTTCCTATTTTGCGTCAGCTGTCGCTTTTTATTCATTTTGACCATATTTTGGCTATGGTTTGATAAGATTTTTTAAAACAGGTTATTTATTCTAGATTGGGGCTTTTTAGTGGTCTTTTGATCTTGTGACTTTTAAACTGGGGTTTTTCCTCTTTCTGCTGCTTCTGAGCGTCCTTAGGCTTCGTTTTGTCAGGCGCCTTTTCTTCGATATTCTTCATAGGTTCAGCTTTCTAACTTACTTTAGTCTTTTTCTTCTCGTTTTCAGGCTGGGCTTCGGCATTGCTTGTCTTTTAAGCGATCTTCTTGTCGTCATGCTTCTATTTGGTTTCTTTGAATTTACGCATCACTGCCGCCGCTGTATCAAATTAACTTTACAATTCTCTTTAAAATTTGGCGATCTTCTCTTTGAGAGGTAGGTACTACCTAGGTACTACCTACCTAAATTTTCTTGTCATTGCCTTTCGCGTTGGGGATTACTTTGGTCTTGGTGGGTTTATTAGGTTTTTTCTTTGTGGACGTGTCCTCTAGTTTATCGTTGCCTTTTTCTGCTGTTTGCGTGGACTTCTTTTTAGTCTGCTTTTTCAAAGTATTTCTGTCTAAGCTTTGCGGGCACATCTTTGATTGGAGATTGCGTGGCTGCCTTCATCATTCCTTTTTCGTGAAGGTAATCAAAGATTTTCCTGTGGTTGTCAGTGCGTTTGAATTAAACATCACTGTCCGCTAGGGAGGCAAAGTGGTTGCACTGGGTTTCTCTACATCGATTTCACCATGTATTTCGCCCCATTGGACTACTTTCTTTCTAAACATATGCTCGGCTCGATGAGGTACTTATCATGTAGCCTATCTCTTCATAAATCGTCTCGAAATTAACTCGGAGTTCTTCCAAGAATTCTCTCGACTTTCAATGAATAGAGAGATTCTTACCGATTATGATCGGAATAATTTTGAGCGGTTATCTCTTTCTGAGGATTCTTTTAAGGAAGTTTGCAAAACGATCGTGGGCTGCTATGTTCAGCTCGTTTATCTATTTGCAGTATTGTTCTCGGCTTACCTTGTATGGTTTTTTTGAACAGGTCGCAAATTGGATAGAATGGCTAGAATGGTCGGCGTTGGAGTGTTCATGAATACTGCAGCTGGGCGAGTGGCCGCGCTGATTTTCGATAATGTAATTGCATTAAATGCTTTGTGGAGCTGTTACAGTTCAATTCTACATATTTTAGCAAGCGTGTCTGAAAGTCAAACAACGGTCAAATATCGTCCGCATTGATACCATCTGCTGAATGTGTTTTTGAGGTCACTTCTGACAAATCTCGCCAAAAGACCAGCTTCAAAATATGTTAGTCTAAAAGCAACTGCGCTGGCTCAAACTTGTATATATTCATAAAGTACTACCTTTCGACCACACTGGCCCAGATGGCAGAATGTCTCTACCGGTCCAGACCAAATGGCTCTGCGACATTTCTTCTACAATTCGTATATGGTAGCATGCAGCACGGATAATCTACTCACCTGCATCACTCATAATAACGGAAAGTAATAACAGGTCGCAAAGTCGACGCGGCTGAATAGAACTTTAATGGAAATTTCAGGAAATGTGACCAAAGTTATTTTCGGCGTTCTGGCATCTGGTATGGCGAATAAATTCGCATGCAGAAAAGGGATAAGGACGGGCTTTAAGGCTTCATTATCGAACTCGACTAGAATGGTCGGCGTTGGAGTGTTCATGAATACTGCAGCTGGGCGAGTGGCCGCGCTGATTTTCGATAATGTAATTGCATTAAATGCTTTGTGGAGCTGTTACAGTTCAATTCTACATATTTTAGCAAGCGTGTCTGAAAGTCAAACAACGGTCAAATATCGTCCGCATTGATACCATCTGCTGAATGTGTTTTTGAGGTCACTTCTGACAAATCTCGCCAAAAGACCAGCTTCAAAATATGTTAGTCTAAAAGCAACTGCGCTGGCTCAAACTTGTATATATTCATAAAGTACTACCTTTCGACCACACTGGCCCAGATGGCAGAATGTCTCTACCGGTCCAGACCAAATGGCTCTGCGACATTTCTTCTACAATTCGTATACAAAATATAGTCCATAGGTATTCTGAAATATAATTTACCAACAAATTGATATGATGTTGCGTTTTACAAATTTAACTGTAAAGTAAAATATAAATGGATGATTAGAAAATCGAGAACATTGAAGATATCTTGAAACAGAGAGAATAAAACCTACCTGCCCAGTAGGAACAGCCCAAGAGAAGCTAAAGCGCGAAACCCAATAAAGGCACAGGAGAATCGAGCATTGACTCGTTCTTCTGAAGGCGCTTCTTCTAGATGAAGGAGCATACCTTTGATGCCCTCAAAGGTTTAGAACACGATACTGATCCAGTATAAACGAAAGTTAAGTGAGTGGGATATAAATGGATGATTATAATATAAATTTGATGCTAAGTATATATGTAATGTATATATTACCATTTAACATGTAATTTTCATCTATACTAATATATAAAGCATTAATTAGCACTTAACATAATAATAAATGTAATTATTAAATTAATAATTAAAATATAACATATTAATATTGTAATAAAGGAACGAATATCAATCAGATGAAAATCAATGATTCACTTCAAGTATCTGGTGATAACAACTACATTTTTCTGTATTCAAGTACTGCATAAAATACATAATTACGTGTATAGTTGAAACATACTTAATAATTTGCAGTATTTGGATTAATTATACACCAGTAGCTAGTATATAATTGTTATATTAATATTTCAATATTATTTGAAATGGTAAGAGGAGCATTGATATGTTAAGTATGTGATGTAAAAGTAGATAAATCAACTTTAATATTCATAGCCAGTGGGACGACGTTATCAGGGCTTATTTACTAAGCAATCGAATAGATATTAATTCATGATTGTTCTTTGTAATATCGTTTTGTGTGTAATTATTCATCTGGAATAGTTAACTATATAAATAATGGTATTACAATATTTTAAATTGTTAAAGTTTCATTATTAGGTCGAAATATATTAAGTAATTAAATATCAGGATATATTGCTTCTTTAAACAATGCGTCTGTTAATATTAACTATGTAAACTTTCAGGCATGCACTGAAGAACAAGAATTCGGAGAAAACAGCGGCAGCGTACACATCACTGGTTCAGTTAACAAAGACTGCAGAGACGTGTGTTCTAGCGGCATTCCAACATATGGTTTGTGTCTAGAAGATTTATTGTATGGACGCATCGTTGACTTCTAAAATGTGTGCTTTGACCCGTTCGAGTTCATGAATCACACATGTGTCTGCAAGTACGGATACATCCTAAACCAGTCATTGTGCGTGAACGTGGTGGACTCTCTGATTAACTTGGACCAACAGTTATTATTGAACATAAGCGCCGTAAACAAGAGTATTGGTAATAATTTCGCAGCACTAAACAAACAACTAACTTCTAACTAATCGCAACTAGAAAACACATTACTAAACATGAATTAGCAGCTGCAACTAAGTATCTCAACTTTACGAACTGATTTAGATTCTAATATCAAGTATATTTACGATAATTTAGAAAATACGATTGTTGAAAGTAATAATGCAGTATTTGACTTACAATTAACAGAAATATATAAATTGAAGCACAATATTTCTGAAAATTAAAATGTTACATAATTCCATTTAGATTCAATTATTAAAGAGCTTACATTATTTGTAATACATAATTGTTAAATTTTAAGCAATTAACTGTTAAATCATTAGATATAATTATAAACATGTTTAAATAACAATATAACGTAATCGAAATTACAAGTGAGTTAAAATAAAACTTAAAATCAAGACAATTTGCATACTAATATTATAACTATATATAGTAATTTGTAAGCAAATTATTCATTTATATAAAGTAAAATATATACAAATGAAATATTGTTGAACAAAACAATTACTGATACATAAAATTCGATTCCTTTAAATTCATCATATATTTATGAATATTTACGTCTAAATAAATATCAAAAATTATGATTATGACGTGAACTTATATAATGATTTTTTGAATATATATTTTTTGAATATATTATATACATCACTTCCTCGAGACGTACAAACAGACTTCATTGAGACTTTCGAAAGTCGAACAAAACGTTACACTTATAAAGGAACTTTTAACAAAAATGGTTTCTACAAAAATGGTTTTTATGCAAGTTGATCTTTATTATTGTGTTCAAAAATAATGTTGTATTAGAAATATTTATGGCCAAAAAACGAATTGATTTTAGTCTTAGACTTGCTTTTAAGATTTACATTATGGAACTCCCTTATAAGCAAAATGCTACTCCTTCTAATGTATGAAATAAACTAAGGTTTGGTATTCTTAATATTAACAAGAAGAAAGAGGCGTAACTCATCATTTACCAAACCATCCACCATAGGCTGCCTAACATTATTAAATTCTTCAGGACATTGAGGCTGTCAGCTTCTTGATTGTTAAACTTGAAACCGAATCCCATGCCTCTTAGACGTGAGTGATGAATTCTTCGAATGTCTATTATTTGTAGTACCTCATGTGGCGCTTCATTATAGCCCAAACAATTTCAATTGGATTAAGGAAAAAACGAATACGGAGGTCATTTTATAATTTTGACTTTTCTTCTATTACTGTAGCGCCATGTTGCAAACTCTACTTTAGTTATTTTAGTTGAATGTGGAGATGCATTATCACATTAATATATAAGTTTGAATTTCTTTACAAGTTCGGAATTAGTTGTTTTTTCATTATCTAAATGTAATCAACAGCTTTGATACATCTTTTGTCGACTTGAAAATACAGTATCGCCTTGTTAGAACCAAATATTGCTCCATACACCATTACAGATTGTCAACCAGATAAACCAAATGTTTCTTTTTGTGTTCTTCTGTTAGAGCTTATGCGACGGTCTGCTTATAAAATTTGTAACCCCATTCAACTTAAATATAACTTATTGTCGGTCGAGAAAGCTTGACCTAATATTGTTCAAAAATTTATTGTGATATTTGACTCAAAGTCCAGTGTGGGTGATGCCAGCCTAGATTATAAGATGTCATGGATAATTGTGAGTTGATCTTCTAAGTATTTTGATTTCAAAATTTACCTAATTCCTCATCGTTCTTGTACTTATAAATTTATTTTCTCACACAAGTTTCTGTAAATCCTAAGTATTCGGAAAACTTTTAAATTGATATTCCAAGGGACTTCAAATCCAAATCTACATAGACCTAAATTTTACATCTAGTTGCTTCCGTTGTTTATCCAAATTGCTTGGTTTTCATTTTTTGGGAGTTGAGGAGTGGTCAAAATTTGTTTATCGTAATCTATTGTAATACATAGAATAACTTTCTACAATAGGATATTTATAATACATGACTATTTCACGTTTTTACCACCCTAAACCTTCGTTTTTACAGAGCTATGAACATGCCCTTCTAGCCTTTGTGTGATTATGTAGCTTTAAATTTCTTAATATTTTCAATAATTATATAGACCTATTTTTTAAAAAACAAAATCCTACTAAATAATGCTCATAGTTCCTCTAAATAAGAAATTTCTGGATTTATCCCATATAAAAGTGGAAAACAAATAGTTGTAATTTAAGTTATCTAATAATATTTAATATTTCTACCCCTATTCTTTTACGTAAGAATTACGCGTATCACTTACAACGCAGTTGTTATGGCAATCATTTAAACGAAATCACAACGTTTATACACTGGTTTAAAGACATTGGGAGAGTTTCGACATAAGAAAAGAAAACCTCTAGAAATGTGCAATATTGTATTAGGGCCTACTCACAATAGTTACTTACAGCAGAGACTTGCGTTTATAATTGAAGCTGCAAAGTTCAATATGGTTAACGCTTAATTTTTTTTGTCTAACCGATGTGAGGTTTTATACGTTATTTCAAAATTATACAGAAATTCACACATTAATTCTCGTTATTAATGCCAAAATTTGCATGTGCACCGCTCTGTTTTTACCATACATTAGTTAAAATCATATTTTTCACACATGTCCTCGCAAACGATTTATATTATTTTATCAATTCAAAACAGAAATTTAACATTATTAATACATTTATTAATCATTATTAAATAATTTATTACATAATTTATATCACATACAAGTACAATCCCAATTAGCTTCATTAAAGTAATTGTATTTTATAACTGTTCTAGATTTACACAAATCAACTGTAGTCTAAGGAACATATGCCGTTGCAATACAATTTTATGCACCCCACAACGTAAGACTTCCACCAAATGTAAAACTTGATGGAACTATGCATGAACTAGTGTCATACCAATCTGAGAATGTACAATCGAAATTTTGAAATTAAGCGTAATTCACACGAAATAATAGTTCACAAGGTGAATATGAATCACCATTTTTAATTTCTCCGTAAGCTGGAATTAATTTTTCAGGACATGAGGGATTTCGTCTTTGGTAATATGTGATATTACTGCAAATTGATCCTGCATTACACTTCTATTTCAAATAGTCATAATTTGCGAACGTTCCTTGAATGTAATTTTATAATTGTGTATAGTTCTGTTTAATATAGTTCGCAGTTAATGTGACACGATTTGAAAGATTTAATTGAAGCTCTGTATTGTATGTATTAAATTTTGTAACATTATCAATAATGTACTTCGTCAGCTGGTTCATTTTACTTATTCTGTTTTAGTCAGTAAGTTGTTATGAATTGTTTAGATAAAACTGAATATAGTTTGATTTCTGATAGATTAGATCATCAAGTGATACATATTATGACATTATCGTATTATTTAAAAAAGATATATTGTTTGTCGAATCGCTCGAAGCGACATTTTATAAACTAATAATATTCTGGTTTATAAACGTAAAGTTATTTAAATAATCATATTTTAACTTTGAAAAATAATCGAAGAATAATTAATTTTCTAATGTAATATTTTACTAAATCATATTCTCTAAATACGAAGTTTAAAGTTAAATATTAGAATCTAAATCAGTTCGTAAAGTTGAGATACTTAGTTGCAGCTGCTAATTCATGTTTAGTAATGTGTTTTCTAGTTGCGATTAGTTAGAAGTTAGTTGTTTGTTTAGTGCTGCGAAATTATTACCAATACTCTTGTTTACGGCGCTTATGTTCAATAATAACTGTTGGTCCAAGTTAATCAGAGAGTCCACCACGTTCACGCACAATGACTGGTTTAGGATGTATCCGTACTTGCAGACACATGTGTGATTCATGAACTCGAACGGGTCAAAGCACACATTTTAGAAGTCAACGATGCGTCCATACAATAAATCTTCTAGACACAAACCATATGTTGGAATGCCGCTAGAACACACGTCTCTGCAGTCTTTGTTAACTGAACCAGTGATGTGTACGCTGCCGCTGTTTTCTCCGAATTCTTGTTCTTCAGTGCATGCCTGAAAGTTTACATAGTTAATATTAACAGACGCATTGTTTAAAGAAGCAATATATCCTGATATTTAATTACTTAATATATTTCGACCTAATAATGAAACTTTAACAATTTAAAATATTGTAATACCATTATTTATATAGTTAACTATTCCAGATGAATAATTACACACAAAACGATATTACAAAGAACAATCATGAATTAATATCTATTCGATTGCTTAGTAAATAAGCCCTGATAACGTCGTCCCACTGGCTATGAATATTAAAGTTGATTTATCTACTTTTACATCACATACTTAACATATCAATGCTCCTCTTACCATTTCAAATAATATTGAAATATTAATATAACAATTATATACTAGCTACTGGTGTATAATTAATCCAAATACTGCAAATTATTAAGTATGTTTCAACTATACACGTAATTATGTATTTTATGCAGTACTTGAATACAGAAAAATGTAGTTGTTATCACCAGATACTTGAAGTGAATCATTGATTTTCATCTGATTGATATTCGTTCCTTTATTACAATATTAATATGTTATATTTTAATTATTAATTTAATAATTACATTTATTATTATGTTAAGTGCTAATTAATGCTTTATATATTAGTATAGATGAAAATTACATGTTAAATGGTAATATATACATTACATATATACTTAGCATCAAATTTATATTATAATCATCCATTTATATCCCACTCACTTAACTTTCGTTTATACTGGATCAGTATCGTGTTCTAAACCTTTGAGGGCATCAAAGGTATGCTCCTTCATCTAGAAGAAGCGCCTTCAGAAGAACGAGTCAATGCTCGATTCTCCTGTGCCTTTATTGGGTTTCGCGCTTTAGCTTCTCTTGGGCTGTTCCTACTGGGCAGGTAGGTTTTATTCTCTCTGTTTCAAGATATCTTCAATGTTCTCGATTTTCTAATCATCCATTTATATTTTACTTTACAGTTAAATTTGTAAAACGCAACATCATATCAATTTGTTGGTAAATTATATTTCAGAATACCTATGGACTATATTTTGTATACGAATTGTAGAAGAAATGTCGCAGAGCCATTTGGTCTGGACCGGTAGAGACATTCTGCCATCTGGGCCAGTGTGGTCGAAAGGTAGTACTTTATGAATATATACAAGTTTGAGCCAGCGCAGTTGCTTTTAGACTAACATATTTTGAAGCTGGTCTTTTGGCGAGATTTGTCAGAAGTGACCTCAAAAACACATTCAGCAGAATCAATGCGGACGATATTTGACCGTTGTTTGACTTTCAGACACGCTTGCTAAAATATGTAGAATTGAACTGTAACAGCTCCACAAAGCATTTAATGCAATTACATTATCGAAAATCAGCGCGGCCACTCGCCCAGCTGCAGTATTCATGAACACTCCAACGCCGACCATTCTAGTCGAGTTCGATAATGAAGCCTTAAAGCCCGTCCTTATCCCTTTTCTGCATGCGAATTTATTCGCCATACCAGATGCCAGAACGCCGAAAATAACTTTGGTCACATTTCCTGAAATTTCCATTAAAGTTCTATTCAGCCGCGTCGACTTTGCGACCTGTTATTACTTTCCGTTATTATGAGTGATGCAGGTGAGTAGACCATCCGTGCTGCATGCTACCATATACGAATTGTAGAAGAAATGTCGCAGAGCCATTTGGTCTGGACCGGTAGAGACATTCTGCCATCTGGGCCAGTGTGGTCGAAAGGTAGTACTTTATGAATATATACAAGTTTGAGCCAGCACAGTTGCTTTTAGACTAAGATTTCATCAATTCTAAATAATAAGCCATCAACGTGAAGTCAGAAGTAAAACTGGGATAACTACTACTAAATCACAAGAACAAAAGGTTCTAATTTTTAGTTGACATGATGAGATTCAACATTTGCTTTGACATTGCTTAGATACAAAATGTGATCTTTGCAACTGCAAAAATGACATCTACCACGAGCTTAATTGTAAAAAGCTTCAAAGAAATCACATCTTAACACATGATTACTTTGTTAGATAGTTGGCCGACAAAATGATTGACGCCAACAAAGTTAGAGAATTCAAAGAAGTAAGCAAGAACAATAACAACAGAACTGACCAAAGGCATAAAGCCGACATATCTTTAATAAAAGCAACAGTTCTTTGATATAGACATATCCTGGGACACCGGGATACTTTCGCTGTGAAACAAAAGCATTATCAAACGGAAACTGTAATGACTAACCTAATTCCTTGCACTCCAATTATTATCAGAAAAGATACGACGGTCCATCCAGAATTATTAGCTTCAGTTCAAGATATTCAGTTCAATATTCTACAAAAATTATACTATGATATAGTAAGCATGATTTATAAAATATTGGAAATCAAATTTCACTACTTTTATCGAATTTATTTTTGCAGCTTCCTTCAGTTCGTCTCATCCTCTTCTGCAGTAGTAGTTGGGTACCTCCATAAGCTCCATGTCCACGACTTTAAAGTTTCCTTTTATCTTTCGTCTACAAAATTTTCATAAATTTTCTATTTTCCAAATTCAATCAACTTCTTTGTATAGTTAACAAACACATCGTTTCTCCGAACATTATATGTGGTCATTTCGCTGTCAGCTACTAGTTAAATAGAATTAAACCGTAAATTAGTGAAATTCTCAAAACGCTTGAAGATGACTGTTTCGAATATCATGGAAAATACAATCGTCGGGTGGGTTCATTTGGTGAAGTTATTTGGTGAAGTTAACAAAAAATGCCCAATATTTCATTCATAATTTAATGTTGTCTTCTATAACACTGTTTACTCAACTTTAATTATAGCAAACTTGCCTTAACTAAATACACTTTAATGATTAAAAATATTCTTTTTGCGCTAAATCTAAGCATTTGAGTAATTTAGTCATCAATTCCGAACTATAAATACCGTTCGACAAAAACAGTATTTTCTTGTTCACAGAATAAACTATAAACTCACGTTTTGATATTCAACTAAATAATTTAAACTAATTTAGTTTATTCGGATTCAATTCCAGAAACTAGAATATTTCTAATTGTGTTTTAAACGTTTCAATTCAAATATTCTTAAGGAGTGGCGCACTTGTTTGCGATTATTGCTCAATTATCATTAATAACAGCTCATTAATATTTACTGCAAGTGGAGTGAAATTAGCTGGAATCGCGAACGAAATAATAAGTTTATATATGAAGAAATGTGATTTATAGTACAGATTTAATTGTAATTAATCAGCTGGAATAACTATTAAAATAAAAAACAGCGTTTTGAATCTTGAAAATGTAAAAGTAACTGGATTCACTAACGCTATTTCTGGATACATCAGCTATAAAGTTGATAATATAAATATATCGTACAAATATGTTCAAATATGCACTGACGAACAAGAATTCGGAGAAAACAGCGGCAGCGTACACATCATTGGTTCAGTTAACAAAGACTGCAGAGACGTGTGTTCTAGCGGCATTCCAACATATGGTTTGTGTCTAGAAGATTTATTGTATGGACGCATAGTTGACTTCTAAAATGTGTGCTTTGACCCGTTCGAGTTCATGAATCACACATGTGTCTGCAAGTACGGATACATCCTAAACCAGTCATTGTGCGTGAACGTGGTGAACTCTCTGATTAACTTGGACCAACAGTTATTATTGAACATAAGCGCCGTAAACAAGAGTATTGATAGCAGCTTTGTGGTACTCGATGGATGGCTAGCTTCTAACTATTCGTTGTTTGAAAATTATTAAAAAAGCACTTAATAACAACTTGAGCTCAATATATTTATTCTTCGCGATGATATATATAATAATTTGGAGTAAAATTCGTCTTATATATAAAATATGATCATTAATAATAACACCTACTTAAGTGAATAAATAAGGACTAATACTTTATAGACTTACTTTATACTCGGAAATAGTATAAGTTAGTTAAATATAAAACTTAATAGTGATAAATAGAAGTTAGATCAATAGTACTCAGATAGTTTTACTTAAATAGAATAGTAAATGCAATAGATATTTGATGATTTGTAACAATAAATGTAAAATTAAGTTAGTGTATTAAACTAAAATATTGACTAAACATATTAAGAGTACAATACAGATGTATAATCAAACTATTCAACTATTGATAATGATATTTTCTCTAACTTTACTAGTTTGTATAAATAATTAAGTGATAGCCAAAACATAATAAATAAATAATTAGATGATGTTGACAATTAATTGAAGCAGGAAATAGCAAGAATTAAGGCTGATATCGATGCAAAATACAGAAGAAAATGAAATTATTATGTTATGTTGTTAACATGTGGTATTATTTATTTTTATATTCATCATTATTTATTTTAAACAATTCAGAGCCAATAGGTAGGTATTATCCACATTTTCCATTATCTTATCATTTTAATTACACATTTATTTGCTAAAATATCAAATTATAATCATATTAAGGTTAACGCTTTGGCGGGTTTTTGCGCAAAATAACATTGTTGTGACAAATCATTAATTGTGACAAATCGTTAATAAAATTAGTTATAAACAGAAGAACTGATTAAACAATAAGATAAGTCGTTAGTCTAAATGATAGTTTAAAATACGATATTATTCTAGTATTAATTTTAAATAATCTCGTAATATAATAGTTATTAACATTATATTTAATCTAGCGTGTATCATATTTATTAAATAGAAAGATAAAGTAAGATACAGATACAACATAATCTTAGTGATTATATTAGATACTATAATCTACTGTTTTTAACATATTGTTAATCAATTCTCAACGTATTATTCCGCTTCTCATCACATGATAAGTTTCGTTTTGCTTCAAGCTGCAACAACATGTTCAACAAAGATGACAGTTGTCATGGCCGGAATGACCACAAACGTGAAAGACAACTGTCCGATTAATATGAACTGCTTGAACTTGCCCTTCGAAACCTACTTAAAGGACTACAGTGATCTCATCCCAGAGGAATATCAGGAGTAAATAGGTGTATTAACTGAGATGCTTTCTATTGACAAGATAAATATGTGCAACATCTGGCCTGCTGATGGCTGCACCACGCCCGAAACATGCACCTATTTCAAGTAGTGCAGTTAAACATGTAGCAGCAAATGCTTGTATGATTCTGGTACCTTTACAAGAACTATTGAACCAGATATGTAAATTGATGATAGCGTTCCAACAACGTTTACCTTGAACGGGATGCTCTATTGCGACTACAGCGTTCCACCTCCAGGGTCTACTAAACTCAGTACTGGCGCAATTGTTGGCATTGCGATTGGAGTCATTGTTGCTGTTGTTATACTTGTTGCTGTTGTGTTCTTCGTTTTCAAAAGAAATAGTGGAAAACCCAATAAAGATCAAAAATAAATAAAAAACTCGAACATATGAGTGAAATAAATTTAAAACACAATTATTATTAGAGCCTTTTACAGGAAATAGTATGTTTCCATTATTTAATTCCTTGAAATTGCTTGCTGGCTTATTATATAGGTGCAAAATCGAATCTATTAGAATTTGAGAGCACGAACACGACTGATGAGCGTAAATGCAATGTGAACATACAATCACTGAAATATCACTAAAAGCTTGCTGCGATTATACAGATATGATTTGCATGTATGAAAGATGAGGTGCGGTGTTGAAATCAACTTATGGTAACGTTTTACTTAACAAAATTTGGATTTGTGACGTCATAATTTGTGAGATGGAAGTATTATTTTAAACCCTCGCACTGATGATAGATTCAGCAACGAACTTATTTGGTTTTTGTATTCAACTGTTATTGAGCATACATATTATAAAGAAAATAGTAAAAGATAAACAAACACATGCTGGTTAAATAATTTAGTTTGTGGATCACTTCAGTGCATGCAGCATCGAAACCGCTTGATACTGAACATTTTGCTGTTCAACTCCATATTGATAGTTATAACTTGGAGCTCCAGTTGACATTGGTTGATAGACTGGCTGTGGAACGAACGTCGGGGGAATTACCTGCTGGTACTGTTTGCAAGCCTGGGCGTTCTGGACCGGAAGCATATGCTCTTGCTCTTCTGAAAGACACTTTACCTCGACGATCCTCTGGTACTTGGCTCTCTTCTTGCGACAGCAGCACACGCAGCACGCGACGAAGAAAACGAGCAGGAGTATCCCCGCCGCGAGAACAAGCCACACCCACCACGCGACGTTCTTGACAGAAAAGTAGCAGTACATGTACAAATCTTCATAGTACTTGCACTCTTGGTTCCCGCCCCTCGCAGTGACGCAATCCCATTATCCCTTGAAGCACTCCATAATAATGTGTGAAGTGGGTGCATTTGTAGGAAATACTTGCTACGTGCATTCTATCTGTGTTATTCATTTTCCAGTTTTCAGTTCTATTATCATTTGAAGAATTGAATAAATCTCAGTTGATGTTCGAGATTCACCAAAAGAGTGAGCCGGCAAATTCTGTCACGATATTTTAAAAATCAATTTGATCGATTTCTACATTATTTGAAATATATTTTTAGCACCTTCGTTATGATTACAGCATGATATCTCCATCAAAATTATTAGGTATGTTATGAGCTATATAATGTGGAAATATGCCAAAGATGGCAAAAGGCGCTTTTTCATTTAGTAACTACACGTAATAACGCAATATATCGGTCCCATCATTTAAAATGTGCGGGACAAGATATGAAAATTATAAGTAAATAAATATAATAATAATATAATAGTTCCTAAAATGTCATAAACTATACTGTTTAAGATACTACGCAGTATACAGATCGAATCCGCACATTTACTAAATTATGGTCATCAGAATAATGGATTGAACGAAAATATTATGTAGCTTTTACATTTAAAACACAATAAAAAATATGTATATAAATGATAGTTTAAAATACGATATTATTCTAGTATTAATTTTAAATAATCTCGTAATATAATAGTTATTAACATTATATTTAATCTAGCGTGTATCATATTTATTAAATAGAAAGATAAAGTAAGATACAGATACAACATAATCTTAGTGATTATATTAGATACTATAATCTACTGTTTTTAACATATTGTTAATCAATTCTCAACGTATTATTCCGCTTCTCATCACATGATAAGTTTCGTTTTGCTTCAAGCTGCAACAACATGTTCAACAAAGATGACAGTTGTCATGGCCGGAATGACCACAAACGTGAAAGACAACTGTCCGATTAATATGAACTGCTTGAACTTGCCCTTCGAAACCTACTTAAAGGACTACAGTGATCTCATCCCAGAGGAATATCAGGAGTAAATAGGTGTATTAACTGAGATGCTTTCTATTGACAAGATAAATATGTGCAACATCTGGCCTGCTGATGGCTGCACCACGCCCGAAACATGCACCTATTTCAAGTAGTGCAGTTAAACATGTAGCAGCAAATGCTTGTATGATTCTGGTACCTTTACAAGAACTATTGAACCAGATATGTAAATTGATGATAGCGTTCCAACAACGTTTACCTTGAACGGGATGCTCTATTGCGACTACAGCGTTCCACCTCCAGGGTCTACTAAACTCAGTACTGGCGCAATTGTTGGCATTGCGATTGGAGTCATTGTTGCTGTTGTTATACTTGTTGCTGTTGTGTTCTTCGTTTTCAAAAGAAATAGTGGAAAACCCAATAAAGATCAAAAATAAATAAAAAACTCGAACATATGAGTGAAATAAATTTAAAACACAATTATTATTAGAGCCTTTTACAGGAAATAGTATGTTTCCATTATTTAATTCCTTGAAATTGCTTGCTGGCTTATTATATAGGTGCAAAATCGAATCTATTAGAATTTGAGAGCACGAACACGACTGATGAGCGTATATGCAATGTGAACATACAATCACTGAAATATCACTAAAAGCTTGCTGCGATTATACAGATATGATTTGCATGTATGAAAGATGAGGTGCGGTGTTGAAATCAACTTATGGTAACGTTTTACTTAACAAAATTTGGATTTGTGACGTCATAATTTGTGAGATGGAAGTATTATTTTAAACCCTCGCACTGATGATAGATTCAGCAACGAACTTATTTGGTTTTTGTATTCAACTGTTATTGAGCATACATATTATAAAGAAAATAGTAAAAGATAAACAAACACATGCTGGTTAAATAATTTAGTTTGTGGATCACTTCAGTGCATGCAGCATCGAAACCGCTTGATACTGAACATTTTGCTGTTCAACTCCATATTGATAGTTATAACTTGGAGCTCCAGTTGACATTGGTTGATAGACTGGCTGTGGAACGAACGTCGGGGGAATTACCTGCTGGTACTGTTTGCAAGCCTGGGCGTTCTGGACCGGAAGCATATGCTCTTGCTCTTCTGAAAGACACTTTACCTCAACGATCCTCTGGTACTTGGCTCTCTTCTTGCGACAGCAGCACACGCAGCACGCGACGAAGAAAACGAGCAGGAGTATCCCCGCCGCGAGAACAAGCCACACCCACCACGCGACGTTCTCGACAGAAAAGTAGCAGTACATGTACAAATCTTCATAGTACTTGCACTCTTGGTTCCCAGTTCTCACGTCAATGCAATCCGAATATTTACTGAAGCACTCCATAATGTGTGAAGTGGGTGCGTTCTATACTTGCCACGTGCTATCTAGTAATTGATAGAATGGAAGAATAATGATACAGTTATATAATGTGTGCTCTTTAACATGATGCTCAAATATAATATTTTTGCCGATACACAATTTAGAAAACGTGCGTATACGATCTATATACTCAGTGTATTAAACGGTAAAGTGTATGAAAAAATGATATGTAACTAATTATTATTTAGTTTACGTTTATTTACTTATAATAAATATATAACATGACTCACTCAACAGCAACAATCCAACAATACATCTAAACGCAATAAATAGGTATATACTAGTTATTTTACTATAGCTAAGTAAAAATAATATATATTTTAATAATTCTTGTGGTTGATAATGTTCCAGTTTATTAAAATGGCTTTGTTTCCAATCTTTACTTATAATAAATAAATATATAATGTTCATATCATGTCCCGCACATTTTAAATGATGGGACGCGATATGTTGAAATTATTGTAAATGCACATATTTCTAGAATTTTCACTTCAAATGAATATTGTTATTATACTGAGACTTCGTGTCAATCACAATGCACAAAATACTATTGCAAATATAATTTGACCAAAGCGCTATATTGTTGTAGTAATTCACCAATAGACTGGATGTACTATGTTTTTGGTGCAATAGGTGTATTCGCAATAATTACATTATTTATCATCATATTGGGGTTGTGTGATAAAAGAAAGCAACAAAAGAAGCAACAAGCGAAGTCTATATGATAAAGAACGGTTGAAAACAACAAAAATAATATTTGAATAACGATTCTTCATCATTAGATTATAGAATTTAAAAAGATTATCGTAAAATAATATAAATTTATTAATTTCTTTAAAATAATTTGAAAATTAGAATTCTTCTGCTTATAAAAATGGGCGCATACCGCTTAATAAGTGAATATAAGTGAATGATCCTCTTAATATCTCATAATTAAAAAATATTCTCAAATATTATAAAATTGATATCTTTTTTATTTTATAGCAAGTCTAATTTACATGATATGAATCAGAAAAGAATACTAAACAAAATAACAATTTTCATTAAGTTCAATTTAAAATGTGAACGTTACAACATTAATACTTAATCTTGTATGATCAAATAGATATAATTACAGGGAAATTAATATATTATCACCATTGTTAAAGTTATGGGTTTTTCTCTGTTTACCTTGTACAATTATATTCTGTTTGTGCTGTTTCGAGGAAGTGATATATATAGTGAATCATGTGAAACTGGTCCGCTAACGACTCAGTGAGTGGGCAATATTTAAATTTATCAGCTTCAATCTTTTATTTACCAGGAATAGTTTTACTATAACACACATGACAAAACCATATAAAACCGTATTTTAATTCGGTATAAAATTATGTTATGAATAATATAGTTACAAATTTGATAACAAATGCTCACTTTATTATTTGCATCAGATCTCTTGGATATTGAATATGCTACTATTAAACGTGTTTGATAGTCTTCTTTCATGAATTTAGAATATAAGTAATTTTCTTACGTGTTTTTCTTTAGCATGTGCAAATAGAGTCATGGTGGGTATTTAATTGTACACTGATGATACTGGGCTAAC
The DNA here is from genome assembly GCA_963988835.1 of Hexamita inflata. Classification (NCBI taxonomy): domain Eukaryota; phylum Fornicata; order Diplomonadida; family Hexamitidae; genus Hexamita; species Hexamita inflata. The sequence goes on from CAXDID010001054.1 coordinate 185,641, forward strand.
TTACTTTCTGTTGTTCTTCAAATCAAATTTTGTTTATTAAGGTTGTTAAAAATGAGCTAGATCAATTTAAATGATGTGCGAATAAACTAAGTAGGGCCCTGCATATAATTTTAATAGAGATGTCTTGTTAAGGCTTCTAACTTTTTCAAGTTACAATTGAATTACAATATGCTTTTCTAAATACTAAAAAGTTAGTATTTATTATAATTTTAAGTGAATTTTTTACGTTAGGAAAGGCGACCAAAGACAAATAATAGACGTAATTTACAATGTAATGATTATTTTTGTGGAAAGCTTAATCAATCAAGCAGTTAAATTAACTATATATGCAATTAGTTTATCACTGGTATGAGTTATGTTCTTAACATGTAATATCCAAATAAATAATATATACTAGGTAATAATATACTCAAATCAAGTTATTCGGTATATTTTCTTCAATTAAAGCTGGACGTTAAACTACTGTTTGTGCTTGCTGCAATCTATCAATTGGAATTCTAGTTGACTCACAAGATAGTTTCTGGTAAGAGTTAAGTTTTCTTTCCTAACATGTTTTCCATAGCACGTAAGAAATGATATATATTACGAAGACACAAACAGCAATACCCCACGCCCAGTATATCCAGTTTGGAGAGTAGTCGCTGCAACAAAATGTAGTACTGTGGTCTATGCAATATCTTTTGTCACATCTAGATTGGCACAGGCTCTTCTCTTGGAAACACATTTCGTCACCCATTGAAATGAAAATAAATCAATCAGTGAATACATACATACATGATATACTGTATTATGTAACTTTAATTATTATAGGTATATATATGTGCGATTTGTTACTATTATTAAATGATACAATTAATTATCAACAACTGTCAACAACACAAATTCTTATATATTATTATATACGTATAACTGTTGTAGTACTATTTTTGCAATATAATCAATTCTACAAATTCATGCAATAATAGTAGCACATTACACAAGATTTTTATGCTGCGTTCTGAGATGATACATATTGCAAGGAAGTAAACAAAGATATATATATATATATATATAACTATAAATACATTTTTTTAATATTTGGTGAGTGGGTCACTTCATTATGTGCAGCAACGGATCTCTTTGATATGTAACATTTAGTTATTAACCACCATATTGATAACCGCAATTAGAAACGCCAGTTGGCATTTGTTGGTAGATTGGCTGTTGAACAAACATATGTGGCATTACAGGCTGGGCATTATGCACTAGCTGGTACGGTTTGTAAGCCTGGGTGTTCTGGACCGGAAGCATATGCTCTTGCTCTTCTGAAAGACACTTTACCTCGACGATCCTCTGGTACTTGGCTCTCTTCTTGCGACAGCAGCACACGCAGCACGCGACGAAGGAAACGAGCAGGAGTATCCCCGCCGCGAGAACAAGCCACACCCACCACGCGACGTTCTTGACAGAAAAGTAGCAGTACATGTACAAATCTTCATAGTACTTGCACTCTTGGTTCCCGCCCCTCGCAGTGACGCAATCCCATTATCCCTTGAAGCACTCCATAATAATGTGTGAAGTGGGTGCATTTGTAGGAAATACTTGCTACGTGCATTCTATCTGTGTTATTCATTTTCCAGTTTTCAGTTCTATTATCATTTGAAGAATTGAATAAATCTCAGTTGATGTTCGAGATTCACCAAAAGAGCGAGCCGGCAAATTCTGTCACGATATTTTAAAAATCAATTTGATCGATTTCTACATTATTTGAAATATATTTTTAGCACCTTCGTTATGATTACAGCATGATATCTCCATCAAAATTATTAGGTATGTTATGAGCTATATAATGTGGAAATATGCCAAAGATGGCAAAAGGCGCTTTTTCATTTAGTAACTACACGTAATAACGCAATATATCGGTCCCATCATTTAAAATGTGCGGGACAAGATATGAAAATTATAAGTAAATAAATATAATAATAATATAATAGTTCCTAAAATGTCATAAACTATACTGTTTAAGATACTACGCAGTATACAGATCGAATCCGCACATTTACTAAATTATGGTCATCAGAATAATGGATTGAACGAAAATATTATGTAGCTTTTACATTTAAAACACAATAAAAAATATGTATATAAATGATAGTTTAAAATACGATATTATTCTAGTATTAATTTTAAATAATCTCGTAATATAATAGTTATTAACATTATATTTAATCTAGCGTGTATCATATTTATTAAATAGAAAGATAAAGTAAGATACAGATACAACATAATCTTAGTGATTATATTAGATACTATAATCTACTGTTTTTAACATATTGTTAATCAATTCTCAACGTATTATTCCGCTTCTCATCACATGCTAAGTTTCGTTTTGCTTCAAGCTGCAACAACATGTTCAACAAAGATGACAGTTGTCATGGCCGGAATGACCACAAACGTGAAAGACAACTGTCCGATTAATATGAACTGCTTGAACTTGCCCTTCGAAACCTACTTAAAGGACTACAGTGATCTCATCCCAGAGGAATATCAGGAGTAAATAGGTGTATTAACTGAGATGCTTTCTATTGACAAGATAAATATGTGCAACATCTGGCCTGCTGATGGCTGCACCACGCCCGAAACATGCACCTATTTCAAGTAGTGCAGTTAAACATGTAGCAGCAAATGCTTGTATGATTCTGGTACCTTTACAAGAACTATTGAACCAGATATGTAAATTGATGATAGCGTTCCAACAACGTTTACCTTGAACGGGATGCTCTATTGCGACTACAGCGTTCCACCTCCAGGGTCTACTAAACTCAGTACTGGCGCAATTGTTGGCATTGCGATTGGAGTCATTGTTGCTGTTGTTATACTTGTTGCTGTTGTATAAGCAGTATCATTTATATACATATTATTTATTGTGTTTTAAATGTAAAAGCTACATAATATTTTCGTTCAATCCATTAGAAGTTTTATATTAAATAATTTCATTCCTACTGGGATGACGGGGTTTGATTGTCAGAGAAAATACGCCCATAACTCGAGTAATAGTGAGAATTAATTAATTTCCTTCTATTACTACTAATAATAGATATTTAACCACACTATGTTAATTTTTAATGTTGTAAACTTCTCACTTCAACTTTAACTTTTAAGGAAGACACGAGGACATCTTTTAATATTTAATATTTAGTTAAATGTGTATAGTTGAATAAACTGATCTTCAACAAATGAAAAGTACTGAACTATTCTAGTTCAAAAAAGTGAAGTTGACATCTAGAAAGAGTAATCAGTATTAAATCGTCCTCACTGTGATCTCTGAATCCTGCTTTTATTGTTCGTTTGTAGATCAAATTACGATCTGCAAAGTGGAATAACAGGGCTTCAAACTAAAAACGCTAGCACACTTGTGGAAACCTACAATTTGTCAAATCTCCAAATAATTCAACGAATTTATCCCGTAAAACTAAATATGTGGGTTTAGTGGAATATTAGGTTGTAGTTTTCAAGAAATATTTGTATATAGTTAATTTTTAAAATTTTTAAAATTTTGCAATTGAGAGAAAACACAGTGGATTTTAATAAATACAGTAACAAAAAGAAATAAAATTCAGATTAACTAATATATTTACAAATTAAAATTTCAAAGAAATAACTTAAAGGTAGTTAAAATTTATAAATTTATTGATTAATTAAATTTGTTGGGATTTGAATGAATATTATAATTTTAGTGATAACTTTTGAAATACATAATATATTATTTAAACGTAACGTATAGCATTGATCACTTCCAGTGTGTTTCAACAAATTATTGGTAAACAGCGAATGGTGTGATATTTCCGTAATATCCTTCATCTCGCTTAATGCTTATACTCAATTTCTTTGCTTTGTCTTCGAATCTTGAGTTATCGTAGTCGGTGAGTATGACTGAGTATATTTTTTCTGCTTCAAGATCATTAATGTTTTCGCTAAGGAAGTACTTTGGGAAGCCGGTTGGTGCTTTGACGGCTTTGCATCCTCCGATCATTTCGCAGAATATGGCTTTCAGGTCTTTTCCTTTGATTTCTGGGTAGTCGTAGAACCATTCGTTTGTGTATGGGACGGTAACGTACAGGTCGTTGACGAATATGGGTCCTTGGAGGATGTCATTGTTGAAGAACGAGGTGCCGATGATATTGACTACTTCTCCTTTGAGTTTGCTTGCGTCTGGTAGTTTTTGCAGTGTTTTGGGGACTATTTCTTTCATCCAGAGGTTCCAGATTGAGTATGTGTCTGCTATGTTCGGGTTCAGGAAGATGTATGGCTGTGGTGCCACTCCAATTTGCTTCAGAATGTTGAGTTCTGTAACTTTTTCGTCGATGTACGCTTGAATTTTATTTGCGTTTGCGTTATTGAACTCATTTAGTTGTACCTCTTTCAGGAAGAGCTATTTGTTAGATTTAATGATTGTGCGATTTACATTGACCAGCTTTCTGACTTCATTTATTTTTTAAACGTCAAAATCAATTAATGTGAGTTCCTTGAAGTAGTTCGCTGATTCGGCGAAGATAACGTTTACATCGAATCCCTCGCTCATCGTTTCTGGGAAGGGGTTCTTAAACGACTCGTTTATTCTGACCGGGTAAATGTAAGCGGCTTGGTGCTCGTGACCACCAAGGATGATGATTGGGCCTGGGGACATGGACCTAATTTGCTCGTAGATGAAGTGGTAGCCCTCCGGGTGCTGGTTCCAGCCAATGTGAATTAGAATGATGAATGCGTCCGCATTCTTCACTAAGGAGGAGAATAGTTGGACATCTCAGTCATGAAGGATTTAATAGATAAGGGCTGGACTGGTATCATGTCGTACATGAAACCGGTGATCAGGTACTTCACGTTGTCCAAAGTTGCGAACTTGAACCTGGCTGACACCGCACCACCGTTGGAGAAGGTGTTGTAAGAAATGGTGTGGTTGCGCACGTTCTCGTCCAATAGATTCTCGTTCATGATCTTCACCGACTCGGATATCATCTCGTCGTTATTGCCAAGAGTTACATAATCGAAGAACTCGTTGCGCTGGAAGGACTAACGCCACGCTTCAAGCACATACTCACCCTAAACTTTCGTAGCGTCAGACAACCCACACCCATGAATGAAATCGCCCGAATCAAGAGCTATCGTCGTACGCTGAGACTTTGAAGCTGAAATGAAACTCAAAATATCGCCAAAGTTAGCATTTTACTCAGCATCATGCGGATTTCCAAATAACCAACCATGAGTGTCAGAGGAATGGATAATTCTCAAACTTAACACAAGTGTCTAAATGAGCATATGAAGAGTGGATAACACAAGAATGCTTCATTAGCATTAATAGATAATATATTATCAAACATGGGACAAAATGAACGATTGAATACTACATAATCTCACTCATAGAGTAACGATAAGGAAAACTATTCTGTCGATTATAATTTAGACGAAAAGTGTAATGTAAAATGAGAATTAAATTAATGTAAACATAAACCATGATTTACTCAATACTTCCAACGTTGATAGAACTGAAAACTAGAAAATGAATGCACGTATTTGTACCTTATACTTCAATAGTCAGCTTATTTAGTCAGCTTATAATAGATCGTCTAAGATACAGCGAAATGTACGGTTAAGGAAAAGTGTAATGTAAAATGAGAATTAAATTAATGTATTAATTAAATATAATATAAAAGTGGGATCATAGTAATATTGGATACAACTCATATATATACTTGGTACATTGATCACTTATATTTTATCAAATCTTATTCCTATTCATTATTTATCGATCAAATTAATTTTTAAAATATATAAGAGCACATTAAAGAACACACGAACTGTATCTTTATTTATCCATACTATCAATTACTCAAACATTAGATAGAATTTGCATGACAAGTATTTTCTACGAACGCACCACGTCACACATTATGGAGTGCTTCAGTAAATATTCGGATTGCATTGACGTGAGAACTGGGAACCAAGAGTGCAAGTACTATGAAGATTTGTACATGTACTGCTACTTTTCTGTCGAGAACGTCGTTTTAAATATAGCTGTCTAAATAGCTGCAATTATATTACTATCTAATAATAATATTTATATAATTCGTAAGTCCAGATAATTACAAAACCGAACACTTCTTCAACAAAAATATTAAGAGTTGTGTCTATAATTAACTACACGCAAGATCTTTACAGATCCTTTGCCTTGTAGAGTACAAATATAAATTATTATCTATTACATTGATAAAAGATAGTAGAGATGCAATGTTGGTTGAGTAACCACTAGTACCAAAATCTTACTCAAGATCTGTAACAATGCAATCACATAAGTTGTTGGGACTAAAAACTGTAAAAGTACTGAAATATTCAATATTGATGAATATAAAAATAACTTAACAGAAGGAAACCTTTGATGTAGATAATAATAAATACAGTTGTTGATGAGATATGCAATATACTGTAACAATATCAGACTTCAAGAACTACTATTTCTCTTACAATAAGAAAATGTTAAAACATTGCTTGAAGGTAGTGATGTGTTATATTAAAACAATACAAAAATGTCACCTATATTTAAGTGCAAGCTCTTGTTTCCCCCTACTTAAAAGCTTCTAGCTCACAGGCTAAATTTGCTATAATAAAGAAAAAACGCTAAAGAGATATCAAAATGTATCAGAGATTTGTAAACTGAGTCCAAAACTGTATCCAAATTTTTAGATTATGAAAATGCAAACAATATTTAATATGTTATAACCAGAATTAATAATATTTTATATTTTCCTCACTTCAAATGTTTTGTGACGAATCGTAGTCATCCTGTGAAAAAGCTTGTGTTAATCGGAAGTGCACATTTTATTCTCTTTCAGATGAATATTTTTGCTAAGAATTTCTCAAAACGTATATCTGGGAAGTAGTTGGTATTGTTTTCGGAGTTGTCGTAGGGTTGATAGTGATCGCAATATTGTGATCGCAATAGTTAAGTACAAGCAAGTGAGAGACAGTAGATATGGATTCTCAAAGGTTATTAAGGATGAACCGGATTCTGAATTCACGAAAGAAAACTATCAAACACAAAAACAAGTTTTGCTTCCTGACACACTCTATCAGGTTCCGGTCGAACTAGGTTAAAAGGATAAGTGATCCATTATTAAAGCTCTAATCAAACATCTTATAAAACATATTATTTTATGAAACTATTTTACAAATAGTCTTGAAAACAAATATAGTTTGAGAAATAGTTCAACGAACATCAAATACTTGATCAAAGTTTATTACACTACATATTAATCAAAACAATGTATAATACAAAATATGAAATCTAATTAATAAAATATAGTATAATAACACTAAAACTTGATCGATCAACGATGATGAAACAATAAAGATTTTGCTTGATAAAATTATAATCTAGTCAACGATGATTTACCACATCGGATGATGCATGTTTAATGTAGTAAAGAATGTGAACCAGACCTCAGTAGTAATGGTTGCTGTTAAATATTTTGAAAACTTAGAGTGGTGGATGTTACTTGTAGGGGCTGTTTCCGTAGTCGTCTTTGTTTAAATTCTAGTTTCCGTTGTGTTTTGCTGTTGTAAAAAACGAAGAAACTAACGTGTAAAGTACAACAAGATGGTGGATATAGTTAAGTTTTAAAAGGAAACTCATTTACTACAGTATGTGTAAAACAACAATATAATTATGAGTCAATATAATCTTAACCGATATAGAACCCAAAAAATGTATATGAAATATACTTTAACTACCAATATAATGCCAACTGATGAGTGACTGTGTATTTAATATATTGAAATATTTATGGAAAGTAATGAATGAATTCAAATAACGTTTATTGATTCTTCAGTTTATGTGTGCGACTAAAAAACATTTTCATATTCTGTCTGGCCACTAATCAGTTTCTAATAAGCAGTATATTTCTTTTCTTAACAGATTCTGCTAAGCGCATACAAAATAATGTATATTAAAAAGACAACAACAACAATTCCCCACGCCCAGTATATCCAGTTTGGAGAATAGTCGCTGCAACAAAATGTAGTACTGTGGTCTATGCAATATCTTTTGTCACACCTAGATAAACATAGGCTCTCCTATTAATTGCAAATTTCGTCACCCATTGAAATGAAAATGTACAAGTAATAAATTTAGATTTGTTAACGCAATATACAATATAACTTCAATTATAATAAGTATATACATATACTATTTTATCTACTATTAATCATCTCACTGTACATGCACGCATACATACAGCTTAGAAATTTATGATTAAATAAATTATTGAATTTAGTTCTATATAAATAGATAATATAAAATAGATAATATAAATATGAAGATATAAAACGATAAGGTTGCAGTTAAGAGTCATTTTATTGTACTATTGAACAATGAATACTTTGTGAATTATCTTATTATTCATTACGTACTTATTATTTTATTAAAATGTTATTCATTATCAAACTGAAAGTAAAACACATCAAAATAAAAACATTATAAATATTGGATCACTTTATTATCTATAGAATCGGAACCATTGGATACGGAACGTTTTGCTATTAAGCTCCATATTGATAATTATAATTTGGAATTCCAGTGGGCATTGGTTGATAAATAGGCTGCGGGATGTACATTTGTGGCATAACTGGCTGAATGTTCTGAACGTTTTGGTACTGTTGATATGGTTGAACGTTCTGGGCTGGAACTTAGAAGGACTGTTATTCTTAGCTTGGAACTTTAATTTCAACTATCTTTTGGTACTTAACTTTCTTCTTCTGGCAACAACAGCAGACACAGCATGTGATGAATGAAATGAACATAATTATTATAACGGCAAGGATGAGCCACCACCACCACGCGACGTTCTCGACAGAAAAGTAGCAGTACATGTACAAATCTTCATAGTACTTGCACTCTTGGTTCCCAGTTCTCACGTCAATGCAATCCGAATATTTACTGAAGCACTCCATAATGTGTGACGTGGTGCGTTCGTAGAAAATACTTGTCATGCAAATTCTATCTAATGTTTGAGTAATTGATAGTATGGATAAATCAAGATACAGTTCGTGTGTTCTTTAATGTGCTCTTATATATTTTAAAAATTAATTTGATCGATAAATAATGAATAGGAATAAGATTTGATAAAATATAAGTGATCAATGTACCAAGTATATATATGAGTTGTATCCAATATTACTATGATCCCACTTTTATATTATATTTAATTAATACATTAATTTAATTCTCATTTTACATTACACTTTTCCTTAACCGTACATTTCGCTGTATCTTAGACGATCTATTATAAGCTGACTAAATAAGCTGACTATTGAAGTATAAGGTACAAATACGTGCATTCATTTTCTAGTTTTCAGTTCTATCAACGTTGGAAGTATTGAGTAAATCATGGTTTATGTTTACATTAATTTAATTCTCATTTTACATTACACTTTTCGTCTAAATTATAATCGACAGAATAGTTTTCCTTATCGTTACTCTATGAGTGAGATTATGTAGTATTCAATCGTTCATTTTGTCCCATGTTTGATAATATATTATCTATTAATGCTAATGAAGCATTCTTGTGTTATCCACTCTTCATATGCTCATTTAGACACTTGTGTTAAGTTTGAGAATTATCCATTCCTCTGACACTCATGGTTGGTTATTTGGAAATCCGCATGATGCTGAGTAAAATGCTAACTTTGGCGATATTTTGAGTTTCATTTCAGCTTCAAAGTCTCAGCGTACGACGATAGCTCTTGATTCGGGCGATTTCATTCATGGGTGTGGGTTGTCTGACGCTACGAAAGTTTAGGGTGAGTATGTGCTTGAAGCGTGGCGTTAGTCCTTCCAGCGCAACGAGTTCTTCGATTATGTAACTCTTGGCAATAACGACGAGATGATATCCGAGTCGGTGAAGATCATGAACGAGAATCTATTGGACGAGAACGTGCGCAACCACACCATTTCTTACAACACCTTCTCCAACGGTGGTGCGGTGTCAGCCAGGTTCAAGTTCGCAACTTTGGACAACGTGAAGTACCTGATCACCGGTTTCATGTACGACATGATACCAGTCCAGCCCTTATCTATTAAATCCTTCATGACTGAGATGTCCAACTATTCTCCTCCTTAGTGAAGAATGCGGACGCATTCATCATTCTAATTCACATTGGCTGGAACCAGCACCCGGAGGGCTACCACTTCATCTACGAGCAAATTAGGTCCATGTCCCCAGGCCCAATCATCATCCTTGGTGGTCACGAGCACCAAGCCGCTTACATTTACCCGGTCAGAATAAACGAGTCGTTTAAGAACCCCTTCCCAGAAACGATGAGCGAGGGATTCGATGTAAACGTTATCTTCGCCGAATCAGCGAACTACTTCAAGGAACTCACATTAATTGATTTTGACGTTTAAAAAATAAATGAAGTCAGAAAGCTGGTCAATGTAAATCGCACAATCATTAAATCTAACAAATAGCTCTTCCTGAAAGAGGTACAACTAAATGAGTTCAATAACGCAAACGCAAATAAAATTCAAGCGTACATCGACGAAAAAGTTACAGAACTCAACATTCTGAAGCAAATTGGAGTGGCACCACAGCCATACATCTTCCTGAACCCGAACATAGCAGACACATACTCAATCTGGAACCTCTGGATGAAAGAAATAGTCCCCAAAACACTGCAAAAACTACCAGACGCAAGCAAACTCAAAGGAGAAGTAGTCAATATCATCGGCACCTCGTTCTTCAACAATGACATCCTCCAAGGACCCATATTCGTCAACGACCTGTACGTTACCGTCCCATACACAAACGAATGGTTCTACGACTACCCAGAAATCAAAGGAAAAGACCTGAAAGCCATATTCTGCGAAATGATCGGAGGATGCAAAGCCGTCAAAGCACCAACCGGCTTCCCAAAGTACTTCCTTAGCGAAAACATTAATGATCTTGAAGCAGAAAAAATATACTCAGTCATACTCACCGACTACGATAACTCAAGATTCGAAGACAAAGCAAAGAAATTGAGTATAAGCATTAAGCGAGATGAAGGATATTACGGAAATATCACACCATTCGCTGTTTACCAATAATTTGTTGAAACACACTGGAAGTGATCAATGCTATACGTTACGTTTAAATAATATATTATGTATTTCAAAAGTTATCACTAAAATTATAATATTCATTCAAATCCCAACAAATTTAATTAATCAATAAATTTATAAATTTTAACTACCTTTAAGTTATTTCTTTGAAATTTTAATTTGTAAATATATTAGTTAATCTGAATTTTATTTCTTTTTGTTACTGTATTTATTAAAATCCACTGTGTTTTCTCTCAATTGCAAAATTTTAAAAATTTTAAAAATTAACTATATACAAATATTTCTTGAAAACTACAACCTAATATTCCACTAAACCCACATATTTAGTTTTACGGGATAAATTCGTTGAATTATTTGGAGATTTGACAAATTGTAGGTTTCCACAAGTGTGCTAGCGTTTTTAGTTTGAAGCCCTGTTATTCCACTTTGCAGATCGTAATTTGATCTACAAACGAACAATAAAAGCAGGATTCAGAGATCACAGTGAGGACGATTTAATACTGATTACTCTTTCTAGATGTCAACTTCACTTTTTTGAACTAGAATAGTTCAGTACTTTTCATTTGTTGAAGATCAGTTTATTCAACTATACACATTTAACTAAATATTAAATATTAAAAGATGTCCTCGTGTCTTCCTTAAAAGTTAAAGTTGAAGTGAGAAGTTTACAACATTAAAAATTAACATAGTGTGGTTAAATATCTATTATTAGTAGTAATAGAAGGAAATTAATTAATTCTCACTATTACTCGAGTTATGGGCGTATTTTCTCTGACAATCAAACCCCGTCATCCCAGTAGGAATGAAATTATTTAATATAAAACTTCTAATGGATTGAACGAAAATATTATGTAGCTTTTACATTTAAAACACAATAAATAATATGTATATAAATGATACTGCTTATACAACAGCAACAAGTATAACAACAGCAACAATGACTCCAATCGCAATGCCAACAATTGCGCCAGTACTGAGTTTAGTAGACCCTGGAGGTGGAACGCTGTAGTCGCAATAGAGCATCCCGTTCAAGGTAAACGTTGTTGGAACGCTATCATCAATTTACATATCTGGTTCAATAGTTCTTGTAAAGGTACCAGAATCATACAAGCATTTGCTGCTACATGTTTAACTGCACTACTTGAAATAGGTGCATGTTTCGGGCGTGGTGCAGCCATCAGCAGGCCAGATGTTGCACATATTTATCTTGTCAATAGAAAGCATCTCAGTTAATACACCTATTTACTCCTGATATTCCTCTGGGATGAGATCACTGTAGTCCTTTAAGTAGGTTTCGAAGGGCAAGTTCAAGCAGTTCATATTAATCGGACAGTTGTCTTTCACGTTTGTGGTCATTCCGGCCATGACAACTGTCATCTTTGTTGAACATGTTGTTGCAGCTTGAAGCAAAACGAAACTTAGCATGTGATGAGAAGCGGAATAATACGTTGAGAATTGATTAACAATATGTTAAAAACAGTAGATTATAGTATCTAATATAATCACTAAGATTATGTTGTATCTGTATCTTACTTTATCTTTCTATTTAATAAATATGATACACGCTAGATTAAATATAATGTTAATAACTATTATATTACGAGATTATTTAAAATTAATACTAGAATAATATCGTATTTTAAACTATCATTTATATACATATTTTTTATTGTGTTTTAAATGTAAAAGCTACATAATATTTTCGTTCAATCCATTATTCTGATGACCATAATTTAGTAAATGTGCGGATTCGATCTGTATACTGCGTAGTATCTTAAACAGTATAGTTTATGACATTTTAGGAACTATTATATTATTATTATATTTATTTACTTATAATTTTCATATCTTGTCCCGCACATTTTAAATGATGGGACCGATATATTGCGTTATTACGTGTAGTTACTAAATGAAAAAGCGCCTTTTGCCATCTTTGGCATATTTCCACATTATATAGCTCATAACATACCTAATAATTTTGATGGAGATATCATGCTGTAATCATAACGAAGGTGCTAAAAATATATTTCAAATAATGTAGAAATCGATCAAATTGATTTTTAAAATATCGTGACAGAATTTGCCGGCTCGCTCTTTTGGTGAATCTCGAACATCAACTGAGATTTATTCAATTCTTCAAATGATAATAGAACTGAAAACTGGAAAATGAATAACACAGATAGAATGCACGTAGCAAGTATTTCCTACAAATGCACCCACTTCACACATTATTATGGAGTGCTTCAAGGGATAATGGGATTGCGTCACTGCGAGGGGCGGGAACCAAGAGTGCAAGTACTATGAAGATTTGTACATGTACTGCTACTTTTCTGTCAAGAACGTCGCGTGGTGGGTGTGGCTTGTTCTCGCGGCGGGGATACTCCTGCTCGTTTCCTTCGTCGCGTGCTGCGTGTGCTGCTGTCGCAAGAAGAGAGCCAAGTACCAGAGGATCGTCGAGGTAAAGTGTCTTTCAGAAGAGCAAGAGCATATGCTTCCGGTCCAGAACACCCAGGCTTACAAACCGTACCAGCTAGTGCATAATGCCCAGCCTGTAATGCCACATATGTTTGTTCAACAGCCAATCTACCAACAAATGCCAACTGGCGTTTCTAATTGCGGTTATCAATATGGTGGTTAATAACTAAATGTTACATATCAAAGAGATCCGTTGCTGCACATAATGAAGTGACCCACTCACCAAATATTAAAAAAATGTATTTATAGTTATATATATATATATATATATATATATATATATATATATATATATATATATATATATATATATATATATATATATATATATATATATATCTTTGTTTACTTCCTTGCAATATGTATCATCTCAGAACGCAGCATAAAAATCTTGTGTAATGTGCTACTATTATTGCATGAATTTGTAGAATTGATTATATTGCAAAAATAGTACTACAACAGTTATACGTATATAATAATATATAAGAATTTGTGTTGTTGACAGTTGTTGATAATTAATTGTATCATTTAATAATAGTAACAAATCGCACATATATATACCTATAATAATTAAAGTTACATAATACAGTATATCATGTATGTATGTATGTATTCACTGATTTATTTATTTTCATTTCAATGGGTGACGAAATTTGCAATTAATAGGAGAGCCTGTGCCAATCTAGATGTGACAAAAGATATTGCATAGACCACAGCACTACATTTTGTTGCAGCGACTACTCTCCAAACTGGATATACTGGGCGTGGGGTATTGCTGTTTGTGTCTTCGTAATATATATCATTTCTTACGTGCTATGGAAAACATGTTAGGAAAGAAAACTTAACTCTTACCAGAAACTATCTTGTGAGTCAACTAGAATTCCAATTGATAGATTGCAGCAAGCACAAACAGTAGTTTAACGTCCAGCTTTAATTGAAGAAAATACACCGAATAACTTGATTTGAGTATATTATTACCTAGTATATATTATTTATTTGGATATTACATGTTAAGAACATAACTCATACCAGTGATAAACTAATTGCATATATAGTTAATTTAACTGCTTGATTGATTAAGCTTTCCACAAAAATAATCATTACATTGTAAATTACGTCTATTATTTGTCTTTGGTCGCCTTTCCTAACGTAAAAAATTCACTTAAAATTATAATAAGTACTAACTTTTTAGTATTTAGAAAAGCATATTGTAATTCAATTGTAACTTGAAAAAGTTAGAAGCCTTAACAAGACATCTCTATTAAAATTATATGCAGGGCCCTACTTAGTTTATTCGCACATCATTTAAATTGATCTAGCTCATTTTTAACAACCTTAATAAACAAAATTTGATTTGAAGAACAACAGAAAGTAAGTTAGCCCAGTATCATCAGTGTACAATTAAATACCCACCATGACTCTATTTGCACATGCTAAAGAAAAACACGTAAGAAAATTACTTATATTCTAAATTCATGAAAGAAGACTATCAAACACGTTTAATAGTAGCATATTCAATATCCAAGAGATCTGATGCAAATAATAAAGTGAGCATTTGTTATCAAATTTGTAACTATATTATTCATAACATAATTTTATACCGAATTAAAATACGGTTTTATATGGTTTTGTCATGTGAATTATAGTAAAACTATTCCTGGTAAATAAAAGATTGAAGCTGATAAATTTAAATATTGCCCACTCACTGAGTCGTTAGCGGACCAGTTTCACATGATTCACTATATATATCACTTCCTCGAGACGGCACAAACAGAATATAATTGTACAAGGTAAACAGAGAAAAACCCATAACTTTAACAATGGTGATAATATATTAATTTCCCTGTAATTATATCTATTTGATCATACAAGATTAAGTATTAATGTTGTAACGTTCACATTTTAAATTGAACTTAATGAAAATTGTTATTTTGTTTAGTATTCTTTTCTGATTCATATCATGTAAATTAGACTTGCTATAAAATAAAAAAGATATCAATTTTATAATATTTGAGAATATTTTTTAATTATGAGATATTAAGAGGATCATTCACTTATATTCACTTATTAAGCGGTATGCGCCCATTTTTATAAGCAGAAGAATTCTAATTTTCAAATTATTTTAAAGAAATTAATAAATTTATATTATTTTACGATAATCTTTTTAAATTCTATAATCTAATGATGAAGAATCGTTATTCAAATATTATTTTTGTTGTTTTCAACCGTTCTTTATCATATAGACTTCGCTTGTTGCTTCTTTTGTTGCTTTCTTTTATCACACAACCCCAATATGATGATAAATAATGTAATTATTGCGAATACACCTATTGCACCAAAAACATAGTACATCCAGTCTATTGGTGAATTACTACAACAATATAGCGCTTTGGTCAAATTATATTTGCAATAGTATTTTGTGCATTGTGATTGACACGAAGTCTCAGTATAATAACAATATTCATTTGAAGTGAAAATTCTAGAAATATGTGCATTTATAATAATTTCAACATATCGCGTCCCATCATTTAAAATGTGCGGGACATGATATGAACATTATATATTTATTTATTATAAGTAAAGATTGGAAACAAAGCCATTTTAATAAACTGGAACATTATCAACCACAAGAATTATTAAAATATATATTATTTTTACTTAGCTATAGTAAAATAACTAGTATATACCTATTTATTGCGTTTAGATGTATTGTTGGATTGTTGCTGTTGAGTGAGTCATGTTATATATTTATTATAAGTAAATAAACGTAAACTAAATAATAATTAGTTACATATCATTTTTTCATACACTTTACCGTTTAATACACTGAGTATATAGATCGTATACGCACGTTTTCTAAATTGTGTATCGGCAAAAATATTATATTTGAGCATCATGTTAAAGAGCACACATTATATAACTATATCTTTATTCTTCCATTCTATCAATTACTAGATAGCACGTGGCAAGTATAGAACGCACCCACTTCACACATTATGGAGTGCTTCAGTAAATATTCGGATTGCATTGACGTGAGAACTGGGAACCAAGAGTGCAAGTACTATGAAGATTTGTACATGTACTGCTACTTTTCTGTCAAGAACGTCGCGTGGTGGGTGTGGCTCATCCTTGCCGTTATAATAATTATGTTCATTTCATTCATCACATGCTGTGTCTGCTGTTGTTGCCAGAAGAAGAGAGCCCAGTACCAGAGGATTGTTGAGGTAAAGTGTCTTTCAGAAGAGCAGGAGCACTTGCTTCCGGTCCAGAACGCCCAGGCTTGCAAACAGTATCAACAAGTGCAGAACTTCCAGCAGCTAATTCCCCCGATGTTCGTTCCATAGCCAGTCTACCAGCAAATGCCAACTGGAATTCCAAATTATAATTATCAATATGGAGTTTAACAGCAAAGTGTTCCGCATCATACAGTTCCGATGCTGCACATAATGAAGTGATCTAATTGAGTTAGATATATGATGAATGTAACTGTAATATTTTATCTCATCATTAATAATTAGTTCATCAGTGTGAAATAATAATAAATAAAACACTTCATTTACTTATTAAAAAACTATTTTCATCATCCATTATATTAACAAGCTATAATTAACCGTTCATGTCAAAATGATATTATTTATCATCTACTGTTAATTATCTGTGCTATTAAACGCTGAGACTGTTCCTAAAGTTCAACCGGTTAAAAAAGTTAAAAATATTACTGTGATTAATGATTAATATAATTAACATAAAGAAATTATTGATAAGTTTCGTACCTCATAATTAGTTTAACAACAATTAATCGACTTCGTTATGATCTGTTTCAGGCTCTTATTATTTAATTTACACTGGCATTTATACTTTAACTACCTTTTTGTGTATTGAATTTTTGTTTTGCTTTTTATACACATATACCACAACATCAATAATTAGGGCTATGAATAAAAGAACTCCAAGTGTAATAAAAGTCTACATCTACCAGTTTGAATATTTCATTTTATCATCTGTACAACAATAAATGCTTTATTTTTTATTAAATACGCAGTACTTCATGTTGCATACTGTTTGGCATATAAGTTCTGTTGTATACAAACACAACGTCATTGGAAGTGGTACGAAAATCAAAACACTAAACGTATTTGTACCTTATACTTCAATAGTCAGCTTATTTAGTCAGCTAATAATAGATCGTCTAAGATACAGCAAAATGATTGATACAGCGAAATGTACGGTTAAGGAAAAGTATAATAAAATGGGAAAGTTTATGTTAGAATTACATAAATAATATAATTGCATTGTAATCATACACGCATATATATATACGATCCAAATCATCTTTAAAAATGTGGTCAATTAAACAACTCATATATATACGTGGAACAGATTGATCACTTACTTATATTGTTACCAAATTCCATTCTAATTCATTTTTTATCGATAAAATTGATTTTTGAAATATCATAACATACTGATAGCAACTTAGTATTTTATGATTCTAAATTTTAATCCAAAAATGATTATTGGTGGATTTCACTCTTCTGAAGTTGTATTTCAGTTAATTATTTAATATTGCATTGCTTAAGCATTTTATCATTGAAAGTTGAGTATTCACGACACTAAACTTATTAATGCTATTATTAGATTATTATTTTCATTTATTTTCATTAATTAAATTTGTATATCATAGTATTGAAGCATAGTGTAGTGTAATAAACTAAGATCAAGTATTTTATATACGCATATGTCCCTTTTTACTTATAACATTTGTATAACTATTTTATAACATAATGTCATGATTTACATGTGTTATAAAATAAATTGAAATATATCCCACTTAACTTTCATTTATACTGGTTCCGTCTCATGCTATATAATTTAAATGATTTTTGAACAATTATTGTTTTTTCAAAATTTAAACTTTTCAAAATTTAATAGATAAAAGTCTAACAATTTCACTTTCTATTTGTAGTCATTCCTTCTTAGAAATGAGATCCAACAGCATTTGCAGCGTGTCATCGCTTAGAACAAAATCTTAACTTTCTTCTTTGTTCCTCATTCGTAATTTGAACTGTTTCTGAATCATAACGTACTTGTTCTGAATTTGAAGAAGTGAAAACTGTGGGAACACTTTCATGACCTCTTTCCAGTTTCCAATATTTTTATGGACCGTTTTGTAGAGGAGGAGCGTTTCCTCCCTCGTCCAGTGGTGGTAACTCCTTTCTTTTTGCTCAGAACTCTCTTCTTTAACTGTGTTTTCAGGCTCTTTTTGCGTTTTGAGTGATTCCTGGTTGTAAATGGACAAGAGAGATTTTGATGCACGGTTTATTTCTTCAGAACAGGATTTTAGAAAGTATTGCTCGTTCCCAGAGCTCTTAATCTTGTACTACTACTCCAAAAAAGTAAATTTGTTCTGCAGCTGGAGCAAGGTAAAGTTAGGAAACACACGCTCAACTATTCTCCAGTTTCGATCGCTCCCAACCACTATTTTGTACAACAAAACCGTTTCCTGTTCAGTCCATTTGTGATTATTACGTTTCACACTCATTTTGAAGAAGTGGAATATAAACTCACGAAATAAGCTGTAAATACAACAATGCATTTAAAATATTTAAATCAATCAACTGTTTAACAATTACACTAAGTGTATAAACATGAAATTTCATATTATTTAATTAGATATAATTAAACAAATAGGATAATTAATTAATAGAATTTGTAAACCACATCATTATTTTGATACTTAGACATTTACTATACGAGTTGAGAGTAATTTAGTTAATATAACGGCAGCCATTTAATATTATATTGTCATTATTATTTACTATAAACATCTAAATTCATATTTCACTCTGTTCCAATATCAACAACGTATCATCTGTTATATTGTTATTTTCAGTTTTATTTTCTGAGCATTATTAAAACTGCTGCATTTGCTTTTCAACAGTTACGTATTTGTTCCGAATTTACAGCAGAGAAAATTATGAACATTTCTTGGACGACCTCCAGATCTTATTTGATTTCTGAACCGCCTTGAAAACCAGAACGGTTTGCAATACTTTTTGGTGCATTGTGAATGACACGAAGTCTCAGTATAATAGCTATATTCATAGCTCATTTGAAGTGAAATTTCTAGAAATATGTGTATTTACAATAATTTCAACATATCGCGTCCTATCATTTAAAATGTGCGGACAGTAAATGAATATTATATATTTATTTATTATAAGTAAACAAACGTAAACTAAATAATAATTAATTACATATCATTTATTTCATAAACTATACTGTTTAACAATAGACGACCGAGCGTCCCCATCCTGGACAAAAATTGTCTTGGATTTGAATTATATTAAAACTACATATATAAGTATATTTTCACTAGTATTTTTTCCATCGACTTTTTTCTTATATTTTCACACTACTCAAGATACAGTAAATTTTTAGTTATCTCTCTAAATAGAATATTCTCTGGACTAGTACTTACAGTTACATCTATGCATGAATTGAAGAAATATATTTGCATTTTTGGCCATTGTATGTTAACTGAAGATATTTTTAAACATATTTTGAACAACGAATAATTTGTAGTATTTGTGAGATGTATTTAATATTTTAATAAATTATTGTATGCTTGTTAGTTAGTGATTAAATACTAATGGTTTATCTTCAACTATCTTTAATGCTTGAATATATCTCAAAATTAGAGTTCAATGTTACTACTATAACTCCACTAATACGCAATATCAAGAAGATTCAATATCATATCTATATTACTAAGTGAAGCCTATATAATATTACCAAAATTAAGGAAAATAATATTTACTATTTATGTACATCTATACACAGATTTTCTGTATTTTTACTACATTTTAAATCATTGAGCACAATTAACCCAAGAGAATTAAACAATATTATTACTAGTCAAAGCTATTATATTTTAATTATCGAAGATTAATTCCATATCGAATTTATTGTTGAACTAAATTATTCATCTTTCTAGAAATAAGATATCAAGCAGCTATAATAATATCCATCGGTTATATTATCAAACATAGTGCTACTAATTATACCCCAGATTATAAGTTCAACTTTACATGTAAACTCAAATTTACTTGTTATAATTAAGGATCGATTTTATCCAGTTATTATAAATTCAACGTGGTATCTGACATAATACAACTTGTTAGTTAATATTAATTATAATAACATCAGCACTGAATACTAAACGAATTAGTCTAGTTAACATAGATTTAAAGTTTACTTTTATGGGATCCTTGAGATTAATTTCGATGTCAGCCTTATACTGTAATTATATATTAGTTGCAGTTTTAAGATTACAAAAAACTACTTTTAGTTTTACTATTATATCAAGCAGAACAAATTATCAATGTTGAGTTTGTCTAACTTGAGCAGTAGACCTTATTGAAAACTTTATCTACATTTATTATTATATTGATGACTAGTACAGTTCAATGTATTATTATCGTAGCATTAATTAAATTTTTTAAATTTGACGTTTATATTATCTTACATAATAAAACAAAGAAGTGGCTTTAAATCAATAATGTTATTCCTTTCTGAATTAATAAGCGAATATACCACTTATTGTAGTTTAACAAAATTATTTATTCCCTCTTTCAAACTTGTACTAAATAGTTAATATATTCTTTAATTTCTTTAACTAGTCTGAATCAGGTGGAAAACCAGTATCTTATGATATAAATATTCTAGATTTTCAGTTTTAGCTAAGTTGAATAATAACAAGCAGCAAAATTTGAATTTTGTCTCGAGCTTAGTTTGAGGCCATGGAACTTTTATAAACTTTATTCCCTTGGATATGTTAGTTTTGGTGTTTCTCGTGAGAATAAGTGGTTCCTACCTATGATCCTGTCGTATATCAAAAATCATTGAATATCTTCTTTCATTGTCATTTGAAGTGGAATATGGTTCCGCATAAAATACTAGACAGACATAGTCTTATATGATATTAAAATACTAAGTCATTCTGAAACAAATATTTATCCCGAAAAATCGCTTCGGTCGTCTATTGTTAATACACTACAGTACAGTGGGTAACAGTTAATAATGGAATAATATTTGAGGAGACTACATGAAGTGATAATCTAATAATAGTAATATCAAGTATCAACAAATATTTTGCATGTACGAATTTACTTGAACTTATTTCTTTCACCTCAAACAGCGAATTATTGAATTTTTAGTCTTTCAATAACAACAATTATCGTACATATTGAAACTGATATCATCATATTTGTATCAGGTATGATGCCTACGAGTAAGTATTAGCTAGTCGACCATGGTGATTATTCTAGTTAATTCAACTGCTATATTGCTAGTGAATCTAATTCATGAACTAGCTTCATGATCTTAAGCGATATTTTAGTACTTCATAGTAGTAACATATACTTCTATAAATATGAGACCTTGAATTCGACTCTGATTCAAGTTATTGAAATTATTAACCAAACTTTGGACGCAATCTTCTAACCATCTATATGAACTATGCCAAACTGTGTTATTGTAATAATCTTCGAGACCATGAACCACTATAACTGTCTCACACCAGCTACTCGACCTAAAAATGAAATCTATTTGGGTCAAAAATCAACTTGAAAATTGGATAAAAGTTGAATTTTAACAACTAATAGAAGCTTTGACCCAGTCTCTAGTAATTTATAGATAACTATAATAGTAATAATTACTAGGACCACTTACCAGGCTCTACTTGAACTTCCTCTTTACTTCCATTTTTGTAAATCTTGGTCACAAAAATCTCATTTTTGAGCTCAACTTGAATAATATTTGACAGCAATTATGATAGAAGGACCCTCCACATTCTTCATTTTAATTTACAAAAGTTAACATTTATTTACTACTTTATAACTGGACTTGGAATTGGAGTAAATACAATAAGCATCAATTAACTTTAACTGTTAAAGTTCAGTAATATATTATATTGGATATTAAAATGATTATAGAACCGACTATTTCCTTTGTAAAAGTCTTTAAAGTAACATCCGTAAATATTCAATATTTTGGAAATTTTAATACTTTGGTTAAGAAATGATAATCAATAAATGTTACTTGATCTAATATATCAACAATGTGTGAACTTCAGTAGTTATATCCCACGATACTTCAAAAGTTATGTATAATTTAGCATTTCCTGTTTGAAGTGGAAAATTCTATACATGGAAAATCTTCGTTATACCCTAAAGAATATAAATACATGATATATATTAATTATATTAATCACAGCATTTTTCCTTTATTAACTGTTAGCCACTGTATATAGATCGAATCCGCACATTTTCTAAATTGTGAATCCGCAAAAAATAACAAAAATATTATATTTGCGGCATCATATTAAAGATTTTTACATCTAATTCATTTATTATCGATCAAATTGATTTTTGAAATATCATAACAGAAGAGCACATTTAAGAACACATGGCTTGTATCTTTATTCATCCATACTATCAATTACTCAAACATTAGATAGAATTTGCATGACAAGTATTTTCTACGAACGCACCACGTCACACATTATGGAGTGCTTCAGTAAATATTCGGATTGCATTGACGTGAGAACTGGGAACCAAGAGTGCAAGTACTATGAAGATTTGTACATGTACTGCTACTTTTCTGTCAAGAACGTCGCGTGGTGTGTGTGGCTCATCCTTGCCGTTATAATAATTATGTTCATTTCATTCATCACATGCTGTGTCTGCTGTTGTTGCCAGAAGAAGAGAGCCCAGTACCAGAGGATCGTTGAGGTAAAGTGTCTTTCAGAAGAGCAGGAGCACTTGCTTCCGGTCCAGAACGCCCAGGCTTGCAAACAGTATCAACAAGTGCAGAACTTCCAGCAGCTAATTCCCCCGATGTTCGTTCCATAGCCAGTCTACCAGCAAATGCCAACTGGAATTCCAAATTATAATTATCAATATGGAGTTTAACAGCAAAGTGTTCCGCATCATACAGTTCCGATGCTGCACATAATGAAGTGATCTAATTGAGTTAGATATATGATGAATGTAACTGTAATATTTTATCTCATCATTAATAATTAGTTCATCAGTGTGAAATAATAATAAATAAAACACTTCATTTACTTATTAAAAAACTATTTTCATCATCCATTATATTAACAAGCTATAATTAACCGTTCATGTTAAAATGATATTATTTATCATCTACTGTTAATTATCTGTGCTATTAAACGCTGAGACTGTTCCTAAAGTTCAACCGGTTAAAAAAGTTAAAAATATTACTGTGATTAATGATTAATATAATTAACATAAAGAAATTATTGATAAGTTTCGTACCTCATAATTAGTTTAACAACAATTAATCGACTTCGTTATGATCTGTTTCAGGCTCTTATTATTTAATGATACAAGAAATTACAAATAAAGATGTATTTTAAAAATATTTAGAATACATAGTAATTTAGATACAAAATGTATCGTGTTCTAAATAATGTTCTAAATTAAGTTAATCCTGTTAATTATTTTGGTTAGAAAGGAAAGTGATTAAAATAGTTGAGTATATATGTAATTAAAAATGAGATTTTGTAAATAGATAGTTACTAAGTTATGATTTATCATCTAAATATAAATATATAAATCATTTATTTATCTTATGATTGTTAAAGACACTATTCCCTGGTTTAAACTTTGACTAAATAAGAAACAACGCAAGCACAATAACACGCAACTCCCCTACTCAACCAAAAGCAGTTATCAACAAAAAGATTTCCAAAACAAACTCCATTAGCCCGGAGTAGATATCTGCGATATCATAGGTAGACACGTAGAGGGCTGGTAGCACACTATCAGAGCCTCTTAGATTTATGTATCATTCGAAGTGATGTTCGTATAAATATCAAACGCGCAAGATTTATTACGTTTTCTACTTCTATTTGGCTTCTATTTGGCCGCTCAACTAACTAAAATAATTCCCTTCAAATTTAGTAAACGTGTTTGTCATTAGCGTTTAAGTCGTACACTACTTTCAACTATTTTGGTGTGATTGGTTTCTTCGAGGGTCTTCTGCAGTTTTAGACCTCGAATGTGATTATAAACGCGATGAGCTAGGACACATTCGACCGTTTTGGAACCCTCGGAGCTTCAACCTCCCTTTCCTATAGCAGTTCTTCTTCAGTTTCCGTTATTGTGAACGGGAACGGTGGGTAACACATTTCGGCTTTAGTTGGGAATAATCTTTCGCCGAACACTACGGTCATGAACTGCTCCGTTTACTCGACCTTTATCTAAGGTGGTTAATTCGTGGGCGGGTATTTCGGAAACAGTTAACAGGTATCAATAAAATATAGTAAAATAACGGAGAGTGTGGTCAAAGGTTCGTATTCAGCCGGTCTGATTGGATACGCATTCGCTAATGTGATTCAGATTGCAAATTGTACGGTGCAAAACGTAACCGTTGGAACGAATAACTACTGTGGAGGGCTCATCGGTCAGTTGTAAGCGGGTTCAATTATGATGTTCTCAAATAACGTGGTCACCATGAGCACAGTGAGCTGCGTCTCGCACGCCGGAGGCTTCATCGGATTCGCAGACGAATCATCTAATATCGTAATTTCAGAGGGAATACTTTCAAGCAATAACATCACAGCAAGCAATGCGAACGCAGGCGGATTCATCGGAACATTCAGCACAGTCTACAGTGGATGCACTCTCAAAATCGTCACCTCCAGGATAAGCTCAGTAAGAGTATTCAGTCCCAACTCGGCCGGAATCGCAGTCGGGTACAGATACCCAGCATTCACAGTTTCAACTTCGATCTTAAGAGGAGAAAACTACGTAAACAACATTAAAATAGCAAACTGCGCAAACTATGCAACGACATGTTGACTGAACATAAATATTTTGTATACATATAATATTTTAATTGTTTTTAAATATGTCCGTGTTTAAATGGACATTAATATTACTCAAAAGATATGCAGAATAGCCGTTTTGATAGTTAAGTTAAACGATAATTTCTTTAAAGCATTATAATGCAATATATTGTGATTATTAAAATTCTAAATTACTTATTTGGTTACAAGTAGTTGTATAATAGTACCTTCAATAGTAACAGTATATAAAAGAGGTGGTTTTGTATCCTCTTGTGTTCAATATTATAATTTGTTATATTCGTAAATTTATTTATTTGACATTTAAAACTATTCAATTCCACATCATAAAAATAATATGTCGCTTGAAAGTATTATTTCTTCCATGGAACAAACAAATGAAAAATTAACAGCGACATTGATCATTTTCAAAAATAGTATTGCAACAAATCGATAATAAAATTAGTTATAAACAGAAGAACTGATTAAACAGTAAGATAAGTCGTTAGTCGAATACAAAGAGATTCTGCGTCAAACCCCGGTTGTGCCGACTCTGGTGCGTGTAAAGCACAAGCAAATATCCGAGCAGTACCAGAAACTCCGCGCCGAATTCACTTCGCACATCAAGCAGCGATAGTTTGACAAACCCTTCGACGCGGTTCAAAAGCAATCGGTAAACGTGCTGAATCAGTATACAAACCAAACTGCGCAGCTCCAGGAAATTAACAGAAAGGTGGAGGAATCGATCCAGCGGGTACACATGAACAATCAAGAAGTTCTGAGGCAAGACGAACAACTAGAAAGAGTCGGGCAGAAACTTACCGGCATTCAAATTAAAGCGGGTATAGCTGGCGAACTGGTGAACAACATGCGCAAAAACGAGTACAAATCCACGCGGAAACTAATCATTCTCTTCGTTATCCTCTCAGTCTCGAACGTGATCATGATCTCGGTTCTGGGCACAAAGAAAATAGGCTCTGTAATGAACGCGGTCAGCAAGAGAAACATCGCGAAGTCTTTCATCCCGAAAATCATCGACATGAGAGACATGAACGGGCAACGGGACCTCAAAGTCATCTATTGGCGAGAATGGGTGTGAATTCATTTTGGTACTAGATTATTATTGGTATTAAGTTATATACTATTATTTTAAGTTAAAGTAACTTTTATAATATTAGGAAAATCATTCATTTTATTAAGTTAAGATATATGAAAACTAAAGCCAACCAATAAGCGTTAGAAAACTGAGAAAGACGTTATAACGCGTTAGAAAATGAAAAGACGTTAGAAAATCTCTAACGCGATGCACGTTAAAAACTAAATCACTTTTCAAACTTTTTCAAGGTATCTTTTTTAACAGTGACTAAACTATTAAGCAGTTAGTTTCCTATAGTCACACGTCTTTTAGTTGTTATCAATCCAACCAAACTAAATAGTCTTTCCACATCGGCCTCTGATACTGGAATTACTGCAGAAATATCAACAAAGTCTTTAACTTATCTAGCATTTGGATCAATTAAATGTTTTCATTGAAAACAAAGAAAGAGTCTTGTCCAAATATATTTTTTGCTACGCTTTTAGTAAGATTTGTAATTATATTAGCTAGCTATTAAAATAATTGTATATCACAACAATTGATCACCCTCATTTTGATCTTCACGTTCACCAACGTATTGTTTGATTTATTCCGGCTTTTAAACTTTTACAGCCTTTTTGTAAATTTTGTTTTTGTTCTTCTTTCTATAACAAATCCAAAGGTCTATTAATATAAATAAGAACGCTAGAATACCAAGAGAAATGTATGTCCACATCTACCAATTTGATTTTTTATTAGACGTGCAGCAATATGCGTTTAGTTTTTTATCAAACTCACAGTATTTCAAAGTACATACCGTATGACATATTGTTTCTGTAATGTAACACAAGGTCATTAAGAGTGGAAAATGGTTATATTATATGTTATAGTTATTGAAGAAAAATACTATAATTAAACTTTATACTATTTGTGAAAAACATGAATTAAATAATAATTTAGTGTAGATATGACTAAAGTGCAAAATTTTTAACATAATAACATAATGCCTTAGTTATTAACAAATATAGAGATATAGTACTTTTGATACATTTGTGTACAGACATATAATTTGATATTATATTCATAAAGGAAACCATGCCAATCTTAACGGAAGCCTAGAAGAAAAAGAAGCCAGTTAAAGAATATGATAAATAGTTTATCTAAAAATAGAGAGCTAGGGAAGATACCAACGCGCCTAAACTCTAGGAAATAGTTAATCCACCACCGGCAATATACTCCGAAATTAGGGATTTGTAAAAACAAATAAACTAAGAAGGAACCCAGGTACCTAATCAAGTTGATGAAACGATGCATCAAAGGCAACCACCACCAAGCAATGCCAATACAACGGAACAACCTCTCGTGCAAGCCGAAGGAAATAACGAGCAAAAAGAAACTGAGAAGCGAGAACCAGTTTCTAAAAATCAAGTTAGCGAATCAGCTGAAACTGGTCCGCTAACGACTCAGTGAGGGCCCTATTGGGTCTTTACTGAGTGGGCATAAATGACGGGTTGAACCCGTTTTGAAAGTGGAAACACTGGTGTGCGAGAGCCTATGTTTTACTTTCGAAAGTCTCAATGAAGTCTGTTTGTGCCGTCTCGAGGAAGTGATATATATATAATTTGATATTATATTCATAAATAAATAATACTTAATAATAGTTATGCATTATATTTTTAGATACATATGTGAACCGAATAACCTAATAATTTTAGGAAAATAAAATAATATCATCTACATGTATTTATATCTATTATAATTAATCAATACTTTAATTATAATATAATGGCATAACTATACTAAACAGAGTAGTTCCCAGTTTGTAACTTTACCATAGTGATAATATATTAATTTTCTTGCAGTAAATATATCGCGGTTTATTTAAAAATCCATTATACGTAAATGGATGATTTTAATTGATTAATAAGTGTTTTACTTTTCAGCCAAAACTAGGAAAATCCAAGAAAAAAACGGCTAAAAACTGAGGTTCGGCCGAAATAGTACACTTGCCGTGTGTGGTGCCGCGGAAAACCGCTAAAACCACTTTGACAGCTTATATCTGAGTCATGTTAGATAATAATATGTTTAATAAGATATTAAATGAATAAATTAACATTGTAGTGTTTCTTTAGATTATTTTATATTATACTAGATTGTATACTGAAATGTTAACAGTTAATTAATAATAGTATATAAAATAAATAATTATAGGCAAATAACTATAATGATATGTACATACGATTGTATCATATGCACGTAATATGATTTCTATGCTACTTTAATACTTATTTATATACTATACATTAATATTTTTGATAAATGTTTAATTATATAATATACTAATATACCTAAATTATTTTCACATCAATGATTGCCACTTTTACTTTTTAATAAGCATATAATTACCAATTTAGTTTTCCATTCGGGCCATAATTAATTTAAGCAACCAATAAACTTGTAAAAGATATAATTATCTGTGATTAAATATACTAACTGTTATATAATGGTTCTGTATAATATAAAAATAATAGACCATCTAATTATGTAACAGATGATGAATATACATTTATAGATTTAAAAATAACAAGTGTTAAACAGCTATATTGCTTCAATAATATATTTCACTATGTTTCCGATGATGGTTATCTATTTTAATTAATTAATGCTTCATTTATACTAATTACAAATACACCTTAAAATATAATACAGATTATTGGAAATTAATATGGAGAATTTATTTTAACTAATAATGCACTTTATTATAAGACTATAATGGAATCAAATTTATTTTGTGGTAATTCTCCATCTGAAAGTAAAAATGAATTTGTTAAAGTCCAACTAGTTAACTCAGGTATTTAAAGAATAAAATACTCTTTAAATGAAGATTATCTTTTAATACTTATGAAAAATGGTGATTTATATGTTATTGGAAGTAATTCAAATGGTACAATTTCTAGCAAAGATGATTTATGTTTTAGAAAAGTATAAGAAAATGTTTAAAATGCTGAAATTGGATGGAAACAAAACGAAATGTATCAATCTTTGTATTATTAAAGCAATAATGATTTATATGTTTATGATTCCTCAATCAATAGAAGCAATAAATTAATTTCAAATATTTTCGATTTTTCAATCTAAGAAACTTTTAACTCTTAGTTTGGCAAATAACAAAATATAGCAGTTGTAAGTAATAATATAGTGGTTCTATCATTCAGTTCATATGCTTTTAATAATGGAACAGATTACTTTTGTAAAAACACATTATTTAGCTAAAAGTGTAATTTATAATTTTAAGGGTTGGATTAATAGTGTTATAAATTAGGCATACTAGATATAACTGATGCATATTGTAATATTTTGAATTGTTTCGTTCCATTACTTAATCCTGACACGTCTGAAGATTAAAATGACTGTTCAGCAACAAGCTGTTTAGGTGATTAAGCAAACAATATTACATGTTGGTCCGTAGTATGTATAAATGCAGCGTATAATAATTAATTTGTACCTTAGTGTGCTTATAATTTTGTTAACTTCACTTATTCAATAGAATTAGCTAATGCGGAAAACTATATTTTTATAAATTCAAATTTTCTTGTAAATTTAAACAATAAGAAAGTTATTTTAAAATAGTGGGGAGTTGTAGGAATTACGGTAAG
Source organism: Hexamita inflata (assembly GCA_963988835.1). NCBI lineage: Eukaryota > Fornicata > Diplomonadida > Hexamitidae > Hexamita > Hexamita inflata. The sequence goes on from CAXDID010001054.1 coordinate 215,853, forward strand.
TATATGTTCATTTGTCACAATTATATTCAATTTAAGTGTGATATTACTCTGTAGGCGTGCTTACACTAAGATGCATACTGGCGTATAAATAAGAGGTAAGTCAAAAGCCACTTAAAATTACAAAAACAAGGCAAAGTCGAATATAGTCTGAATGACTGATAACATCATTTTTACATTTTCTTTTTCAATTTTTATCGATTTCAGCTCCGTGAAAAACAGTAATTTAGTATCTTATGCAAACATAAATATATATATATATATATCATCACCCATTCACTCACCTTTTAAGCTATTCTTCCAGAACGTCAGCGTTTATCTCTTGCCCGGCGTCTCTTCTGGCTTCGACCGCTTGAATAACTCTGAATATCTCGTCCATTACGTCTGCCTCTACGTCCTGTGCAGCGTCGTCCCAGACCGCGTTGTCCCCTCCGACTCTCTTCCCGCCAACCCAGACGAACCCGTTTTTGGCCAGAATTATGGAGACGTTATTCATGTCCAAGAAGTGCCTGTTCCCGTTCATCAAATAAACGGCCGTTTTGATCAGGTACCCGTTCATCAGGCGCCCAAAGCGCTGATTTCTCGTGTGGACCTGCTGGTTGTTCCTCATCTCAACACAAACGAGGTCGTTTTCAGAGAGGAACGCGCGCATGTTCGACTCGTCGGCTGAGTCACGCTGACGTTGCAAACCGGGCAGATTCAACGCGTCAATCTTAAGTACGCCTGGAACGGCGCTGTTTATGTCAAGGAGCCACTTGTTTGGGACCACCTGGGACACGCGGCCGATGACCACGTCGCCCACTTAGGGCTCGTAGAAATATGAAGAAGCTGTTATCGACACAAACAAATTAGTCTGCTGCGGAACACCCAAACGAGTTGCAAATAGCTGGCCGTTGACTTGTTTCGTACCAGGGCCCGGCAAAGCCGAAGAATTCGCGGTCAAAGGCTGGCCGGGGAATACAGTGCCCTCCACATATTTTGGAAGCACAGACTCCAATGGATCCACTTCAATCAACTTCATGTAGGGAATGGAAAATTAATTAATAATTAAAAAATAATATTAAATGCACGAAATTCAAGTTTTTGCTGATAAATATATGGTAATCAACAGAAATCTAGATCCATCTGCATTATATATCATGAGAATCCACAGATCCACGCTTAGTTTACAAAAACGTAAACACAAACTATTATTTAATACTAAGGTCAGATAAACCGGAATATTAAAATTACACAAAGTGATTCCAACATTAATATTTCAAATTTGAAGTGGGGTCAATCGTTAATATTGTATAATCTGGAATGTAACAACAATATAACTTAATATTCTTGTATTAATATTCTTGTATACATATTCATATTTTTACATATACATTGTGATTTTGAAAATGAATCTATATTATATTATAACATTGTCAGACAAAAAATGTATATTTCACGTATAGAACTGATAATTAATATCTTTAATTACCTAATAATAGATTTAAACCCTTCGCTTATACATGTATGATATATTGCTCATATGATATATTTTAAAAAACTCATGATTTTTATACAAGATTTGACGATGACGTCGTTTTACTGTTTAAATGTATTAATATATGATATATGTTGTCACTTCATTTCAATGGGTGACGAAATATGTTTCCAAGAGAAGAGTCTGTGCCAATCTAGATGATTTTATTGTTATGAATTATTATATGTTATTTCATCTTTAATTTCAAAAAACTGTATATTATATATCAATAAATATATTCATATATGTGGCAAGCTCCAAAGTGCTCAAAACGGGTGCATACACATTTCAAAAACCCGCATAGTCGAATCTTGGGTTAACTATTCATGCAATTAGTTTATCACTATGGTTCAAAAAACTGTACTATACAATATTAAATTATGATAAATAGTTGGTCTAATCATTATTTAAAATATAATAAATAGTATAATTAAAATTTGAAAATGAGTGAAATGAGTATTTTATGGAATAACGATAATATTTCGTTTATAAAGCATTCCAGTTTGACCTATTTTATACATGATTTACACTCATTTTAAGGTAAAACATTTAAAGGTAATAAATAGTATAATTAATTCAAGCTCATTGGTCGAACGATCCATAAGTTTCTAGCTGCTTGAATAAATTTAATATCTATTCAGAAAACTTTCTCATATTTTTAAGAGCAGCTTTGTACGGCTTCGTTATTTTCTTGTTGAATATTTTAATTCTTAATTTGAATTAGGTTTCAGTGTTTTTATATTTTCTGAGCATTTCCTCAAGATAGTTTATGTACATGTAGTTCAAAGAATGTTCGATTAATTAATTTATCGGAATATTTAGGTCTTCGATTTCGTATTTATTCCGTTTTTCGTGGTGCTTAATGGGGGTAAGATTCTGTACGAACGTTTGTGATAAGGTAAGTTTGTTAAGATTCGTTAAATTTCTGAGTGCATTTATGTGAACAATTGGATTCTTAGAAAGTTCAAGGTATTTAAGTTGAATAAGATCTTGAAGGGGTGAGAGATCAATTATTTTGTTTTCGATCAGCTGAAGCTCAACTATATTTTTTAGATTCATTAACGGATTTATATCATGTATGTTGTTTCTGGATAAAATGAGGATCTACAGATCATTTAAGTATTTTATAGGGGTAATATCTGTTACTTTGCATAAATACACATCCAAACACTTTAAATTAGTAAGATATTGCAGCTCTTACAATTGAACGGGGGTGTAGTTGTTAAATATTTGCAGTTCTGTTAACTGCTGCATTTACCTTAGCCCATCTAATTTTTGCAAATTACACCTGCTGATATCCAGATTCGTTACACACATAGGTACTCTGGCAAAATTTAAGTTGTAACAAAGTTACACTTGCAATTCGTTCTTGTTCAACTTCTCTACAAATTTTAAAGTTGTGATGCTTAAATCATCTTTGAAATACACAGCAGAATAATTGGATTTTGAATATTCTACATATTTTTGTATCATCTATTAGTCGTACTCATTTTCCTCTTCTTAACTTAAAACTTATATTTGTTCACTTTATTTATATGATTATTTAAAAGGCAGTTTAGATGATGTGGTATAATTCATATTATAACTATATTTTATAATTATAATTATATGTATTATCTTCTACAAAATTATCTTCTTAGTATATTGAAAATATTTAGCATTAAGAAAATAATTATGAACATAACATTATTTAAAATTTATCAAAAAACGGAAGATTAATCTTTAAAAACCGGTCGGGTTAATTTGGGTTTTTTTGTTTTCTTTAGTTCTAAAAATTTATATATTATTATATTATATAGTAACTCGACAATTCAGTTTTTTCAATTTTTGGACCCACTTCATTAACAGAAAATGAGAAATATAAGACTTGAAGCTTAAAAATATTTCATATCATAATATTGCTTCTACAGAGCGGAATTAGTACAGATTACTTATAATAGGAACTGAATCATATTATATCACACCTGCATCATACTAATTTAGTCAAATTATAATATTGCCATGTAGAAAACAATTTGAAGATGAGTTAATAATAAAATATGTAACTATATGCAATTAATATTGTGATAATATGCTTTCAAAATTATTATTGTTTACTACAGTAGGTAAAGTTAAATATTTTCAATTTTGCTCTCAATATAAGTTAGCTGGTACTGGCGATAAAACATTATAAATACTTTAAAGAAACTACCGTAACTATACTGTAATAAACCTAAGTTAACTGCAACAAAGAAAATGATTGTAACAATTATGAATACGGTAAAGAAAAAACAACTAGTAAGATTATGAAAATGTATCATTATGTTAACAATAAGATAGTAATAGAAATGTGTTATAATTGAAACACATAGTTTAAGATGTGCGTAAAAGCAGTTCGTGTGATTTGTGTTTTTAAGTTGTTGATAAGTAAAATACAACGTATTTAAATTAATATTATATGATTATACTCTTACACATCTAATTTTTACAAATTAATAATAAGTCCACTTCATATTCTATTTTGACTTATAACTTCAGTTTACCAAAATATTTTGTATGATGAAATAAGCTTCTACAAAAATTTGGTGTCAGAACTTGGCCATACATTACGTTACCCCATTTTCATACTGAATGGAAATAGTTTAATTTTTTCGAATTTGTGAGTTGTGAATCTCAACAAATATACAACAAACTTAATAATATAGTTTAAATTAACGATACTATATTGGTAACTATTAATTTACCTACAGTAAGCTGACTGAAAACAAGTTTATGTAAATCATAAAATAATTTTTAAATTATGCAAATACTCAAGTAAATAAACTATTAAGTCATAATCAATATAGTTATATACTATCTTGAAACAATATTTAGTTAACTTCCAATTAGCTTCTTCAAGATCAAAAATATTTATTGTAATTAATATTGAATTTCGCAGTAATATATGCAAGTGATATTAACTACAGTAATATTTATAAACATTGATGTTATATGTAATATATTGTAATATAAATGCTTCTACTATTCTAGTTGTTCATAATTTGAGTGATCTTAATTTCAACTCTGGATTTGCTGGATATGGAGTGAAATTAAAAAATGAACAATATACAACCTCTCACTAATACATATATCATATTAATTTTACTCTACATTCTATTTAATTTTTTCGAAAAACCTCTGTCGGTTTTTAAAGATTAAAGATGAAAAAGTGATTTTTGTAATTTTCTTGTTGAATATTTTAATTCTTAATTTGAACTATATTTCTGTGTTTAAAATAATTTCAGTGTGTCTTTCATATTTTATATGTACTTGTAGTTTAAAGAATGCTTTATTTAATTTCTTTTGTAGGTTATTTTATGTTTACCTAATAATAGATTTAAACCCTTCGCTTATACATGTATGATATATTGCTCATATGATATATTTTAAAAAACTCATGATTTTTATACAAGATTTGACGAAGACGTCGTTTTACTGTTTAAATGTATTAATATTTGATATATGTTGTCACTTCAATGGGTGACGAAATATGTTTCCAAGAGAAGAGTCTGTGCCAATCTAGATGATTTTATTGTTATGAATTATTATATGTTATTTCATCTTTAATTTCAAAAAACTGTATATTATATATCAATAAATATATTCATATATGTGGCAAGCTCCAAAGTGCTCAAAACGGGTGCATACACATTTCAAAAACCCGCATAGTCGAATCTTGGGTTAACTATTCATGCAATTAGTTTATCACTATGGTTCAAAAAACTGTACTATACAATATTAAATTATGATAAATAGTTGGTCTAATCATTATTTAAAATATAATAAATAGTATAATTAAAATTTGAAAATGAGTGAAATGAGTATTTTATGGAATAACGATAATATTTCGTTTATAAAGCATTCCAGTTTGATCTATTTTATACATGATTTTCACTAGTGACATCATTTAGAATGAGCGCGGAAAGTTAACTTGAATTTTTTGAATATTATAGATATGATATGTGTAGTACAATGATACATTCATATATGTTAAAATATATATTGTAAATATATATTGTACTTCCAGCAGCTAACTCCCCCGATGTTCGTTCCATAGCCAGTCTACCAGCAAATGCCAACTGGAATTCCTAATTATAATTATCAGTATGGAGTTTAACAGCAAAATGTTCCGCATCATACAGTTCCGATGCTGCACATAATGAAGTGATCTAATTGAGTTAGATATATGATGAATGTAACTGTAATATTTTATCTCATCATTAATAATTAGTTCATCAGTGTGAAATAATTATAAATAAAACACACATTTACTTATTAAAAAACTATTTTCATCATCCATTATATTAACAAGCTATAATTAACCGTTCATATTAAAATGATATTATTTATCATCTACTTGTTAATTATCTGTGCTATTAAACGCTGAGACTGTTCCTAAAGTTCAACCGGTTAAAAAAGTTAAAAATATTACTGTGATTAATGATTAATATAATTAACATAAAGAAATTATTGATAAGTTTCGTACCTCATAATTAGTTTAACAACAATTAATCGACTTCGTTATGATCTGTTTCAGGCTCTTATTATTTAATTTACACTGGCATTTATACTTTAACTACCTTTTTGTGTATTGAATTTTTGTTTTGCTTTTTATACACATATACCACAACATCAATAATTAGGGCTATGAATAAAAGAACTCCAAGTGTAATAATAGTCTACATCTACCAGTTTGAATATTTCATTTTATCATCTGTACAACAATAAATGCTTTATTTTTTATTAAATACGCAGTACTTCATGTTGCATACTGTTTGGCATATAAGTTCTGTTGTATACAAACACAACGTCATTGGAAGTGGTACGAAAATCAAAACGCTAAACGTATTTGTACCTTATACTTCAATATTAAGCTTATTTAGTCAGCTAATAATAAATCGTCTAAGATACAGCAAAATGATTGATACAGCGAAATGTACGGTTAAGGAAAAATATATTAGAATGAGAAAATTTATGTTAGAATTACATAAATTATATAATTGCATTGTAATCATACACACATATATATACGATCCAAATCTTTAAAAATGTGGTATAAATCTATCCAAAAACAAAAGTTCAAAATATTTTAAAGGAATATTAAAATATTATATTATAAATACAATAAGATAAAGCAAAATATGACTTTAAATGTTCAATTAATGTAAAAACAAACTATCTACAAAAGATCTAAAATTTCTTTTAAAATCATAGTAAAAAACTAATTAAACCACTACACACATACGTAATATTACTAATATTGCGTATATATGTTTACATTGCATACCATAAGATAAAGTAGAATAGTTACTTGATATTAAAAATGATGTTAAATCACACATAGTAAATACATTCAAGCTGTTACATAAATGAGGAAGCGGAATCACTTAGATTGGAACCAAAGATTAAAGCCATTTTAATAAACTGAAATATTATCAACCACAAAAATTATTAAAATATATATTATTTTTACTTGGCTATATCACAGTCTATGTCAACCCTCTGAAAAGTCTAACAATTTCACTTTCTATTTGTAATCATTCCTTCTTAGAAATGAGATCCAACAGCATTTGCAGCGTGTCATCGCTTAGAACAAAATCTTAACTTTCCTCTTTGTTCCTCATTCGTAATTTGAACTATTTCTGAATCATTACGTACTTGTTCTGAATTTGAAGAAGTGAAAACTGTGGGAACACTTTCATGACCTCTTTCCAGTTTCCAATATTTTTATGGACCGTTTTGTAGAGGAGGAGCGTTTCCTCCCTCGTCCAGTGGTGGTAACTCCTTTCATTTTGTTCGGAACTCTCTTCTTTAACTGTGTTTTCAGGCTCTTTTTGCGTTTTGAGTGACTCCTGGTTGTAAATGGACAAGAGAGATTTTGATGCACGGTTTATTTCTTCAGAGCAGGATTTTAGAAATTATTGCTCGTTCCCAGAGCTCTTAATCTTGTACTACTACTCCAAAAAAGTAAATTTGTTCTGCAGCTGGAGCAAGGTAAAGTTAGGAAACACACGCTCAACTATTCTCCAGTTTCGATCGCTCCCAACCACTATTTTGTACAACAAAACCGTTTCCTGTTCAGTCCATTTGTGATAATTACGTTTCACACTCATTTTGTTAAGAAGTGGAATATAAACTCACGAAATAAGCTGTAAATACAACGATGCATTTTAAATGTTTAAATCAATCAACTGTTTAACAATTACACTAAGTGTATAAACATGAAATTTCATGTTATTTAATTAGATATAATCAAACAAATAGTATAATTAATTAATAGAATTTGTAAACCATATTTTGATATTTAGATATTTACTATACGAGTTGAGAGTAATTTAGTTAATATAACAACAGCCATTTAATATTATATTACAACGTATCATCTGTTATATTGTTATTTTCAGTTTAATTTTCTTGGACGAACCTCCAGTTCTTATTTGATTTCTTTGGTTTCCTCCTGAGTCCACTTGTGATATTTACTCTCTTTTTATATGTTGTATGTTGAGTTATTAGGCTTGTAAAGAGATCTGAGTTACTCACAGGTTTAAAAACCTTGACCAAATAAGAAACAACACAAGCACAATAACACGCAACTCCCCTACTCTACCAAAAGCTGTTATCAACAAAAAGATCCAAAACAAACTCCATTGGCCCAAAAGAGCTAACGGAGAGTCTGAGAGGATGTTTAAAAGGATCAAGACCTTGATCCGACAGTTGATCAGAGTCATTTTTTGTCCATTTGAAAAATGTCGATTTTTTGAGCTGAAAATTCACAAACGAGTTACATATATCATTATAAATCTCCAGAGCTCCCATATTTCATAATTTTTAAACTTTTGTACGTTTTTTCTAAATTATAGCAAATTTAGCCTGAGCTAGAAGCTTTTAATTATCATGGATTCATGCTTAGCATCTTCATTGATTCAACAATATTTTGGTTTACTATTTAAACTAGAATTTTCATATTTGAAGTCTAATTTTAACAATTATACAATATTATTAAACAAATATTATATATATAATTCAAATTAATTCTGTTGTAATTTTTGGCTAATTTTTACAAGTAATTTAGATTATCAGTATTATTATATCATTTAATAAGTATTTTAACACATTAATATTCAGCATAACTTTTAATAAAATGCAATCAGTATTGCTGCTTTAATATATTTAAAAAGTGCAGTGGTGGGTGTGGCTCATCCTCGCACTCGTGATTCTCATGCTAATTTCCTTAAGTTGGAAGTCTTTTACGTTTTAAATGTAACATTCTGATAATTCTAATTTTTTAATAGTCGAGCTTTCTAACTTTGGAATTATATTATCGCAGTATGTAAACACTAGTGCATTTAACTAAAATAATCTTATAAAGTCCAAGCTTTTCAGATCTGGATCCCTATAGATTGAAAGTGAAAAATCCTCAATTATGTTCTGATACTTTTCTATCATTTACTTGTCACATTCTACCTAACAATCTAGTGTATCTGGAACTTCATTTTAATTTGTATAGTTTGAGTTTTTCTACTCATAGCTGGGTAGGTTTGATTTCATTTCGAGTGAAGTGGGGTACAGAACTAAAATAATATATTTATGCTATAGATCTAACTGCTATATATCTAGTAATTCAATGTTTAAACTTCCATATATTAACTAAATATAAAATTCTTTGTGGACTAAATAGTTATCAAATCAAAGAATAACTTCTACAAAAACAATGCAAACTCAATAATATACACTTACCTAAAAAGCTGTTATCAACAAAAGATCTCCAAAACAAACTCCATTAGTTCGAAAGAGCTAACGGAGAGTCTGTGATGAGGTTTGACGTGTGATAACGCCGTGCGAGACTCTTGGTTAGAGAGGAATGTTGTTGGTTTCTTAGGGATCATTGGTTTAGAAAGGAAAGAAAATGTGATGATCAGAGAAAAAGGGTGACCAGTAATGACGTAATTTTCGGTGTGATAATCATTAAATTTGTTAATTTTAAAATTCATCTGATATTGTACTTTGACATATAATGTAATATAACCTCTAAAACTTTCTACGATTCGTAGAATAGAACACAACGGCCTAATTATACTTTTTTAATATTTGTGACTTAATTGACTTAAATTATAACTTAACGGTTGAAACTAATATAGTAGTACAAATGGATTTGCTCTATTATAAAACAATAACGAAAGACAAGAATCTAAGTTCCACATTTATCATCATTATTATATTTTGATGGTCAATTATAGTAACTTCAACATTACTAGAACAATCATTTGATTCAAAATTTGATGTAAAGCCAGAACCTAGAATAGTACTGTGACCATAGTTGAGGCAAGTTCAATTGGCGAGTTCAATTTTTATTATTCTCATTGTATGTAAGTATTTCCTCATTTGAACTCAAAAAATATTTGATTGAGTTTTTTGATATTTTTGTAATTGTGAAAATTGAATGTCGATGTTTTTAAATCACGTCCGTCGAGTTTCCTCTTTAACTCTTTGATATAATAGTGTTCGCCAATCATTCGAATTGTAAGCTGGCTTATAAAAATTATTTACCACAGTTCTCCGAAACTGAGAATTCATTCATTTCGAAATAGTGTTATGACCTTCATGACGCTACTAAGAATAAGTTGCTGTATTTAAAATTCTAATATAGATATTTGGCTCAGTTATGCTATAATTTTCTTCATTTGAACTAAAACCGAAATAGTGAAGTTATATATATTTTTCTTGTTATTTTCTTTTAACATAATAATAACATCAATTATGTGTTTTTGCACACCTAATTATAGTTAAACTAGCTTAAATTTGCATAAATTTCTTTAGAAATAGCAACAATATTTAGAACGCAAACAGGAGCTGAGACAGGAGCTGTTGTTGATGAACATACCTGAATATAATATAATTATACAAGCAACTGCGCTTGATTTGAATCATGACTTAAAATGATTTTATGATTTTTAACTTTTCAAAAATATAGTACAAGAGAGAATGAAATCTTGAAATAAACTGATGTTGCATTACTAGAGTTCTAAGTATTATATAAATTTAACTTGTTTCAAAATACTTATTATTCATTTTGATTTTAGAACTATATGGTTTTAATAAGATTTTAAGAAATTAGATTGGAACTAAATAATAAATTTTAGAACAGAGTCTGCCTCTGTATCAACATGATTAATATTCTGAGTAAGTTTGAAATATTATTTCAATTTTTGTTATCAATATTAAAATAAAATTCGTGTTATTAGCAGAGGTGGTTTTTATAACTTAATTGAAATAAAAACATTGACCTAATTTGAATATGGCTGATGCAAATTACAGAGAAGTGCAACTTATTCACAGATGTATCGCAATATATCATGACAAAAATTGTAAAATTAACTTTAAATTTTAGAAGCAAAATAATTTAAAATGTTTTAGTATCTGTTGAGTTATGAATTAAGATATGAATTTAGAACTATAATGCAGATCCAAGCGTTCTAAAAGCTATTCTAACAAAATTTCATATATTGAACTTTTAAATTTAGTACTTTTCTAGCAAAATTAGATATATAAAGTTGTAAACTGATTTAAGAAATCGAAAATTTAACTGAAAGCCAGTTAAGATCAATATGAGGAAACTTGACGGACGCTACAATAACAGTTAGCTCCAATTTCGCTCTAAATTTGAACATAACATATATTACTTTGAATCGGTGTACAAACTAAATTTCTCCAACATTAAACTACGTATTCTTTGTATTTATTCTCTTTCTAGCACTAGAAGTAAGAAAATGTATCACAAACATAATTTTCTGTTCAGTTCGTTTGAATATTTTTGCGCTTAGATTCGAAAATCTATTAAGCTCAATCTATCGTCAACATACGACCAGACCTCGTTGAAATAATTTTGAAAGTTTGCATCGTTCCACTTAGATGAATAAGCTGTTTATTATTTGCATTTTTAAATTAAAGTTTTTAAATAGAAATATTTTTAGGAATATTTCAAGGTAGTTATAAGATTTAAAGATTTAGCCGTAGTCGATGTCATTATAAACTAATTTTGTAGAAGGTATATTGTCCTCAATGTATTTTCATAATATCCCGATGGAGGAGTGGACATTAATTTGAATAGCTCAAAAGTTCATAAAAAGCAAAATAGTAATAAAAATAACATGAAAATATAATGTCGTTCAATTCTGTAGTGAATATGTTATTTTTAAATTGTATTCTGATATTGTACTTTGACATATAATGTAATAATAAGTATGTTTATACTATGTAATAATATACTTATTTTGTAAACTTCTTATAAGTATTTAATATTGTAATGTTTTTATTCGAGATAAGATATACAATAAAAGTTAAACACAATAATTAGCAGTAGTTCAATTGGATCACTTTATTATCTACAGCATCGGAACCTTTGGATACTGAACGTTTTGCTATTAAGCTCCATATTGATAATTATAATTTGGAATTCCAGTTGGCATTGGTTGATAAACTGGCTGAGGGATGTACATTTGTGGCATAACTGGCTGAACGTTCTGAACGTTTTGGTACTGTTGATATGGTTGATAGGCTTGAACGTTCTGGGCTGGAACTTAATACGACAGGTAGGTAGGTACCTACAACTTTTTGAACGTATTTAATCGTGTTGAATACTGTGGGTTATATGTTTTAGTATGAAATGCACAAGTATATTGTATCTCTGTTGAATAAAATATGTTATAATTTTTAAGATACTAGTATATTGATAAAGATACATGAAAAGATACACAGTGGATTAAAACTTTTTCTAACGTATACTTAATAATTAAAGAGAAATGTCTATGTCATCATGCTAGTACTGTATTTCTAAACTATGTATCCCATACTGATAGAACTTCGTTTTTTATGATTCTAAATTTTAATCAAAAAATGATTAGTGGT
>CAXDID010001055.1:0-148157 GCA_963988835.1 Hexamita inflata
CGTTTGGAACTCGTTTCAATTGCAACCCATTTTGGACGCGTTGCCACTTTTCGTAAGAAATCTGTACGGATGGTTTTGAAGTCGAATTGCCACATAAGGCCTGCCAAACTTCTCTTCTTGTTTTCAGCGTTTTATGGCCGAAAATATGTTTTGAGATTTCGCGTAATGTTTGTGGTTGGCAGTTTCTATTTCCGGCACTCCTTTAAATATATCGGACATTTGATGTATCATCAAGTTCTTTTGGCACACGATAATCAGTGACATGAATATGATTTTTACCAGTATTTATAATGGAACTTCTTTGTATATGTATTCGATATCAAGTTACTTTAGAAAGAACGTAAATTATTGGACACAATGATTGCCCAGGCGATTAACAGCCAGTGTCTGCAATTATCTAATGTTGGTTGTTCATTCCTTCAAAAATTGATAGCTACGCGAATATCGTACTTTACTCCTCTGTATGACTTAAACAGCGCCTAAGGCACCATTCGTAATAATTTTAATATATACCAGTCACAGCTAAGCAGATTCTTCTCCATACATTTTAGCGAGCTGTCTGGTTTGATTCCAGCAAAAAAGATCAGCGGAGTTAGAACGTGTAGAACGACTTAACTTTGTGTTTCGATAATTTCATTGCAAATAATGATTGACCAATGTTAAGATGCTTCTAGAAATATGTTGTGAAGTAAATTAGATGTTCGTATAGTTGAATATGATTATTCATCGCACTAGTAATCGAAGGACTAGTGGCTTTGTTTACCATTTGAACTTCTGCGATTGAATTAGCGCTGGACTTCTTAACAATATATAGTGAGTGGTAGCGAGGGGAAAAGAATCGTTACATGGCCATCGGGAACTCTTCACCAAGTCTATTCTTACGAATTTATTATCATTCGGGGTCAGAAAACGACACGACTTGTACTGTCACTTTGTTCACTACTTTGAGTATAGTATTTGAGAATAAGTATGTTTGATCTAAAATTCAAGTGGTGTGTTCTAGTATGCTATTCAGATATCACTCAAGCTAACTATTACAATCTGCAAGTTTTAAGAATTTTTTAATATAACACTACAAAATTATAAATGTGTGAAATATCAATGCAAATTGGGCGATATTTAATTTAATTCGGCAAAAATATCGGACTCTGTGTGATCGATATATTCGAAATTATATTTGAAAACGTTATGGGTTATGGGCAGTTGGCTAATTTAGAATGTGTGTTTTGCTTCCAAATTCGGTACAACAACAATTACTACGACTTGTAGTCATAAATCTATTCACTTCCGTTTACTTAAATACAGATCCGAGACCATGCATAATACTATTCACTCTTTCGCTTTCATTTAAATTCAAATCGAAAACTGTATTTATTGGTATTTCAACTCTTATTCAGTTCATTTTTCTCAGATCTAAATAAGATTACCATTGTTGTTTGAAAACTGCCACGCCAGTTCTTACCACTGATCACTTATGTTAAGGTTGCATTATAGTTGTGAATGATTGTTACTAGAATTAAGGTGGGATCGGTTTGTGATATATGCTTAAATATTTGAACTGCGAAGTTGTGCTTGAAATAGGCGATTTAGAGATTTCAGATATTTGAGGCAATGCACTTATTCTCACTTATCTGGGGTTTTGGTAGTTGCGTTTGTATTTCTATGATTATACATGGTTTAAAAATAAGTAAACGTCGTTTGGAACTCGTTTCAATTGCAACCCATTTTGGACGCGTTGCCACTTTTCGTAAGAAATCTGTACGGATGGTTTTGAAGTCGAATTGCCACATAAGGCCTGCCAAACTTCTCTTCTTGTTTTCAGCGTTTTATGGCCGAAAATATGTTTTGAGATTTCGCGTAATGTTTGTGGTTGGCAGTTTCTATTTCCGGCACTCCTTTAAATATATCGGACATTTGATGTATCATCAAGTTCTTTTGGCACACGATAATCAGTGACATGAATATGATTTTTACCAGTATTTATAATGGAACTTCTTTGTATATGTATTCGATATCAAGTTACTTTAGAAAGAACGTAAATTATTGGACACAATGATTGCCCAGGCGATTAACAGCCAGTGTCTGCAATTATCTAATGTTGGTTGTTCATTCCTTCAAAAATTGATAGCTACGCGAATATCGTACTTTACTCCTCTGTATGACTTAAACAGCGCCTAAGGCACCATTCGTAATAATTTTAATATATACCAGTCACAGCTAAGCAGATTCTTCTCCATACATTTTAGCGAGCTGTCTGGTTTGATTCCAGCAAAAAAGATCAGCGGAGTTAGAACGTGTAGAACGACTTAACTTTGTGTTTCGATAATTTCATTGCAAATAATGATTGACCAATGTTAAGATGCTTCTAGAAATATGTTGTGAAGTAAATTAGATGTTCGTATAGTTGAATATGATTATTCATCGCACTAGTAATCGAAGGACTAGTGGCTTTGTTTACCATTTGAACTTCTGCGATTGAATTAGCGCTGGACTTCTTAACAATATATAGTGAGTGGTAGCGAGGGGAAAAGAATCGTTACATGGCCATCGGGAACTCTTCACCAAGTCTATTCTTACGAATTTATTATCATTCGGGGTCAGAAAACGACACGACTTGTACTGTCACTTTGTTCACTACTTTGATGTAATTAGCACAGATAAAATATTTAGATCCAAATTCCAGTGGTGTATTATATACATACTATTAACTGGATATCTCACTAGCTTCGCTATTTCCCGCATTCTGCAAGTTTTAAGAATTTTTTAATATAATAACACATTACAAAATTATAAATGTGTGAAATATCAATGCAAATTGGAGCGATATTTAATTTAATTCGGCAAAAAATATCGGACTCTGTGTGATCGATATATTGAGAGAATTATATTTGAAAACGTTATGGGTTATGGGTGAGTTAAGCTAATTTGAGTCCGTTGTTACACTTCCAAATTCGACACAACAACATGTTCACCGACTTGTAGTCGTAAATCTATTCACTTCGTTACTTAAATACAGATCCGAGATATACATAATACTTTCTTCACCTATTTCGCTTTCATTTAAATTCAATCAACTGTATTCGGTATTTCGCTGCTTGTTAAATTGGCTAACATTTTCTCAGATTACAAAAACAAGTTGCATTTAATTTGTTTGAAGCTGCCACGCGAGTTCTTTACTTCTGATCATATATAATTGGGTTGCATTTTCTAGTTGGCCAGATAGTTATTTTTAAATTGGTGGATCTGGATTGATATATGCTTAAATATGTGAACTGCGAAGTTGTGCTTGAAATAGGCGATTTAGAGATTTCAGATATTTGAGGCAATGCACTTATTCTCACTTATCTGGGGTTTTGGTAGTTGCGTTTGTATTTCTATGATTATACATGGTTTAAAAATAAGTAAACGTCGTTTGGAACTCGTTTCAATTGCAACCCATTTTGGACGCGTTGCCACTTTTCGTAAGAAATCTGTACGGATGGTTTTGAAGTCGAATTGCCACATAAGGCCTGCCAAACTTCTCTTCTTGTTTTCAGCGTTTTATGGCCGAAAATATGTTTTGAGATTTCGCGTAATGTTTGTGGTTGGCAGTTTCTATTTCCGGCACTCCTTTAAATATATCGGACATTTGATGTATCATCAAGTTCTTTTGGCACACGATAATCAGTGACATGAATATGATTTTTACCAGTATTTATAATGGAACTTCTTTGTATATGTATTCGATATCAAGTTACTTTAGAAAGAACGTAAATTATTGGACACAATGATTGCCCAGGCGATTAACAGCCAGTGTCTGCAATTATCTAATGTTGGTTGTTCATTCCTTCAAAAATTGATAGCTACGCGAATATCGTACTTTACTCCTCTGTATGACTTAAACAGCGCCTAAGGCACCATTCGTAATAATTTTAATATATACCAGTCACAGCTAAGCAGATTCTTCTCCATACATTTTAGCGAGCTGTCTGGTTTGATTCCAGCAAAAAAGATCAGCGGAGTTAGAACGTGTAGAACGACTTAACTTTGTGTTTCGATAATTTCATTGCAAAATATTAATTGACCAATAATTAGATCGCTTCTGAAATATGTTAAATCGGTATAGATGTTCGTATAGTTGAATATGATTCACTACATCACTTTGTGTCAGAAGGTTCAGTGGCTTTGTTTACCATTTGGAACTTCTGCGATTGAATTAGCGCTGGACTTCTTAACAATATATAGTGAAAGGTGGTAGCGAGGGGAAAGAATCGTTACACTGTATCGGGCTCACTTCACCAAGTCTATTCTTGTGAATTTATTATCTAATCCGCGAGGTCGAAGCGACTTGACATTTGTCTGCCTGTTCTCTTTGATGTAATTACTTTGAGATAATATTAGGTCCCAAATTCAGGAGAAGTGGGAAATTGTATTAACTTACATACTCTTACTTGGATATCTCACCTTCTTTATTTTATTCTGCAAGTTTTAAGAATTTTTTAATATAATAACACATTACAAAATTATAAATGTGTGAAATATCAATGCAAATTGGAGCGATATTTAATTTAATTCGGCAAAAAATATCGGACTCTGTGTGATCGATATATTGAGAGAATTATATTTGAAAACGTTATGGGTTATGGGTGAGTTAAGCTAATTTGAGTCCGTTGTTACACTTCCAAATTCGGTACAACAACATGTTCACCGACTTGTAGTCGTAAATCTATTCACTTCGTTACTTAAATACAGATCCGAGATATACATAATACTTTCTTCACCTATTTCGCTTTCATTTAAATTCAATCAACTGTATTCGGTATTTCGCTGCTTGTTAAATTGGCTAACATTTTCTCAGATTACAAAAACAAGTTGCATTTAATTTGTTTGAAGCTGCCACGCGAGTTCTTTACTTCTGATCATATATAATTGGGTTGCATTTTCTAGTTGGCCAGATAGTTATTTTTAAATTGGTGGATCTATGGTTGACCTTATCCTTCTCCTCGTGGAACACTGCACGAGATTATTGGCGAAATCGACGATTGAAGTTTACAAATTCATTTGGGGTGTACACTTATTCTATATCAGGTTTTGTGATAATTGCGTTTGTATTTCATGAATTACTCCGCTGGTTTAAAAATAAGTAAACGTTATTGCTGGAACTCGTTTCAATTGCAACCCATTTAAGGACGCGTTGCCACTTTTCGTAAGAAATCTGTACGGATGGTTTGAAGTCGAATTGCCACATAGGAGCCTGCCAAACTTCTCTTCTTCAATTTTCAGCGTTTATGACCGAAAATATGTTTTGAATTTCATGTAATGTTTGTGGTTGGCAGTTTCTATTCTCAGCCTCCCTTTAAATATATCCGGACATTTGATGTATCATCAGGTTCTTTTTGGCACACGATAATCAGTGACATGAATATGATTTTTACCAGTATTATAATGGAACTTCGCTTTGTATGTGTATTCGATATCAAGATTGCTTTGAGAAAGAACGTAAATTGTGGACACAATGATTGCCCAGGCGATTAACAGCCGGTGTCTCTGTTATCTAATGTTGCATTTGTTCATTATTCGAAAGTGACCTTCACATGAATATCGTGCCTCTCTCTGTAACTTAAACAGCGCCTAGGCGCATTCGTGTCAATTTGTAATATATACACAGTCCATTCAAACACGATTCTTCTCCACTTTGTTTCCCATGGCTATCTCTGGTTTTGATTCAAAAAAGATCAGCGGAGTTAGAACGTGTAGAACGACTTAACTTTGTGTTTCGATAATTTCATTGCAAATAATGATTTTAGTATATAAATATCTTCTATAATAATAATTTTCAGATAAGTATAAAATTAATAATCAAACTTTTGCGAACAAAGTTTATCACTCAATAATTAATAACATTAATACTGCTAGAAGAATAAATAAGTAAACAATGTGCAACTTGGGAATCTGTCCTTACCTGTACAGTTTAGTAATAAATAACAAAATATATTTATAAGCACAAATATTCTTAAAGATACATAAATTAATAGTATTATTAACAATGAAAATAATTTTGCAGTGTTTGGGTTTAACCAAGACATTTAACAAATTCAACAGTCAATTATTAATGTTACAATAGTATTCTAAACATATAAAAGTGCTTTAATCTGCATTTAATGTGATATATAAGTTTAAAATTCAGTTCTTGTATTTATAGCATTTGGTTAAATGCTTTCTGGATTGTCATTTAATTCTTTGCAAATAATAAATATATATAATACGTCGCTTCAACACAGATTTTCAAGTGTATACTCTGCTGGAATAGTATTTAATATACCAGAATCTCTTTAAATATTTGCATTAAACACTGTAAAATTGTCAGGGTTTAACACTTAATACAACAACTCATATTTAATCTCATGTATTTAAAATATAACAATTAAAATACAAATCAATTCTGTTATAATTTGTTCTAATGAAACGCATAACAATTATTTACAGTATTCCTCGCCAACTATTAATAGTTGTGATAATTTTTGTGAACCTAACAATTATTATGTATATGGTATTTGTGTAGACTCACTAAAATACGGAGTTAAAAATTAATATATGATATCTTGCGTTGTTCCGTTTGTATATAATGGTTCTTTATGTGTATGTTAATAAAATTACATTTTTAATGGTTAATTTTGTATTAATTTACCATAATAACTCGATTTGATCAACACATCTATTGTCTATTTTAATGTATCCATTAACGATATAGAGCTATAATTAGACTAATTAACACAAAATATTGATAATATTAACAATAAAGTATAAAATATTTAAGCAAATAACTCGTAACTATAGTTACTTAATCAAACTATTTCGGATAAAATTGAAGCAAATAAGCAATTCATGTTGAACAACCTAGCAATTTTGGACCAGCGGATTTTAAATAATAGCACACAGCTGTACTCAGCCATATAAGCCAATGTGAGTTCGCTTAAAACGTAGATTAACACGTCTGTGTAGTCATTAAACGCATCTGTTTTGAACTTGAACCAAAGCTTGATAAACTCCACTTCTCAACTCAACCAGTCAATTCAGCTCACAAATGCTAATTTAGTCGGTAATATGACGCTTGCCAATAATTCAATGAATGCTTTATTCAACCAGTCAGAAATGCATATTCAGGGGAACATCTCTGCAGTTAACCTCCAGCAGTAGAACAACCTAGCAATTTTGGACCAACGGATTTTAAATAATAGCACACAGCTGTACTCAGCCATATAAGCCAATGTGAGTTCGCTTAAAACGTAGATTAACACGTCTGTGTAGTCATTAAACGCATCTGTTCTGAACTTGAACCAAAGCTTGATAAACTCCACTTCTCAGCTCAACCAGTCAATTCAGCTCACAAATGCTAATTTAGTCGGTAATATGACACTTGCCAATAATTCAATGAATGCTTTATTCAACCAGTCAGAAATGCATATTCAGGGGAACATCTCTGCAGTTAACCTCCAGCAGTAGAACAACCTAGCAATTTTGGACCAACGGATTTTAAATAATAGCACACAGCTGTACTCAGCCATATAAGCCAATGTGAGTTCGCTTAAAACGTAGATTAACACGTCTGTGTAGTCATTAAACGCATCTGTTTTGAACTTGAACCAAAGCTTGATAAACTCCACTTCTCAGCTCAACCAGTCAATTCAGCTCACAAATGCTAATTTAGTCGGTAATATGACACTTGCCAATAATTCAATGAATGCTTTATTCAACCAGTCAGAAATGCATATTCAGGGGAACATCTCTGCAGTTAACCTCCAGCAGTAGAACAACCTAGCAATTTTGGACCAACGGATTTTAAATAATAGCACACAGCTGTACTCAGCCATATAAGCCAATGTGAGTTCGCTTAAAACGTAGATTAACACGTCTGTGTAGTCATTAAACGCATCTGTTTTGAACTTGAACCAAAGCTTGATAAACTCCACTTCTCAGCTCAACCAGTCAATTCAGCTCACAAATGCTAATTTAGTCGGTAATATGACACTTGCCAATAATTCAATGAATGCTTTATTCAACCAGTCAGAAATGCATATTCAGGGGAACATCTCTGCAGTTAACCTCCAGCAGTAGAACAACCTAGCAATTTTGGACCAACGGATTTTAAATAATAGCACACAGCTGTACTCAGCCATATAAGCCAATGTGAGTTCGCTTAAAACGTAGATTAACACGTCTGTGTAGTCATTAAACGCATCTGTTTTGAACTTGAACCAAAGCTTGATAAACTCCACTTCTCAGCTCAACCAGTCAATTCAGCTCACAAATGCTAATTTAGTCGGTAATATGACACTTGCCAATAATTCAATGAATGCTTTATTCAACCAGTCAGAAATGCATATTCAGGGGAACATCTCTGCAGTTAACCTCCAGCAGTAGAACAACCTAGCAATTTTGGACCAACGGATTTTAAATAATAGCACACAGCTGTACTCAGCCATATAAGCCAATGTGAGTTCGCTTAAAACGTAGATTAACACGTCTGTGTAGTCATTAAACGCATCTGTTCTGAACTTGAACCAAAGCTTGATAAACTCCACTTCTCAGCTCAACCAGTCAATTCAGCTCACAAATGCTAATATTAATCAATAGTTTATATTATTTAATCAAAGTTTAACTTTAAAAGATTAGCAAATAACCTAATTAGTTTCGTAATTAAATTATATTTAAACAATAATACTAAACACAAACGAGTAAGAGCTATGGTTCACGTGCCAGCAGTAATTATATACTTTCAAAACATTTGATATCAGTACCATTACACACAATGTCACAGGTAGTAATACATCTTCTTAGTCAATATTTGATTAATAAATAGTTCAAAATGCATTGATTAATATATAATCATTTAGCTCTAACACTACATTATTTAATTAATAAAACGTTTTGTTAAATATTAAAATTTAACTAAATAACATTATATTTGATACATGTGTATTGTTATCATCCAGCGATTCAATATAAATAAATCAAATGAGTATAATATCAGCTAGCAGCACTAATATATTTATTAATTCTGGCAAAACTCTTGGTCTAATTTAAAATATAACTACGTAATCCAATATTACTAATTTACAGGTAAATGTATAAGTATCGTCTAATTCATAGGGAGCTATTAGTTTAATTAATACTTTAGATGGATAGGTGGATATTAAAGGTTACTAAATATTGGGTACTTATTTTAGCAAAAGTACTATTGCAATGGGCATCCGAAATGTTTTAAAGGATAGTTCAGTTTGCTTCAACTATATATAAATTAATCCTAAATAATTTACTGTTGGTAATGAAACATCGTTGTTGATATCTGTTATAAATGGGGGAAACATATAAATGAGTCATATATCTATAACGATTGGAAATTAACTCGAGGAAAATATCTTCTGTGATACTACTATTACTACAACTTCAACGAATCCTATGAGATATGGAGGTATAATCACAATCATGAATAATAGCGTTTCAAAAATATTTGATTTGTCAATAAATATGTTTGAAAAAGTAACCACATAATTCATTAACAAGTCAGGATAACTATTGGGCTATGTTAATAGTAGTAAAACATAATTATTTATGATATGTATATCAGAAAATATATAATCAAATTCCAATTCAACATTTTATATGTTCGGCGTAATAGGATATCACAGCGGTGGTTTTCAGTTAAACTAATTGTCTGCTGAATACATTATGAATTAAGGAATATACAATGTGTTTGGACTTTTAGGCTTTGTTAATGGAACATCTGCGAATTTGATTAATATGTTGGTTTCTGTATAGACTGGATAAAATAAAGGGGTTTAAGCGGCGGCAGTCGCATCAATATTGGGGGCAGATACATAATATATTCAAAATATTTCCGTTTATAATTCTTACATCACCGCATAGTCATTGGTTGGTCTAGTGGCGTCATGCATATATTAAGGAAATGTATAATAAATTAATGTGGTGTCTTCATATATTTGTGCCGCAAGTCTTAATTATTCAGCCTTAGCTGGCAGTATATTTGGAGAAACTGTGGATACAATATAATTATAAACGTCTATTGTTAACAATATTACTGTGGCTTCTTACAGTACATAAACTTGGGCAATATCAGGAGGAGTTATAGCTGATACACATGAAAATCCAACAATTTTGAAATAAGTTTCAGTTTAAGAATCAGTTCTTTAAGCGTCAGGACCTGTTACAAAAGCGGTGAGTGCTAGCGGATTAATAGCATTTTTATATAATGCTACTATTTAAATTTCTAATACACATGTAAAAAATATGAATATGACCGTAGATAGTGCAACTAATTCAATATTTTGCTCCGGCTTTTTGGCTTCAATTTCTAATACTACAATAACAATAACAAGTTCAAAAGTATAGACAATACAAATTAATATTTGGGGGACTTAATAATTCTCTGGTATTATTCTAAGTAACCCTGGTGACAATAAGTTCTTCCCCACAAGTGTATTTTCGGAAGGATATAACACCATTAATGGCAATGTTATATAGAATTGTCCTCTAATTACTAACTAATCACAACGTGGTTGTTGAGTGAATGAATACTGTGAGTTACAATATCTATTTAAACTTTTTCTCATAACATCTTTTTGAATTTTTTGAGATACGTTATAATATATATTCAATCTAGACCAAGTATAATTTTACAACGACGCAAATAATTAAAAAATTCTTTCAATTTTCTCGATTATTAAAGTAGAAGAAAATATTCTGCCATCTAACGATGGTATTTTGTAGCGTGTGTGTAGAGGCACATGCTATGATAGCTGCTAAGATAGCTCAGTTACGCGTGTGGAAATGGGGATTTTGGATGCTGAGTGAGTGCCGTTTCTTCTATGCTAACTCTTTTTGTTTCTGAAACCGTATGAATCATAATTCCGTTTAAAGGTCGGATGCTGAGTGAGGACTAATCAGTTTTTCTTTAATTTCTTTTAATAACCCGCAACTCCCCAAATAGATCTTCAAAACATACACATTCGAAAGATGACTAGGGGAACGTGGTTGTTTTCTTATATAGAGAAATAGGGTACGTAATTTACGGTGTGATAAATACGGTGATGATAAAATATTCAAGCAAAATAGTATTACAAGTAATGATTAAAAATGTGTACTGTAGTAATTCGACATTTGGTTTACAAATATACACGATATCGAAACAGTATAAACGAAAGTTAAGTGAGTGGGAAATATATACATATCACTTCCTCGAGATGCGAGCGGACCAGTTATATCTGATTCGCTAATTCATTCTCTCTAAACATGAATTTTCAGAAGAGTTTTGAAGCTTAAATCATCCAGAAGTAATATCAACTGAGTTATTAATATTATTCAGTATTGTATGAGATTATCTTAGTTGATTATATTTTCTTGCATCTGCTATTTTTTAAGCTCCATTTAATCATAAATCATGATAATTCAAACTTCGAACTAACTTATCTCAATATAATACCGCGATTGTTGATGTTGAGTCATCTTATTATTGAACAGTAAACATTGTAAAACGATGAAAAGTATAGTGTACTTATAATAAAAAAATTATTCTTAATAAATTTAAAAGTTTAAAAATATCCACTTCATAAAATGGGTTTGTGTCAGTCCAAGCCTTTATCCCTCTCATTAGCGACCAAGTACACTTCAATTGAGTAGATTCGTAGCCGTGCTCAGTCATATGCGAATATAAATTTTTAGTGCGTGATTAGTATTGATTTTTCGGCATCAAACGGGATGTTGCATTCAAATACGTCCTCGCCCTATCTGCAAATAATTTACGAGATTGAGCCGGTGGTTCTTTATTTAACGCAGAACGACATTTTCTCCTTCCGTTTTGGCTGCGCTGACTCAACGGACAAATCAATTGTCCCCCTTATTTTATTCATTATGTATCTGAAACTCCCAGGATCCTGAAAGCAGTACTTAAAACCATCTTATTTCACTATTTAAAAAATACTATTTTGGTCTCCAACATTATATAAATAACTTTGAACTGAGTCATTGAAGTAAATATTTACAACAGCTCTCGTTAGAACCATTTCATCCATTTTGCTGCATTTATTGTTCACTGCCGCCCAGTAACAAACGCTGTTTTGCTCCAAAACGACCTTTGACTCGAATTCAGGGTCGTTTATCCGGTCCTCGAAGAAGCACTTGTTCCTGTTTTCCTCGAACCTCTCTATTTTCCCGCACACGCACTCAGTGAACCTGGACGTGGTCTCTATTCTGAACTAAATCTTGGTTGACAGTTGAAATGAGAGGGATTTACACACCAGATCCAAACACTCTACACAAATACTATCCGTTAATTAATAGCTGAAGTTGAAAATAGTTGTTTATTATTATACTTTTCATATTTGCAAGCATATTTGCACACTACTAATTAGTCATAGTGTTGTGAAGATGAAGTAAGGTTTTAACATTAATTTTGTAGTATACTAATAAAATATAATAACATGACTCATAATATATATTCTAATAGTTTCTTTAGTTAGTGATTTTCCAGTTAGTTACATTTCAATCTCAACTGGAAGCTCAAGATGAAAGAAGTCTTAGTACTTCGCTTAATTATAATTCAGGTAGTTACAGTCGCTTTCATTCTCAAAATACAAATAAAGATTGAATTTTTGTTTCTTGAAGAATTGAATCAAGCGGGCTCACCTTTTAATAATGTATTGATACTACTCTAAAACAACAGTTATTTTACTAATTATCTTCCACTTCCTTTTCATAATGAGAAATCATTTTTCTTGTTAAATGATGAATCATCTGGTAAAGTTGTAAAACTGTTAAACTTATTATTGAAGTATATACAGAGTTATATACATGTATTATAACATATTAAAAAGATATTTTCAGAAGTTAAGTTTAGGTTTTGCAGTTGGTTTTTCTGTTAATCGTTAAAAATCATCAAAATATTGTATGTTGTGTATACAATAATAATTATAGAGAAAATTAATATTATAACATCATTTTGTTTGTATATCTCTTTATTTTGGAGTGGAAGTATCAGCAAAATTTCATATCTCAAAAATTGTTTTAAATTGGGGAAACGCGAGCTTATAGTCTAAGCCGTGAATGTTATTTGAAAATGTTTATAGTCACTCCTCAATTATCAGAAAATATCTCAAATTTTCACTATTTGTTTGAATGACTATTATGTACTTTTATTTAATATAGATCAGAATAATAATATCAGAACACTCCAAATGACTCTTCTTGTTGGTGACAATTTTATAATTTGAGGTAAATAGATTATTTTCAACTATTCATTTTCTTTTATCTGTTTAAGTTATAAATGCTAATCGGCAGGTTGTAATTGTTCAGTATTTGAATTCAAATCGTGCAAATGTTAAAAAACGAATAATTTATCAGATTAATTTATGTTTATATAAGCGGCCTATATAAGTTAAATATGGCTGCGATTCTGTGAATCATATTTTTAAATTAATTATTATTAACTCAGATTTAGCATTACTAAATTTTCATTTGTGAAGTGATTAAAATGTGATAATTTTCAAATAATATAAAGAAATAAATTCTTAAATATTTCTATTTATAGACACGCACATGAAATCTCAACACAGATTAAAGCTGGGAGTGTCTCTAATAAAAGCAGTTGAAATATTGTCAAAATTATTATTCTACTAGCGTTTCATATTTTTTGCTCTCAAACTGACACTTAAATGATACAAAAATTATAAATCTCAAAATTTCATCCAGACAGACTTCCTAAAATTCTTCTGTTATCAGCTTTTACTTAGTTTGTTTAAGTTTATAAGTCAGATATTTCAAACCCGGTGATCTAAATTTGGCCTATCTGAATAAATCTTCAAATATTGATCAGATGATGCAAAAGTTGTTATGATTTCCAGAGTATCTCTGGATGTGCACCAACAATTGAGATGGAGTTCCAAAGCGTCCGCTTCAACCTTCAGAATTTGAGATTTCTAATTTTACAAGAAATTCAGTTTGCATTCTTATGACAAATTGTTCATTACCCACATATAATTTTTTCTGGTTTACTTTATATTTCGTCAGCGACTCTGCAGCTACCTAATTTTACCCGTAACTCTTAAATGTTAAGATATCATGCATGTAAATTGCTCAGAATTAAACTTTCGATGCCTAATTGAGTATTTCAACCATCAAATCAAGCGCTCAGTTTTTCAGTGATATACTGTTCATTAGAAGTTATGCGAATTCTATAACTCGTCATCCATCTGTGGTGTGGTGCTCTCGCTCTATTTCCGCCATGGTGACGCCCACAGTGTTTTAAATCGATATTCTAAAGTATTAAAATGTATGCTTTAGCTCATCTTTGGACCCCCTAGATATAAAGAGAGTATAGTATATAAATATAAAAAGAATAATTTTGAAACCAAATCCATTCGAAACGTTGATTTACACTAGCCCAGATAAAAACATCATTTTATAATTTTATTCGTATGACAAAATTTATGTAAAACTAATACTAAAGTAATTTTATAAATTGATGTTATAATTATTTAAATGTAGGAAATCTTATAAATTTAAATATTAATATGTTTAAAGTGTCTACTTGCTTTGTTAAATGATTTTTAATAATCTATTCCACCTCTCAATTATGATTGTTTTACTTAGTGTATTCTCATACGAAAAACTGCTTGAAATAGATTATCAAGTGATAATATAAAATTATATAGACTCTAAGATAGGAATTAAATATATGCCTAAATATGCAACAACTTAACCTGGTTCAAACTAAGCTGCTGCTGATAAAGCGATTGCTAAAATGTTATTAACGGATGATCGTGCCTACGTGTTTCCAGAATATCCAAATCTTGATCAAGGGGTAGAAATAACGGGAGCTTTATCATATCTATATTCCATCGCAAAAGCTTATGCAACACCCCCGCTACCAAAAAGCCCTAATATTCATTATAAGAATATAACAACACTTGACATAATTTCTAAGGCACTAGATTTTATAGTGGAAAAGTAATATACTTTTCGTGAATATGTTCCTCCACTTCCTAATAATAAGGGGAAGTAAGACTGGTATGAATGGTAAATTGCAATTCCTCGTGCCATAAATGATATTCTTATGACTATGGGATAAGATATTTCTAACGAACTTCTCACAAAGCTTGTTAAACGCAGTAGACATTATCAACCTAATTCAACTCATTCAGGACCTATTGGGATGTAATGGAACGACACACATTTTCCGAAGCCAGTACCTGGTCCAAGCACGGCAGCTAACTTGGCTTCAATCACAATGATAACGTTTTTGAGAGGAATCGTTTCCAGAAATCAAACTGAAACGGATGAGGCCTTTACAACCATTCCCTCTATTTTAGAAATTACTACTAGTTATGATGGCTTCTTCAAAGATGGATCATTTATTCAACATAGAGTAATTCCATATACAGTTGGTTATGGTTTGGGACTACTTGGAAATGTAGTTGAATTCTTATCGTTGCTCATAGGCTAAAACGTCTATAGTATTTGGGGTACAAACATAGCATACATCTTTACTGCTGCTGTAAATACCTATACTCCAATATTATACAATGGTCAACTAATCCCAATAACAAATGGACGTTTGGTTGCAAATTCTGGTGGATTTATGGGAGCAAGAGGAATGTTAGCTAGTTTTGCTTATTTGGCCGAATTTGGTGATTCAAAAGAAGTTTCTGAAATTGTCGAAGTAATTAAGAGCATCATCAAATATCATGTTATTAAGAGTAGACCGTATGAGGACCATTCGAAATATCAAAGAGTTCTGAGAAATAGAGAAATTATTGGATAGATCGAAGCAAATTAATCAATTATCCCATTCGATCCTAGAAAACTTTACAACTTCGCTTCTATGAATCGCATAGTGTAGAAAAGAGAACACTACTCTTTTGGAATTGCGATGTGTAGTTATCGTATTTCAGGATATGAAGCTAACGCAGACGAGCACTCAAAAGGGTGGTATTCGGGTGATGGAGTTGAATATTTAATGATGAAAAATTAAAGATAATTTATCGATTTTTGGCCTACTGTTGATCCATACTAGTATTAAGGCATTTCTGAAACTCTTTCCCCTAGAAAAATTGGAGATATGCCAGATAGACCTGTTAATGCAGCTAAATTTGTGGGTGGTGCGGTGATTGATAACCTTGGATCTATTGGATTCGAATTTATTAACTATGACAAGAGCTTGAAAACTAACAAATCATGGTTTTTATTCGATTAGTAAATTGTTGTTTTGATGTCAGGATTCGATTCAAAAGTAGCTTATAGATCTACATTCCTCAACCATATGATTGAGAATATCAATTAATAGGTAGATATTGACAAAACGGTTATTGATCTAGATAAACTTAATACATTAGAATCACCAAAATAAATATTTGTGTAAGGAACAGATGCTGTGAACGACCTGGACAATTTAGCAATTTTCTTTATGAACTCCGTTAAAATTAACTTAATAAAAGAAACAAGAATAGGGAGATGGGCGGATATCGCCACTGGAACATCAACCTCTGAAATAAAACGCATATTTGCAAAAGGTTATGTCGAGAACACCACGAAGCTGGAGTACATTCTGTTCCCGAACGCTCAAACGGACACCGTGGACAAGTACGAGCAAAACCCGTTCATAAAGGTAATATCCAACTCCGGCGCCTTCCAGGCCATCAACAACACAGATCCGCAGTTTGGCGCCAATAACTACTATCTGATGGGAAACCTGTTCGACGGAACTCAAACCATAGAGGGGTTCACCTTCACGGCTCCAGTCAGCTTCGTCATCAAAAGAGAGAATTCCAGGATCAACCTCTCCGTTTCGGACCCGACTTAGTTGTTGGCTTCCACCACGATCACCAAGCGCGAGAACTTCAAGGCGGACCAGTTCGACAGCAAGTTGGTTTCCGTTGATAACCAAAACGTCCTGGTGAACACCAAAGACTACGCGGGCGCGAGCATCTACGTCTCCTTCAACGTGATGTGCCTCGACGCTCAGCCGGCAGATAACTGTTAGTTCACGAGCGGCTTCACCTTCTTGTACAAGAACGGCTCGACGATCTGGTATCAATCTTGTCCAGCCAACGCGGTCTGTGATACCGGCGTGCTCAAATGCAATCCTCAGTACTCACAAGTGTTCGACAAGCCGGAGTGCCAGTTTACTACCAAGCAATGCGTTAACGCCCAGATCGTCGATAACTGCGTGTTCTCCTCTGGCTTCACGTTTTTGTACAAGAACGGTTCCACTGTTTGGTACCAGCAATGTCCCGCCAACGGGGTCTGCACTTCTGGAAAGTTAGTCTGCAGCAACAAATACCAACAAGTTGTTGATAAGCCAGAGTGCGAGATAAAACGATGCCTGAACGCCCAGCCGATAAGCAATTGTTAGTATTCTGGCGGCTTCACTTTCCTCTACAAGAACGGCTCGACGGTCTGGTACCAATCTTGTCCGAGCAACGCCGTTTGTAGCTCTGGAAAGATGGTTTGCAACAATCTGTACACACAGACGTTTGACAAACCAAAGTGCGATCTGGTGTGCGTACACGCCTAGATCGTTAATAATTGCGTGTTTTCATCTGGATTCACCTTCCAGTACAAGAACGGATCTACCGTCTGGTACCAGCACTGCCCGCCGAACGCGGTTTGCGACACCGGGAAACTGGCTTGCACCATAAATTATGTCCAAGTGGTTGATAAGCCGATTTGCGTGCTTCAGAAAGAAGAGTCGACGAACCTTAAATCGTAGTGCAGTGTTGGCTGCATCGTCGCGATCGTCATCCCGATAATAATATGCGTGTCCGCCGGAGTAGCCGTTTCCATTTACTGCTTCAAGAAGAGA
The DNA here is from genome assembly GCA_963988835.1 of Hexamita inflata. Taxonomy (NCBI): domain Eukaryota; phylum Fornicata; order Diplomonadida; family Hexamitidae; genus Hexamita; species Hexamita inflata. The sequence continues at coordinate 17,855 of CAXDID010001055.1, forward strand.
CAATCCGCGAAAGTTGTGGAAAAGCAGAGACCGAAGAAGCTGCAGCAGACTAAGTAAACCGAATCTGCCAAGAACCTGCAAACGCTCAAGAACGTGCAAGGCCGCACCAACATAGACGTGGCCACGATATGAGTAATAAGTATCATTTATATTTTTAATATCTTTATTGACTTCAATTAATCATTTCTCCTTAACAAAATAGCAGAATTTCATCATTTATATTTTCCCACAAATTTGTTGTGATAAATAGTTATCATCTTAAATTATATTGAAATGAAAATTAATTGTGTACATTGTGTATCAATATTAATTATAGTATTAATAAATAATATTCACACTTCTCAATATATATGAAAGATTAAGAAATTTAAATATATTGTCATATGACAACAAAAATTTTGTTTTGGATATTCTTAGATCTTTACATGTTTGAAAATTCTATTGATTACTTGTAAAAACCAATAAACACTACTAATTTTGAAAGAATAACCAGAATATCTATAATAATTCTTCCAATAATAGTAGTTTTGGGTATTGGCCAGAGTATATTAGGCTGTATATTTTAAAAGACATGCAAAAAGAACGATCTTATTAAAACTACTATTATTGAATGGAAAAAATTGAACAAAAAAATAAATATAATAATGTTAGTATCATAAATATGCTCTATAATTCTAGGGCTTGCCTTTTTCTTTGTGTATTTGTTCGCTCTAGTTAACCTGTATATCCCTTTACTAACATGTTTGAAAATTTCAATTTTAACATATCACACAATAAATTTTTCTAAAAAATTGTATATAAGCAAACATCAAAGTTATAATAGCGTAGATGAAAAAGATAATCTTGTCATACACGAAGTGGAACCTTCTTTGCAAATTGCGCAGTGAAAAACTATCAAAATAATCATTATATTGCTTATCAGTTTATTTCATTCGCTTTAATAGATATTATTGTAAATATCCACTTCAAAACGGACCAAATTCAGAAATAGTATCAAGAAGGTTGTGAGAAGTACCGAGTATAACTTCATCATTACATGAATTAAGATTTTCGCTTTATTTTGTTTACGAGAAAACGGCTGAACCGCGTATTCGAGGAAACCGCCGGAAAATCATAAGTTGGCTATGCGATGAAAAAATTATTCACTGAGATTTAAAATTATACGCCTGTGCAACGATAACGCATAAACGAAAATATACGAGCTGTATCTGTTTCATTTGCTCATGTAAAAACGATTCGCGACTAAGTTCTGCAAGAGCATGAGTAAAAAATGAAATAAATGGACAAAGAGGATTTATAGCGCACATAGCAGTTAAATCAGCTGTTTGATCAGTGCGAGAAGCTTTTATCAAACTATACAGCTCCGAAGTTGACAGTGCACAAGCAGCAAACAACTTTCAAGCGCATTATTCCACTAGAGATGGAGTAGTTGAACGAGGCCAACTTCTAGGACATTCTAACGAAGGAAAACGAGGCCGTGGTGAAGGCTGGTAAGGAGTTTGACAAGTTGGACGCTACTTTGTGCGCGAATTTCCAGAAGTGCTTGGACGACAAGATAGTGCGTTTTCCTCAGGTAACTCTTTACGGTGCGCACAATAAGTACAACACGTTGAAGGCCTCCCGTGAAACATTTTAGCAGAAAATGCTCCAAATGCTGCAGAAGCTCTGTGACAAGTACGAGCTCGCGTTCAATTAAATGCTCAGTCAACTGAGAGAGCCCAAGCGCGAATTCAGAAAATTCGTTTCAAAAGCAGCCGAGAATCCGCAGAGAATCGTCCTCGTTCAAGAGGCCCAGCGCTCAAAATCGGTTCAAAAAGAGAAGTTTTAAACTCAAATAATCCAACGGAGGAACGAAAGGGAACTACAAAAGCAAAAAATAAACGAACAAAAAATACAAAATGAACTGAAGAGAAAGGAAAAAGAAGAAGTTGAAAGGGAATGCAAACTGAGGCGCTTCAAAATCGAGGACAAAGGGAAAGAAAGGTGTCAAAACGCGGCCGTGAGGCAGTGCGCGTACCAAATAGTTCAATACAACGATGAAATGGGCAGCCTGCTTAAAGCAATCAAATAGTTCAACTACGAGCAGCCGATAATCAAAGGAGACAGAGCGAAATCGGCAACTGGAAGATACCAAATCAAGAAGTGATATATATTTATGACGTGAAATTTATGGAACTATATAATTTATAGTTCTTTTTTAATTTTGTGTACAAAGTTGTGAAACATTATTATTTCAACAATTTATTTACAGTAGATTTTACACTGAATATTTACAGGTACAATAATGTATACTATTGATTACTATTGTATATAATTGAAAAATGATTAAATATAAGCTCTGATCATCTCAGTTAAGAAAGTCGTAAAAAGCACAAAAATTAAAATATTTACACTAAAGTATAGATAAAAACAAAATGTATGTTATCATTTAATTTCTCTATATATTTTTATTTTATTTTGTTACATAAAATTTATTGTCTTATAGTTATAAATCTAAGAATTTAAATATTTAAATTATTACTTGTGCTCAAATATACATCTTGTTTCTTTCTTTATAGACATGTTATCTGTAAAATGCCACTTCATAACAAAATGTTATGTATTACAATTTTATCCATTCAATACAATGTATTGTAAGAGTCTGACTATCAAATAATGATTTAAAATTTTATAGATACTCGTGTTGGTGTAAAATATATGGCTCAATATTAGCCAACTTAACCTGGCGCATAATAGAAAGTAGCCGAAAAGCACTTATCAGTTATGCTTTTAAATGATGATCGTCCGTATTTATTCGCAGATTATCCTAATTTAAATTAAGGAGAAGAGATTTAAGCTACGATAAGTAAAATTTTAGGAATAGCTTTAGCTTATGTAACACCGCCATTGCCAAAAAGTCCTAATAAGCATTATAACAATGCTACAACTCTAGACATTTTAATAAACGCTCTTAATTTCGTTGTTGACAAATAATACAAACTTTTGGATTATATACCTCCACGTTTGAACAATAAAGGTAAGTAAGATTGGTTTTAATGGTAAATAGAAATACCTGATACTTTAAATCAAATCATGATTATAATGGGGAACGCAATACCACCTGATTTATTAGCTAAATTAATTTAAAGCAGTAGTTATTATTAACCAAATTGCACTCATACAGGATCAATCGGTATGCAACAAAACGATACTCATTTTCCAAAACCTGTTCCAAATCCAAGTTACGGAGCAAACAGAGCTGCTATCACGATGATAGTTTTTATGAGAGGAATAATAGCAAGAAACCAAACTGAAACAGATTAAGCGTTTGAAAATATACCGACTATATTAAAAATGACAACAGCGAACGATGGGTTTTATAAAGACGGATCATTTATTTAACATAAAGCTATTCCATATACAATTGGATATGGTTTAGGATTGTTAGGAAATATGGCAGATTTTCTGTCAATACTCATAGGATAAACTACATATGATATTTGGACGACTAATATTGCATATATATTTTACGCAGCAGTTCAAACTTTTACACCTTTACTTCATAATGGAATAATAATTCCAATAACAAATGGACGCATGGTGGCCAACACTGGAGGATATGGTGGAGCCAAATAGATGATAAGTAGTTTAGCATATTTGGCAGAATTTGGAGATTCTAAGGAAGTTTCTGAAGTTGTTGAAGATATTAAAAGTACCATTAAATATCACGTAATTTAAAGTAGACCATATGAAGACCATTCTAAATAATAAAGAACTCTGAGAAATAGAAAAATTATTGAAGAAATAGAAGCTAATAGTTCCGTTCAACCAATATAGGTTAATAAGTTATACAATTTTGCATCTATGAACCGCGTGGTTAAAAAGAAATAGCATTATTCATTTAGTTTGGCGATGCGCAGTTATCGCATAGCTGGATATGAATCTGACGAAGTATAAAATTTGAAAGGTTGGTATTCTGGCGATGGTATGGAATATCTAATGATGAAAAACTAAAAATAGTTTGTTTGTTATTATGCTACTATAGATTCGTATTAATTGCCTGGAACAACAGAAACATTGGCAATAAGAACAGTCGGAGACTCATAAGGAAGAGAGTTCAATACTGCAAAATTTGTTGGTGGTGCCATAATAGACGATTATGGTTCGATAGGGTTTGAATTTATTAATTATGATTCAAGTTTGAAAACCAACAAGTCTTGGTTTATTTTTGATTAACAAATAGTTATTTTAATGTCTGGTTTTAATTCTGAAGTAACTTATAGAACTACATTTCTAAATAGTCTTCTTGAAACAGAATAGTAGCAAGTAACAGTAAATAATAATTTATTAGATTTAAATAAGTAGTATGTTATTCCTGATACAAAATAAATATTTGTATAGGGTTGTGATGTAGATAATAATCTGGACAATTTAGCAATATATTTTATTAATCCATCCAGCGTTAATATTATCAAAGAAAATAGAAAAGGAAGGCTCAGTGACATAGAAGGTACTGCTTCTAATGAAGAAATTTAAAGAATATTTGCAAAAGGTTACGTTGAAAACGCCACGAAGCTGGAGTATATTCTGTTCCCGAACGCTCAAACGGACACCGTGGACAAGTACGAGCAAAACCCGTTCATAAAGGTAATATCCAACTCCGGCGCCTTCCAGGCCATCAACAACACAGATCCGCAGTTTGGCGCCAATAACTACTATCTGATGGGAAACCTGTTCGATGGAACTCAAACCATAGAGGGGTTCACCTTCACGGCTCCAGTCAGCTTCGTCATCAAAAGAGAGAACTCCAGGATCAACCTCTCCGTTTCGGACCCGACTTAGTTACTGGCTTCCACCACGATCACCAAGCGCGAGAACTTCAAGACGGACCAGTTCGACAGCAAGTTGGTTTCCGTTGATAACCAAAACGTCCTGGTGAACACCAAAGACTACGCGGGCGCGAGCATCTACGTCTCCTTCAACGTGATGTGCCTCGACGCTCAGCCGGCAGATAACTGTTAGTTCACGAGCGGCTTCACCTTCTTGTACAAGAACGGATCGACGATCTGGTATCAATCTTGTCCAGCCAACGCGGTCTGTGATACCGGCGTGCTCAAATGCAATCCTCAGTACTCACAAGTGTTCGACAAGCCGGAGTGCCAGTTTACTACCAAGCAATGCGTTGACGCCCAGATCGTCGATAACTGCGTGTTCTCCTCTGGCTTCACGTTTTTGTACAAGAACGGCTCCACTGTTTGGTACCAGCAATGTCCCGCCAACGGGGTCTGCACTTCTGGAAAGTTAGTATGCAGCAACAAATACCAACAAGTTGTTGATAAGCCAGAGTGCGAGATAAAACCATGCCTGAACGCCCAGCCGATAAGCAATTGTTAGTATTCTGGCGGCTTCACTTTCCTCTACAAGAACGGCTCGACGGTCTGGTACCAATCTTGTCCGAGCAACGCCGTTTGTAGCTCTGGAAAGATGGTTTGCAACAATCTGTACACACAGACGTTTGACAAACCAAAGTGCGATCTGGTGTGCGTACACGCCTAGATCGTTAATAATTGCGTGTTTTCATCTGGATTCACCTTCCAGTACAAGAACGGATCTACTGTCTGGTACCAGCACTGCCCGCCGAACGCGGTTTGCGACACCGGGAAACTGGCTTGCACCATAAATTATGTCCAAGTGGTTGATAAGCCGATTTGTGTGCTTCAGAAAGATGAGTCGCTGAACCTTAAATCATCATGCAGTGTTGGCTGCATCGTCGCGATCGTCATCCCGATAATAATATGCGTGTCCGCCGGAGTAGCCGTTTCCATTTACTGCTTCAAGAAGAGACAATCCGCGAAAGTTGTGGAAAAGCAGAGACCGAAGAAGCTGTAGCAGACCAAGCAAACCGAATCTGCCAAGAACCTGCAAACGCTCAAGAACTCGCAAGGCCGCACCAACATAGACGTGGCCACGATATGAGTAATACTTATCCTTATTTCACACTTTTAAAGAACGTATCATTTTCACTTTAAGTGTTTTATAAATATATTTTTCATTTAGATTTAGATAAATATAAAAATACAAATAAGAATCAATTTTATTTCATTCAACTCCAGCTTATTCGAATACTTTGGAGATATCCGCCCATCCGCCAATATTACACCCACATCCACACATTTACATAGTGTTTTATAATAACCATTAACATATTTAAGTTAAATCTACATTGAAGTCGATATTAAGATTCAGGTTTGGAAGTTGTTCGATAGCAGCTTTAAATCCAGCGATTTCAATCTTGTCCTTTGATTATGTAGTTTTGCCGTAATTTATCGCAGTTTGCTGAACAAGATCTAATGCTGTCTATTAGCATAATTTAGAAAATTAGGATAATCTAGTGATTAATTGTAATTTGCAATTGTTGAGTTAGTGATTAGAGAATACTTTGTACTATACTTTGAGTTCATTTTGGAAACAGGACATAATTAAATCGCCTTGAACAACTGATTTAAAGCAATATGGTATTATTTAAGGTAAATACTGACTGAAATACTGGCGCTATTGTAGTATAACTGGATCATTCAACAAATAGTTCATACCATATTTATATCCAAGAAATAGAAAAGCGGCTGCTTTGGCATGTGGATTAAAGTGGTTGATGAATATTTCTGGTAAATACAATGCTAAATAAGGAGCGCAGATATTTGAGTTTGGTAACAAAGAAGAAATGATTTAGTTGTTAGGAGCATTCAAATATTGCATATCAAGTTAGAAAAGCGATTTAAATAATTCTGCTGTAAGTCTATCAATAAACTGTGGTTTATTACCGAAGGCGCAAATAATGCAAGTCATTGTGCTGTAAATAATTACGTGAGAGTACACAGTTTTGTTTTCCAGAACAAATAAAGGCATCTTTTAAACAAATTATTCTAATAGGTCTAAGTGCATTTCATTGTGAGCTACGCGGCTGAGCATTTTTTCAATGTTGTCAACAGTTAAAGCTGCACATAAACGGGTGTTTTTCGCGTCCAATAGTTCATTGATTGCTTGCAGGGCTATGTTGGAGAATCTTGCTGCTTCGAATAGATCAGCTGCAATAGCGCCGAAGTGTTCGTCTTTGACTTCTTCAACGAGTTCGATGATGATTTGGGCGAGTATTTTCAGGTCTGAGAGGGTATCGAATTGTTGGTCGACGAATAGCATTTTGAAAGCAGCTTGGTTGTTTCTGATGATTTTCTTTACCATTGGGGTGAATCTTTCGTTTTGTCCGTATCCTCTGCGTAGTAGTTCGGCCATGATTTGGCAGAGTATTTGTCCTGCGGCTCCGCTTTCGTTATCAGCAGCGAAGTGGCTTTGGAAAATTTATAGTACTAGTTGTGCGGCTTCGTTTACCACTTCGTTATCCAGAATTATCTTTGGTAGTTTTTGGCAGAAATCTAAAACTGGCATGAGAATGTAGTTTTGTAAATCGCTTTTTTGGAGATTGAACTGGAACTGCATTAGGTACTAAAACGTTTTCGCTTGGAGTGGGAACTAAAACATGAACTGGAGGAGTGGAATGTTCGGCTTCATTGAGAGGAGAGCGATGAAAGGTTCCGCTTGACCGAGTGATTTAACGAACGGGGCGATGAAAACGAGTAACTTTTGCGTTGCATTTGGAGTGGAAACGGCACTAACTGATTACAAAAGAGCGTTAATGAGAACTTATTGTTGCTCGTGAGGTATTTTCTGCAAAACGACCGAGTAAATATCAGAGTTGATTATTTAAAAGGTTTGAAGAGCGAGAATGAACAAATCGAGGTCGGTGGAGTTCGCACAGAGCTCGCAGATGTAACGCTGGGCTATTTACTGCTTCGGAGTGTAGCTAAAATAAGTTTACTAATTGAATACAACATTGAAGTCAGGGAAATCGCACAAACGGGTTAGTAAAGTGGACACGAGCTTGCGAGACTCCATCTTCGGCAAGAGCTGGCACAAATTCAAGATGGTGAGGTCGTCAGTAACGTAATTCTTGTACTACGCGCACACCTAAAGCAGCTTCAAAGACTCCTATGGAAAATCCGTTAACCCATCCCTAGTTAGAATCTTAGTGAATTCAAACACTTTCCCCATATTCTGTTAAAGTGGGCTGAATTTAGGCTTCTCCAGTATAATCGAAAGAATCTCGCTCACGCACTCAATCGACTCCTAAAGCTGGGCTTTGGAGCACTTACTCACGATTTGCTGCACATACTGAACAGTATTGTTAGCAAATAACTGTTAATACTCAACATTCTAATGACTCTCAGTTGCTATAAACTACTTAGCTTGGTCGTACCATTGCTAAAACATTTTGTGAAGTGGGGATTAAAAAAGATAAACCTATATTAGTTTCATATTTTAATAAAATTAGAAGAATAATGCAAAAATAATAGAACCGAAAAATAGAATTGAAACAATGATTTCCAACTCACAATACGATTGGAAGAACAATAATAAGAACTATTACTGTTGTCACCACACAAATGCAAGCGATCTTCATAATTTTTTAAAGACGAAGCTTATATTTTAATTTTTCTGTGTCATCTTTCATGTCTTGGCCATTATCTATTAGATCTTCTGCATGATTCTCAACTGTTGCAGCCTTTTAATTTCGTTCCATAACCTATTGCCAATTTTATAGAACAGTAATTTTAGCATCATTTATTTATTATACTAGGTTACTTTGTTATTTCAGATACTTTCCAATTGATTTCATCTTTCTCTTGAGTACGTTCGCAAATTGATTATTCATTTGAAGATTTTTAGCTTGTTAAATAGTATTTAAGTTATATTTCGTTGCAAATGTTTTGTAAATATCAATGAGCATTTCGTTTGCCGCAGCATTTGATATTTCCTTCTCACACATGGCATACACGGATAATTCTTCAAAAAATATTATATAACCGTCCAAATTATCAACAGTATGAAAAGAGTGATTGTTTTATTAAGCTGGTTATTTGGTTAGTTCTTATTCAATCTATTTCATATTTAACGGTAAATTTTCTCTTATTGTTCCATAATGCGCCAATGGAGTATGTTTGTAAGCAACACCTGAATATACAACCGTCATATTTAAAGTGGAAAAGATAGTATTTAAATAAAAATGAATATATTACATTATATTACTTATATAAATTACATATATAAATTTTAAATATTTTAACGCCAGGCATTAACTCCTGTTAATTTTCAAAATATCTATTACAGTGAAAGTAACCTTTTGAGTTATACTAGTAGGTAAGCGTGAAGTTTGAAATTTATTATATACTTATATCACCCGGTTGTTCAATAATATTTGTATCACCGGACCTGTGTGTACATTTCTTAATTAGATTTACATTTAATTTGCAATGTCATAACAAATAAAAGATCTATTTCAGTTTATCTGGTAAAGTACACAAGGGTGGTTAAATATAAGCTAGTTTCAAACTATTACTGTAAGTAACGGTAGCGTAGAACGTTTATTTAGTTTCTATCATCGTTAAACCAGTCACTTCTTAAGAAGAAACTTAGATTACACAACATTGGATAAAATGGCTTACATTTATGTTGAAAAAATACATAATAACATTTCATACAAAAACAACGAAAATGAAAGTGATGAAAATGAATCATATAATGAATCTGAGTTACATTCAAGTGGTACATATGATATTTATACAAATTCAATTTTCAAGTTCAAATAATGTATATATTCATAAAATTAATGCGTCATTTAAGACGCATTTAGATAAATACCTGGTCAAAAAAGACGCAACCAATGACGCAAAAAAGTTATATCCTTCGTACTATTGCCTAAAAGACGCAGGGGTAGTGCGTCTTTTTTAACGCAAAAAGACGCAAAAACGCACCTTAATTTAAAGAAATAAATGCATTTTTCCTTGGTAACTTAGGTCCAGTGATCTCAGTAATTGAATGCTCAGTAATTGAATGCTTCTAATATATAAAACAAACAATCTAATTTTCATAAAATTAAAAATTAAATATAGCTTATTTGTATAACATAATATTAATTACCACTTCAAACATGAATAAATCCGTTCGTTTAAGTTTCTACGCGCGTTTGTGCTCCTCGTTCCTTCTCTGGTTCTTCATTGACATCTATATCTTCGAGAACGCGACTGATTACATCCAAAAGCCATTGAACACAAAGCCATTCGAGAATATTTCAATTATGTCCGCCATTTTGCTTCCAATCTTCCTTTTCGCGCTCATTGTAACGAATGTAATACTTTGTGCTCTAAAGGTTCCTTGCTGCGTGTGCAACAAATAATCTCCCCTCAAATCAAAAAATAACCTGTGGAAAATGGAGAACAAGCGTTTATCTATCATTCTTACTGGTTCAAAAATAATGAACTTCGTTTTTGGAGCCATTTTCGGCTTCTGTTATCTGTTCGCGAAGCTCAGGGTAACTGTTGCGTTTTTGATTCTCCTGAACATTTCAATTATTTTAAATAAAATCATCGGCGCCCATAAATTCTTCTTCGTTCACAATGAAATCGGTGAAAGTGGTGAATAAAAGAGAGAAGGAATTATTGAAGCGAGCATCGAATAGGTTCAGGAAGTGAAATGATCATTTTATCGTTAGAGTTTATTTTTGTAACGGAATTCCATGGAATTCTTATCAGTTCTAATCTATAATATCAATTTTAGTTTACAATACAATAATAACAATACTCATCAATTTTGAGCGCATATTAATGCAAGTATATTAACCTAGAACTCAGTTATATAATATGTTATAATTGTATATTATTGGAGTGACGTTCTTACATTAATCGTCATTATTATTCTTAAATATTATGTCATTATTATCCTTAAATACTATAGACCTTATTTCAAATTTTCTAAATCGAAGCCAACTTCATCATTTATTGTTAATCTAAATAATTAATTTTGAGAGATAATACAATAATGATAAATCTAAACAACTCAATACACCTTCTAGCATCGTTGCCTGGACTATAATGTCATTTCTGAAGATGATATAGTGTAGTCGTCGCTATCTTGCTTGTGCAGCACAAGAGACTTCGGGACAATCTTCTTCACGTAGTCCTCGGACCAAGGAAAGGTAGGGATATCTTGGTTGAAAGTCTGCATTCTTGGGTTTAAGCTGGAGAACTGCTCTAACTTCAGTTCTCTGCTCTTCATGGTGAACGTCTGGAAACTGTTTCTGGATGTGTAGGTCATTGAAGTGAAACGGATATCAGTTTTAGTCCACAATACAACAAAAATAATACTCATGATATTTTGAACGCATATTAATCAAGAACTCAGTTCTATAATATGTTCTATATTTAATCATAACTGATAATTATATGGTTCTTACATTAATCATTTTTATTATTTCTTAAATACTATAATTCAATTAACTCACTTAACTGTAATATTATCAACAAAGACTCAATTTAATCATTCCATCTTTATCTTATTTACTCAAACTGAGTATAAGGTTTTCGAATAGCTTTTCTTGGGTTACGATTTATGGCGAGATTTGGTAATTAGATATGATATGTTGTATAAGATATTACATTTCTTATCGCCAATTCCTTTGATTCTTGTAAATTTACCTTTTGATTTCTGATATTTACTTACTGATAGTTACTTTTCTAATTACTTCAATTTAGTTAACTAAATTATAGACATTGAATTAAAGGCCTGAAGCAATTATTGCTAAAAATAATCATCATACACGGCATATTCTGAGATAAAATAGATTTAATTGAATTTTGAATTTTGTATCCAAAGTAAACTCTGGTGTACTTCTCTTTTATGAATTTTTCATTATATGAATATTTATCTCACTCATATTGCAAATCCTCAGGTAACTCAGCAGTTATTCCAGATTATCTCAATCGGAAGCGTTGCCTTCTTGCCTTGGTACCACATCTTCGAGGCCTGGAGGCGCTGACGCCCTTCTTTCAGCGTGACGGTCTCTTCATTATTTATTACGTCATTTATATAACCCTATATTATAACAATATTATAGCATACATCACGTTCGAACAACGTCCATTAACCAACTCTTCTGGTGTAAAAAGAATCTATTCTAGCCTCAATTCTGATTCTTTGACGGATAAATTGTTAATATAGTTATGGAACATGAGTTGACTGCCATTGAGAGGTGGAACTATATAATAATAATTCTAAAATAATGTAATTTTTATATAATATAAATTTTCAAAGCACAATAACACTACATCAACCAGCTACCTTTATTTTGCATGAATATGTATCACAATAATGATATTAGTAACATAATATTGTTTGTCACTTTATTCTATGCAAATGATTGTGATAGTACAAAATGCATTCATTAATTTCGTTAAAAATCAAATAAATACGTCTCTTTAGAATTATAACTTCAGTATTTGATACAAATATGAAGAATAATATGTATAATAAGAAAACTTACAGATTAAATAGTAAAATATAAATTCAACCAGTTGTAATTCCAATATAATTTTTAAAATCAGGACTAGAATAGAGTTGTCGGGAATATAAAATTTCCATAAAACGTAACCCAAGAAGAGAAATTCAAGGTTTTCTGTTATAAATTATTACCCAAATTATAATTATTGATCAATATTTCATTTAATTTATCTTATTCGGTTATATTAGTTGTGAATGTGTCAGTGATTCAGAGTTCAATATTTTGAATTATTATTTTCATATTTATTTTCTATTAGTTATCACTAGTCTACAATAGCATTTTAGAATTATTTGTTGTGAAGGGATTGTGATTCGTTTGTTAAGTCCAATCAGTGTCTCCATCCTTTGCGTATTAGTATATATTATATAATAACACAAATCACTTTGAAACAACTAACGACTTACCAACTATTCCATGTACTGCATCTTCTGTCCATGGAAATATAGGAATATTCTCACATATGTTCTCAAAATATAAACGATTATTATGAAGTTGATTTGCCTTTCTGTCATGTGTTTTAATATTGTATGTTTGAACTGAGTTCATTTTGTGAAATGGTGTTTTCAGTAAATATATAATTGTAGTAGTTATGTACATTAATAACTATTTACAACTTGTAATGTATTGATTAATAATGTGAATTTTTAGTAATGTGAATTTTTGATTGTAATTTTTGTGCTTTATTTTTCATCTTTATATTTATTACTGAAGATTCACAAATATAATTATGTGAAAAGTTTAAATCAGATGAAAACACAGGATTATAATTATGGATGTGTATATTTAAATTTATTGACATCAAAAAGATGATATTGTTTCATATTAAAGCTACTGTATTATGAATTTGAATTAGTAAAATCGTTTACATACTACATTACCTTGCTTGTAAGGGTGCTATTTCGCTTAAGGGAGTAGGTCAACTCGCTTATAAGGGAGTTCCGTCATGCAAAACTCCCTTATAAGCAAGTGACAAATAACATAGTTTTTAACCACGTTTTTTGACCATAAATCATTCAAATTCGACATTTTCCAAAGATACATTTTGGATACATTTTTGCTTATAAGGGAGTTGAAATCGGTAACATAATAATTATTTTATTTATTAATGATTACAATAATACATTCACAGTACAATTATAATATATGTATAGTACAAAATACACCAGTTATCTAAAATATCTATGATTATCACATTTAATATCATTAATAGCATCTATAGAAACCTACTCTTGATTATCAAGAATATAGTAATTGAAACGTTAAAGAAAACATTATGAAGACCTTCACATTGTATTTTGGTTCATTTAGGGGAAAAATACTTCTCTTTCATAACTTTCAAATCTACCATTCTGGCAGTCAACTATTTCAACTGCAAACTCAATCAATCCTAGCCCTATAGTAACTAAAGCAGTTATGTGTCTGAATATTTGATACCAATATGCCCATTACACACCTTAAAAACCTGGGAAAAATTAGCAACCGAGAAGAATAATAAATCCAGATCTCCAGACAGGACACATTAAAAAACTAAAATGACGTGCGATAAAGGGCATCCAATTGAATGGTGCACAACCAAGAAAAACGCAGCTAATTACTACAAAGATCATTCTGAAAATCAGAGCAATATAGAAATTGAAAACCATGAACTAATAAATGATAACACTAAGTACGAGTGTTGAAAGACATATCAAGATTGCCCAGTTCATTATTTTATTGTTTTACATCAATTTGCCCATTAAATGAAACGGAAAGCTAATTATTATTAAAAATCACAAATTTATTTGTTATTAAAATATGTCAATGATAATAATTATCCAGCAGAAGATAATATTGTGTACGGTAAAATCTCGCTAAAAGACTCTTGGATACATTCTTACTTCTATTATATATTTTGAGATTTCTTACGTAAAGATCTAACTTAATCTCATATTAGCGTAACGTGTACATTTTTACCTGATGATTGGTACTGGGGTAGAAAATAAGTGTGCGAATATACTAATTGCTTACAATTATCATGATAGCGCTTTAACATGAAGAATTAACATGATTAAATTATATAAATATTAAATTTTACACTTATTTTATAGACCCAAGTTGATCACGTATTGACTCTTGAGACAGGATATCTCGCATATAACTTTAGAAATAGAAAGCTTACAAACGATTTTGCTTGGCTCTACAAGCGAGTGTATCCAAGAGTCTATTTGCGAGATTTTACCGTATACAAAAGTTCTTTTGTTTTAAATAATCTTAAAATTATTATTTTGATTAGCTAAATTTACAGAATATAGAATTGTTTAGAAATATTTATTATACTTTTCAAATTGTTGTTTTTTGTAAAATTTATTAATACGTAATAAGTTCTTCATTTAACATCTTTTTTACATAAAATACATATATCAAAATAATAATAAATCAAAATTAATTTAATTTAAAATTTAAAATGATACACTCACTTACATCATAATATATAGATAATCTAACTATTTATAATTGTAGATTTATAAAAGTAAATATTGACTACTTTTCCTTGCATTTGACCAAAGATTAGTAGTTTAATATTATATTACAAATTATAGATAACTAGTACAATATTATGTCTTTTGATCTTATTTGTATTAAAATTCCAATCAATTGATATGAAAATTAATAAGTAGTATTTGTGTGAGAAATCATATTATATTGACGAACTATGATATAATCTTTTGCCATAACACAGAAGATCAATCAGTTGATAAATTACAAATGACAAGTTTTACTAAAACTATTAACTTTGTATTTAATTCAATTTCCACCACACAACTATATAACTATGAACAAAGATCTAGTATTTTCTTCTGCTATATAACTATTTGTTTAATAATACTACAAATAACGGTTTAATACATTAAATGAATATTATAAATTTATGACAACTCTATCAAGTAAAGACAGATATGGAATGTGGAAGAAAGTTGGATAATATTGTAACATGGATGCCAAGGGCACTCGGGCATATTTTCACAATACGTGGGCGTGCTAATTTTATGAGCCAGTTTTAGATTACAGATCTGAAATAAAATAACTTGCTCATATATTTATTAGTCCACACATAGTAATGGAGAAGTTTCTATCGCGATACCCAAACAAACAATTTGGGAAGCACGAACTTTCAGTAACTATCGCTACTATTTGTAAGCGAATATAGATGAAATAGCATTCAGATGAGACCTAAGATTCTTCTAATAATATTACAGACAAGTGTGATAATCCTTAAGAATCAGCCAATATAGTATTATTTGATTTAATTGATTTTTAGTGATAACATTCATTAATTCATTATTGAAATATAATAAATCACATTTATTATCAATAAGCGATTCCAGTAAATAATAGTTTTCAATCGTTCTTAGTGAACTTGATGAGTCCTTGAACTTGGCTTTCCATGTAATCGTTGTCTGTGTAAGCTTATTTGATTCTTTTTCTAACGTATGGCTTCATTGGTTCAGTGTGTTCTTGAATTATTTGTAGGATGTGTTTCTTTTTGTACTCTCTTTGTTAGGTGAATCTGTTCCGTTCAATTTCCATTTCTTTGTTTTTGTAGTCGATTTTGTTCTCTTTTCTCCACTGCCTCCTTTCGGCCGTTTACTATTGCAGTTGACTATCTTTCTGATTCTGTTCCGTTTAAATCTGCTTGATGTGCGCTTCCCTGAACTAATTCACTATTTATTTCTGTTTCATTTATTGTTTTGCGTTTAATTCAGTGTTATCAAAAGTTTAGTTTTCCACTTTCTCTTTCGGAGTGGAAAGTAATCGGTGCATGAACTCAAGATGTATCCGGATCCGTTTGCAAAGTATCTCCTCGTATCTGTTCGTTGGGGGGATTTGTTGTTATTGCTCCAAAAGGAACCCGAATTAGAATTCTGCGTTCAGACATTCGTTCAAATCTTTATATTCCTGAACGTAGTTTTAAATCTGGGCGTTAAATTCGTTCAAAATTAATCGCAAACGGCCCTAATTCGGGTCTTGAGTTACTTAACGTTTAAATACTTGCTTTGGTTTTTTAGAATTAAACTGAATTGAAACGGAACGGGAACTAAGGAGTTATTCACATTAGAGCATCAATTCGTCAAAGGATTTTTTACGGTTGGCGTCGAATATGTCGTACTCGGCCATCCGGTGGGCGTACTTAGCCCGAATCTCCTCGCGAACGGCCTTAATCCCGGAAAAAGAAGCTATAACCTGCTACAAACATGCTCTAAAATCATCAGAGTACTTAAAATGCTCAGGCTAATGCAATGAAGTTTACAATGCGTCCAAAAATGTCACGTTTTTAATCACATTGCCGAGCTAACGCGCTACGAGAAAATTTGCCTTCTCCACGTGCATCGAATCTTCCTTCTAGTAAAATAAAATCAATTTCTCCAATGCAATGGACTCCCTCTTGTACTACTGAGCAAGTTACTCCTTGTAATCCATTTGCTCTAAAAGTGAGCGATTAATTGATATTACAATTTTTAAATAAGTTCAGGATTCAAAATATTTAATAACCACTTCAATGATTTACTATCTATTTTTAACTCTTAGTGAAAGTTACGACTGCTTTTCCAAAAATGTGCAATTAAATGGGATTTAATCAGAATACGCTTTATATTTAACTATGGACTTCGACAATGAATCTGCGACATGTGCGCAATACGTTGGCATGCCATTGATGGCAACTTTAACATTTGAAAATGAGAATACAATTCCAGCGGCTATGACTTAGTATTTAAGTACGTTGGGTAATGTAAAAAGTTTGTCAATAAAGTTTACGTTTGATTCTACAAATTTCTTTAAGATAATGGAGAATTCAGCTGTTAATTATTTAATAGTGCTGCGTTCTCAATTTAATTTCGCTGGGACAATTCCATTCGTGAATCATGTTACGTTTGACTCTCGTCATTGCTGGGATTAAGTAACTTTCAGTGTAGACAGCGATTTTGCGTTCAATATCTCAGTCTTACCTCTAGCGTGTACCATTTCAAAGCAGGTAAGCGTGTATTTGGATTATTTTAATGAGTCCTGGATAGGAATTCCGATTCTGCCTCAGGCTCCATCTGCGCTGCCTAATTTCCAAACTGGCGACTATTTCATCAACAATGTTAAGTATTTCAACACTGATTCTGTTTTTGATCCAACAAACGCCCTTTTAATCACAAATTTCGTTAAGTTCTTCAAGAAGAACCTTAAAACTCAGTTGAGGCTCAGAATCGAGGAAACAGATCCAACTCTTTATATTAAGCAAGTATTCCTCTCAACTATAAACACATATTCAAATTATTTTACCAAAAACTGCTACACAGCTGTTAATCAAAACGAATTACAAGAAAACTACTCGTTCATGAGCGCGAATACTTAGTAAATATTCGACTGTGGACAACTAATTTCTGGTGCTATTGACGTTAAAATTGATCAGATAGACTACTCGGATAAATAAGCAGCTGTGTCAACGAAAACGATTTAACTTGCCGAGATAAAGACTGTTAACGGGCTCAAAATGGACTTTAACGCGAGTATCAAGGTAAATGATGAATAATACCAATATCTAACATTAATACAATTTATAGACGCACAAGGAGTAACACTACAGACCATGTACTTCCAAGGAACATCAATTCTATCTTGCTTCCACCAAATGCAGCCACTTGTATACGAAAACCTAATGTGCCTTAAAATATACCCGAAAACAACGCAAACATGCAAAACTCTGTTCCAAACAAACCTAACAGGCACATTCAGAGGTATTTACACACCAGAAAACGCCAACGATAAAATAACGTACTTCTGGCTCTCACAAAACTCAAAAATCGACCTGGAAAGCAATAGTGGATACCAAAAAGTCTGCTACACTGAAACTGATGAATCAGGACAATATTAAGGGACAAAAGCTACAGGATCATTCAA
The DNA here is from genome assembly GCA_963988835.1 of Hexamita inflata. Lineage (NCBI taxonomy): Eukaryota > Fornicata > Diplomonadida > Hexamitidae > Hexamita > Hexamita inflata. The sequence continues at coordinate 36,207 of CAXDID010001055.1, forward strand.
TGATAGAATTAAAGCATTTTATAATAAATGCTATATGAAAGAATCAACTTGCGAAGTATCTTTTTATGGACTTAAGGAAACAATATTCATGAACACAAACTAAATCATGAATTACTAAACAAAAAGTACATTCATATGGGTTAGTATTGCCGGTGTAATCGCAGTAATTTGTGGAATTTCTGGTATTGCTTTTGTAAATTATAGATCAAGCTAATGATATCATATATAAACTAATTATTAGAAATATTTAGAAATATTTAATTTTTGAATCACTTAGGATGATTTATTGTGTATTGAGTTGTAGTTGTAGTGACTCTTGTTGTATGGGTTTCCGATACTGTGTTTCCTTATCTACAATCAACTAATTCGAGTATCAATTCAATTAAACCAATGACAAATAAAACAAGGGCTGCAATATTTTAAAATATTACTGACCAGCCGCTCCAACAACCATTTTTAAAACAAGGGAAGAAAAAGCATGCAAGAATAATCATAAAACCTGATTTCCAAAATGGTTTATATAAAAACTAAAAATTAGATTAAATAAACGGTAACCATGGATACGGCGCGAACCCAGTGAATACACAAGCGATTACTAAAAATAGCATTCTAAAGAAACTATCAATCCAGAAAGAACCAAATACAAACCAATTTATAAGGGCAATGAAGGCTAATGTTAGTGTGCATATTAAGATTATGATGTTCATAATTTTTGTATCCATGCACCTCATTTTAATTTCAAAGTGGATATTTTTAAAATAATAAAAATAATATTTGTGCAACACACGTTAAAACTATGAGGAATATAAAAATCCGCAAAACATAACATAAACAACCTCGAATTGAGACACCCACCCTGTTCGAATACAGACACCCGAGTCAGTTTTCAAAAATAGTCAGGGTGTCTATAAGTGAGAGCAAATCTGACTCAGTTTGATATATTTTCCATTGTAGTGTCTCAATTCGAGGTTATGTAGTATATCAAGTTATGGTTTTACTGTGCTTGGACAGATAAATCACATTTAGTTGACTTGATCCTTTAATTAATAGGGTTAATAGTTAATCTATTATATTTTTATGTGTAGACGTAATTTACGGTCTTTCTTTTTAATGTCTTCTAAATCACTTGAACTATTTGTAATATTGTTATAGTAGTTAACTTAAGAATATAATTGAATATTGGGTACAAAATTATTAGATTTAGGATTTGAAAGTTATAAATAGATATTTATGCAAATAGAATTTATTTTTATATATAGATATTATGCGACCGTTTATATTTAAGCATCTCACTTCACAACGAAATGTTAATGGATAGTAAAATTGTGAATTATGTAAGCTTGGTGTGTCATTTAGTTCTAGCTTTCATTGCTTTCATAAATTGGTTTGTGGTGGGCGGAATGTGGATTGACAGTTTCTTCAGGATGATATTCCTCGTGACTGCATGTGTATTCACTGGCTGTGCTCCATTTGGCTGGATTAAGTTCATAAAAACTCATTTCCCGTTCCTTTTGATGCCATTGTGGCGTTCTGGCTTCATTGTTTTACTTGCTTGTTTCTTCTTCCCTTGTTTCTATAATGGGTGTTGGTACGGCTGGTCGCGTGTGTTTTAGAACATAGCTGCGCTCGTTTTGTTCGTTCTCGGGTTAATTCAGTTCATTTTGGAGATAGTTGACTGGAACAAGAAGAGAACGATTAGTTAACCGAAAACAAATACTTAACCGACGGTTGTTGTGACCGAGCAAACGGTGGTTACCGAGAAAGTTGTTGAAATTCAGCTCCCAAAAGCTGAAGAGTAGTGAATTTAATAATTTTTAAATTATCAAGTCATCAATTTTATCAACTTTCTTTTCCTGGAAAGAATCCAACCAAAAGACGATTAAAATTCAAAATATACGATAAGCAACGATTAAAACGATTATTAATTTAATCGTTAGTCTACGATGGATAACCATACTTATATTGAATAGAAGTACTGTATTTACCAAAAATAGTGGAGAAGAAGTTGGAGTGGTTATTTAATTTTTAGTTGTTTATAAGGCTATAGTATACATATAGCTTCAAATTTTTAAATTATTTATCTTGTCTTTTAATCGTTGACTTAATCGAAATTAACAATTGAAATGACAAGAACCCGATCGGAGACGATGGCTGACTTTACTTTTCAATGTATCTAAATTTTGTTATAAACAGTATAGAGACTTAAAATACGTTTATAAAAGAACTAAAAGTTCAAAATAGCACGAAAATAGTCCTGAATATTCCGTCTGGACACTAATATTATAGTCTAAAGAACAAATAATGATATAGAATGAAATGGGCCCGGATGATTATGTGGAATTATTAAGACAAGATAAATATAGAAAAGAGTTATTAATATTAAGTATTGATATTAAAATTAACCAATACTCAAAAGATTGAGGAAGTATTCAAAATGAACAACCATATATCCAGTAAACAAACCATTCTCACCAATAGAGTTAGCTGATAATAAATAAATATTAGAAGTATCCATCTTTATATCAATCACTGTTTAAATTATCATAAAATGTTTATAAAATTTAAATTATGTAAGTAGACTTTACAAAAGATATTACTTATTCATACAACATTAATCAACATTATTTGTAAAGTATTCATTAACAGTAGTGTAAATAATTCAATAAAAGTATTCAATAATTTTGTTTTTAACTAAACAATTAAACTAAACATATTATTTAGTATTTCCATGAAAAATACAATATCTTAACACTTCATCATGAATCACACTTCATGATGAAGAAAGTATCATGGACAAAACCAGAAATAGATCACCTAACTCAGCTAACGGCGCACAGCCGAAAGTTCGAAAAGAAAATCGACTGGAACATTGTTGCCGCTTAGATACCAAGCCGGACTGCTTCACAATGCAAGTCATATTATGCAAACGTGTTGAAGAAGACCTTAGATGTTCCAATTCGTCAAAACCATAAGTGGAACAGAGACGAGATCATAGCTTTATGGGTCCTTTGTTCTAACTTCAACAAGGATTACTCGTTCATTCAAAAGAACTATATCCCAAATTTGTCTGTTAAACAAATAGCAAGTTAGTTCGGCCAGATTCAAAAATAGCAGTAAGCCATCTACTATACTTTCAAGAAAATTCTTAAAAAACCTGATTATATCCAGAATATTTCAGAAACAGAATTCCGATAATAATTGCAAATTCTTTAAGCAATACCTCCACGTCAAGAATAATTAGTTGAAATGTAATAATAAATACAGTATAACCAGTTATTTAAAACCAACAATTTTGAATAAAACGCGGTTAAAGCATTCTTTTTGGATATTAACCCTCAAATTATTCAAGATTAATACTCTTTGGAAGCAATAAGAAGGAGTATTTCTTCTAATTAAGAATATATTATGTGACAAACTAAATTATATGCATACATTATAATTTATTGATTTATATTATTTAATTTGAGTCTAGTATTATGAAAAGATTCACTGTGGTAAGTCAGCATAAGTTGTACGACCATTCTTGCAGTCAATGATTTCCAAAACAAATTCAACCAAACCCAAGCCGAAAACGGTAAGAGCACACACATTTTGGAAGACAAGAGACCAGCCCTTCCAGCAACCAGTTGAGAAGCATGGGAAGAAGAAGCAAGCCAATAAGATCATGAATCCAGATTTCCAGATTGGACGCAATAAGAAATTGAAGTGAGTTTCGACGAAAGCTGGAGCCCATGGGAATGGGGCAATACCTAAAAGAATGCAGCAAATAACTAAGAAAAGCATTCTGAAGAAACTGTCGATCCAAAGGGACCCGTAGACGAACCAGTTTATGATGGCGCTAAGAGCGAGTGTTTTGACGCAAATCATAATTATGGTATTCATTGTTTTAGCTTCCATTAATCTAGGCATTTTTGAATTGGGGATTGAAAACACAGAAAAATTATCATATATTGTATAATACATGTGATTATTTCATCATGTTAAAATGATAGATTAGAAATTATGACTTTAGATACTTTTCTTTTATTCTCTTCGACTAATAGCTCTATCACATGTCAAAGGTTGCATATAGCTTGGCAGTTACTTATTTCATGTGTTTTACGTTCCATATTATTGTATATTTTACTTTTGTAAAGCAAATGTACAAATACAAGAATTACTATTTGCCAATATTACAATTATTAAACAAGAACGTCTTAAATATAGTTTTCCTCTCCTGTAAAATGGGAAGACTCATGGAGGACAAGACCATGAACTTCATAATAATGATTTGTATGAAAACGCTCGCGGTGAGTGCGATCATATTCTGGATTGTGAACGAGCAGTTCTGGATTGACAGTTTCTTCAGGATGTTGTTTTTGGTCATCTGCTGTGTGCTACTCGGATTCGCTCCGTTCGGCTGGATCCCGTTCATTGAAACGCACTTCAACTTCTTAATGAGACCAATTTGGAAGTCCGGGTTCATGGTATTGCTGGCTTGCTACTTCTTCCCGTGCTTTAGAGATGGGTGCTGGACAGGCTGGTCGCTGATATTCTAAAACGCAGCCGCTTTGACCGCAGCTGGTTTAGGACTGATTGAATTCGTGCTGGAAGTTGTTGACCTTGCAAAAGGGAAAACGAGCTCAACGCACAGCGAAACCTCTTATACCTAAAACAACTTAGGCTCGGTGTGAACAGGTATACAACTATAATATTTAACAATAACATTCATTAGAAGCAAAAGCTAAATTGATGTAATAACAGACGTAATAATTTTAAATCAGATAAGATAATTATTTTGATTATTCAATGGTATTTATATTCACTGTAACTATACGAATGCGACGTTAAGTCTAATTATAAACACAAATTTATTATGAAATCAGTGTTATTTTCTAAGATCTGAAAGGTTTAAATAAAATCAACCGCATACATAGTCAAATGGTATGCCTACCTATGTATTCAAATGGTAAATTATATTAAATTTCTAAAAATAACAATTATAAAAAATACAAATAATTATTTGTTAACGCGCTATTCACTTTTAATTTACTTAAATATGTGTGTGTCACACTCCAATGAAATCAAATACAACAAGTAAAAATTAATCTCGCCCAACATTACAAAATATTTAACATCTGAGCTCTAAATCTATACCTCCTTGTATACAATAATAAAAAGTTGAAAGCAAAAAATCATATGACTGTGGACGGCCAGTACCACATCCAAATTTTGATATGATTCCTAAACCAAAAGTACCCTAACCATAAACAAAAACAACTTCCATGATGTTTAAGCCTGAGAAGATTAATCATATACCTATTAAACCATTTTAGTTATTATCTAAATCTTTTGATTTTTCTATGGGACATTCACTTGGTTTATCATAACGATAGAGTTCCTTTTTATCACCTGAAAAGCCGCAGCTATCACGAAATCTTTAGGGACTCACAGTTTAAGATATTTAATTAGCAGAATAGAATGCAGAATTAGAAAAATTAAGCGGAAAATATAAAATTGAGGAAACCGATATTGTCAAGAAAATAGATTTCAGCGCAGAAATTTGTGATTTAGAATTGACAGACGAAAGCTTTTTTGAAGAATCATAAGCTACACATGGTAGTTTTTGGTGATATTATTATTTTACTGTTAATATTATATAATTTTCTTTTGTTGTGTATTCAAAATGTACCTACTAGTAAATATTTAATCCATTAGCAATTAATATTATTATGATTTATATATTATATTTAATATGCGCCGCTGGTCTAGTGGTAGAATGCTTGCTTGCCACGCAAGAGATCCGGGTCCGATTCCCGGGCGGCGCACACTTTTATATATTCTTGATTATATTATTCTATTATGTGATAAATATTCATAATCATATTTTCAATCATTTGCGTCTTCAATAGTCATTTTCATCAGATTGTATTGTTTCATTGTCTTTATGTATGTGTCAGAGTGTGTGGTTTTGCTGTCTTTGATGAATCTGCTGAATACAGGGTATATACCGAGTTGTTCGATAAGTGTGATGAGAAACACTAGCATGCTGGTGAAAACCACAATTGTGATTATCTGCATAATTAGAAGCGTTCGTAGATTACTATATCATTTATTATACATAATTAAATATATTATATGTCATTCCACTCCATAGTGAAAAAGCGAATGGCGACTATAAATCTGCAGAATTTGCTCACGACGTAGATTCCGAAGCCGAGTATTTAATTGAACTTGCCCCGCTGCATGGTGAAGCGGACTACGAACGCATCCGAGTCACTTGATCTAATTCAGCGGAAATCAACTTTGGAAAAGGCGAAAAGGGCCAAATCGGCCAGAAAAGCGCTTAACAGAACTACTCAATAAATTTTGGTGCAGATCGCGAACGAATCGCAGGACCGTTTCTTCAAGAAACTGAATCAACTCGCTCAACAACAACAGGAACTCATGAACGAAATTGACGACTGAATGAAAATAGTTTTATTTAGAGGTTTCAATTTTATTTTGTATTTAACGATTCAATTATTTCATCTTTAATTCAATTATTAATAAGGTTAAAATTATAATTAATATAGTTCTTCAGTACGAAATTTATAATTGATAAAATAGACTCTTAATAATATATGATCATTACAACATCAATTATTGTTGAACGGTTCATTGTTGTAAATTAGTATTTCTTACATGTAATATTTAACTCGATAATTAATACATATTAATACTTTTTAATGTTAAAAACTATTAAAATTTGTAACATTATTAGATAATATTCATTATCTAATCTGACTTTGTTAGGATATTAGTTTACATCAATCAGCATCAAGACTGTGCATCAAGCTAGTGAGTTTCAGCTTTCTGACTTCTTTTTTACAAACAAAATAAATGACATTTTCCACTTTTGCTTCTATTCACTCTGCAAAATCAACAGCGAACTTAATCATCTCAATAATATATTGTTATTTTTAAATTGACATTCATTTCATTATATGAAAAGTTTTCATGCTTAATTTTATAATTGAAGTAAAATAATAAACAAATTTATTAACAGTTTTCATTAAATTAGGATTATAAATAGAAATTTTAAAGAAATTGGAACATTAAGTGAGATATTAATAGGCCATATACAATATTAGATTATGATTAAATGGAAGCTATTATGTCTATATAAATCTAATTTCACAATCTACTCAAAATAACCATTTGAGATAAAGAAAGACTTCTAAATTCATACAGATTATTCACGATTAAAAGAATCGTCTATCTGATCAGATGAAGCAACTATTGTTTTTCGTTTATAATTGCTTTTAGGTTTTTATTTTAGATCGGGCAGTGACATATTTGCCAAACTTTATTCAATATTAACGTCTTTATTTACTTCCTATATATAATCTTTAAATTTGTTCAATGCAGGAAGTGCAGCTAATAATTTATTAGGTTCAGTTGATGACATTTAAAGTGAAAAGGATATGAATACACATCAACAAAATAAAATGCATTAAAAAATTCTAAAAATATCAGTTTCCTTCTTAGTAAAAATATCGATCTCCACATTAAGCAATAATACATATGAATTAAAATCTCATTGTCAATCAAAGTTAATTAGCACACATACGAATAATTTCTTCTACTAGCTTTTTTGGAAGGCTCATAAGCTCCAATTAACTGTGAATTGACATTATATATTATATCGTATCCCCATTAAAATTAATACATTAAATAGTTGTTGTTATTTATAATATGATTTGCTATGCAAATTATTCTATTTATTTCGGTTTTTTAGTTAATAACAAATGTTAAATCCAATTCGAGTCTAAAACTATTTTACTATTTTCAATTCTTAATGATTATAATACAAGCTAGCGTTCGTATTCATTAAACGAGTTAGATTTTTCCTACTAGTATGTCTATTCATCTTTTATAATTTTCTTTGTTATGTTTTATAAACGCAAATTATCAATTTTTTATTAGGTGATTAATATATTAGATTTAATCTGCTCCTATATTTATTTCATTTTATTGACATTTAGCTTGAAGTCTTAAAGAATCAATACTTTTTTAACTGCAGTAATTTATAGTTTTGTTTACCGTATTTTAGTTTTCAATTCTTCGTTTTGTGTTTTTAAATTTTATATCGAAATCTAAAATTTTGGCTTGGGGTTTTCAAAGAGCTAAGGGAATAAATCAGCAATTGTTTAACAATTATGAAAGTCCATATTAAGGAGTGGTTTAATATCATTTGTATGTATTTATTACAATTTTAGAATTCATTAGTATGACATAAAATTTACACTAAAATATTATAAGATACAAACATTGGTACAAACGTGATGTATCTTCTATTTCGCATGATAACATTGCGTTATTTTACATTAAACGTGAGTGTATGTATTACAATCAGTTGATAGATTTAAAAGGAATGAAAATAATATACTTACATGTATAATCTTGTACTATTCACAAATTTCTCTGTTTTCATCAGCCCATGAGACATTTTATAGTTAAACGCATTTCTAATACAATTTTAACCAAAAATTAATAGTATGCAATAATCAGCTTAATAAGCCCTCAAATAAACTTCAGTCTGACTCTTCTTCGTCTCCTTTCCACTCGGTGCAGATGTCTCCTTTGAATTTGTAGCTTTGGTAGCTTTCGAAGACGTTGCACATGTGTTCTTCGATTTCTGCGTCGTCTCTGTCTGTTCTTTGGAAGTATTTCGCGTATTTCCCGCTCTGTTTGCGCTTGTTCATGTCCGTTTTTATGTTTATCAGGTCGTTTCTGATTATTGGAGTGTTAAGTAACGAGAATTTGAGGTTCGCGTCCGTTCTGTACTTTATATTTCCCCTGAAAACGTGCGGGAACGTTTTTGACAGCTTAATCTGATTCGTTTTCAAGCGCAAGAATCTTTTGTGAGTGGATTCTTGCTCAAGTAAATTTTAATAGTAGGTGTTAACGGACTCAAGCTGAGAGGCCGCTTGATCCGAGGTGAATTTTTGCAGCTTCATAAGCTGTGTTACAAAATCCGGCTGCGATTCAGATTAAATAAGTGCTTGGTCGAGGGAGCACTCGGCTGGGTTGAAGCAGAAGCCGGAAACGCCTGAAAAAGCTGACAGTGTTAAATCCTCCGGAGGTTGGCGGCCAAAAGTGTCCTGCACCTACAAATTGTGATCCAGAATGAAATGAGAAGACTTCACGTACAGTGGTGGGCCCTCGAAATGCTTTTTTGAATTAGGAAGAAGAATGAAGTTTATTATTTGAATCTTACTTATATCACTGCCCGGCTCAATAATGAGTGTGTTCTCCCTCCTCATCAATACACTCATTAACTCTATTTACTATTGATTTGTAAAGTGCTTCAATCACATCAAGGCCTGGTTGAGCCTTGGATAGCTGTGCTACAATAATTAACGTATATAACTCTGTATATACTTCAATAATAAGTTTCAACTTTACCTAACGTTGTATAATTTAACAATCAAGAAAATTGATTTCTCATTATGAAATGGAAGTGGAAGATCATAAGTAAAATAACTGTTGTTTTAGAGTAGCATCAATATATTATTTAATGCTGGGCCCGACTAACCCACTTGATTCCATTCTTCAAGAAACAAAAATGCATTCATTATTTGAATATTGAGAATGAAAGCGACTGTAACTACCTGAATTATAATTCTAATTAAGCGAAGTACCAATACTTCATCTTGAGCTCCCGGTTGAGATTGAAAGAAAAAGTCCTCCATTGTTTTTCGTGATTAAGAAATACCTAAAATCGTTCAGATTGACCCAGTTGAAGATGAACACCGAGGTCCTCTGCAGGTCCAGTGCTTGCGCTACTAGTTATAAATTACATATTGCGTCCGTATACCAATCATTGGATCCTCTTATTCTTTTCTCCAATCAGGCTTAACTACCATATATTTTCGAGATAAAATCTTTCATAAATTAGTTTTGTTGACTAAAACGTAGAAATTACACAGGGACATCTTAAACAAGTGATATAACTAGTTCAGATTGGTACAATATTTTATGAATTCATCCGTTGGACCCAGAAATGAAGAGAATATAAACGCTTCAGAACTGCCTAAGTTTGTTAAGTGAATTAGTTGACCTTCCCTAAACATCTTCTACCGCGTTTATTTTTGTCATTGCCGTCCTTTTATTGCATGTGGTAATTTCTATTTTTCCTTTTTGGAATATTAAATACCGACTTTGAATAGTCGATTATGGTCTAATACGATCGAAATCATATTTTTGGCCCTCTTGTGTTAATGAGTAGTTCATGAATAATCTCCAACTTGAGATTATTTATTGGAATTTGTCATCCGCATTAGAAGTGGCAAAATATTTTAATATATAATTACTCACATAGTAAACAAGAAAAAGCAATTCCACCTCCCATAACTGTACCTGCGCTGAGGGCAGACAACGAGACCGCGCTGCACTGAATCCAGTGAGAATCCGCCGTCGTAAATAGACTTCATGAGCCCGGAAACGAGTAAGCCAGGTCTGGATGTTGACTCGTACAAATTGCTTGAAATATCATAATTTATGATCACGTGGTGGGATGAGTCGCTATCAATTTGCTGTAATAACTGGTTGAAATTCATTTGCAAGTTGAATTTGGTTTGGTATTCCGGATTCACGTCGTAAATGAACACCGGTTGCTTTCCGCACTCTTATTAAATATAGTTGAGCACTTCGGTGCCCAGGTAGCTCATATTGGTTTGTGAGTTCTCGAAGAAGTTGAATCCGTCAACGTAGTCGCACCTTTCTAATTATTGTTGCACTTGATCCTCAATGTTGTGTAGTTACGGCGTTGTGTAGAACTTCTAGTAGATTTGATCGTAGTTATTCAGATTGTAAAACAGTGGGATGATTTGATCGTGCTGAATCTCCTAAAAATCTGAGTAGTACTAATCCTGAATGTTGAACTTTCGCCTCGGTTCCCTAATGAAGTGGGCTCGTTTATTCGCGTTCCACTCCTCGAAGAGCTTCACCTCCTCGTCAACGTCCCCCTCGTTTTTGTTCTTGTGGTAGTCGCTGAGCGGTTTGTCTCTAATTTCGAGGTCGATTTCGTCCTCTTTCTTCTCTGGGATCTTTTCGGCGTTGCCAAATGCTTACTCCTCAGCGGGCTCCTTGAAATCGGTGATGTTCCACGGGAGCGGGCCAATGTCATTCGCGAAGTTTATGCACAGCAAGCGAGGAGCACTCTGCGTTTTAGACTCGTAGAAAAACGGAGCATTCTACTCCTCCTGCTAAATATTGAAGAAATGCTGACACGCGAAAGAACCAGCCTGACCTAATGAAAGAGAAACAACTGATTTCATGTTAGTGGAGTGGATAAATTGTAATTTACAGCAAATTTTTTAAAATTATATCGTTCTCACACTTAATGAGCCTAAATATCCTTCATTTCTATATTTATGTCATTCTTTTGTAAATCAACCACTTCTCCCTTCAGTATGACAACGTTATTGTCTTTATCTGCACAGAATTTACACGTATCATACACAAATAAAACTATTCCATTAACTAAAGTAGCTATTGAAACTATATTCAAAATAATATTGTTCCAACTTTACCAACACGCCTTTTCGAAACATGGGAAGCAAAACATTCCCAAAAATATTATAAATGAGGGACGCCACAGTTCCATGTTAAGAAACGCAAATCGTAAAAAGAAATACGTATGAATGTAAAATGGAGAAACTGCCGTCATAATAGCAAATACAACCACAAATAACATTTAAAAGAATCCTCCAACTTATAATATTGGACCAGCACACCAATTCATAAACATCCCCAGTGATAATGAGCTTAATACTACACACGATATGATACTAGCTAAATTATTTGCCATTTGAAATTATGTGGTTAGTATATGTTCATGTAAAAATTTTGAAGCTAGTTAATATAATTACTATAACATATTATATTTTTCACTTCACAAATGAGTAAAGTTCCCGAGCATCACAGAATATTCATTACAAGAGATTCTAGTGATGTCTATTATTGTTATGCAGATAATAAAATTTACCAATGTGACCGGGATTTTAACATCAAATATATAATCCAAATCAAATCGTTTCCTTTTTATAACGGATATGTTGATGAGTCCACTTAAAAATCAGTCAGTTCAACAAACACAAGCTTTTAAGCATAAATAGTTGGAAGACTTTCTTTTTGCATGGTATTTGAACGACTTTACTTGCTTTAACAAAGTGATGTGGTTCCAATCAAGTCATTTACGAATGCTATTGATACAATAACATACAAAAACTAGCTGATGATTGTTTATTAAAATAATATACAGTTTACCGATGGATAAATTGCTATAAATTTTAATACAAATGTAAAAATCATTTAAATCGGAACAAAGTATTTATTATTATCAAATAATGGTTTATATCAAGTAGAATTTTACTAAGATAACTTAAAACTAAAAATTTTGTTAAAATCGTTGCGCTAATGGGCGAACATAAAATATATTAGTTAAAAAAATAGAGAATTAGCTTCTTTCTAACTAAATTAAACTCATTTTTCATATAGATTTTCTCACGATAAACTTATTTATATTGAAACGTCTACTGCACCTATTATTTATGATACTCAAATCATTTCTAGGTTCCCACCTAAAGATATTGAATAAAATCATTTAGCATAAATACTTAATACTAATTATACAAAATAATTGTTAATGGAAATTACTCAAATAAATTAATAAACGTTTACAAATACTGAGAAGATAGAACGTTTAATAAAATAAAACATTCACATTATTTGTCAATATAATTAATATGATATATTTTCGCGTGTATCGTTTTTTAATGTTCTACTTTTACATAGCAATGAATTATTTTGTAAACTTGCAATCAATATTTTGGATTAATTAGTAACATCTAATCACCCAGTAAGCTTAACAGTAATAAGTGATTTAGTAAAAAATGATATATATGATTTGTGTATTAGCAGTGTATTAAATTGTTAACACAAGGTTATTATGGTATATTTGATTAAGTTATTGATTCAGAAATAAATTTCTGATGATAATGATTTATTACAGAAACTTGTAAAGAAACACTTTGAACTTGGAAATGATTTTGAGTAGCAACAACTTATAAGATTATTAACTTAAAATAAATACGAGAAATATCTTGAGTTCCTTAAAGATAATAGTTTAATAAAAATAAATAAATTAGGCATTTAAGATTAAGTGACTGTACTTCAGTAGTAAATTATAGATAATACTACATATAGCATAGCATCGTACAAGGATAAAATTAACTCTCGTTCTTTGAATGGCTGGACTTGTTTGATGTTTGCGTCAATATTCAACTAGTCTTAAATTAAAACATTTTAGTTTTAAATCGGGTAAAAGAACCAAAATAATCAGACGGCATTAATGTTAATTATTATATTTGAGGTGTTTAATAAGCTTGATGATAAGTAAATGCAGGAGTTTGTTGAACTTGAAGCCCGTAGTGTAGACGATCACAAGAAATCATGTCTATAGCACATACTGGACAAAGAGTTCCTTATTGACGCGGTTTAAGCAAAAGCATGGTTTAAGTGCCTGTTCAACCTTGAATACGATTTGATTCAAAAATCCGATAAAATAAATCAGACAATAAAGCGACTACCGTATTCAATGCAGGAACTTATTTCACCGGAGATGTTTAGAAAAACTGAAATTGCTTCAGCTGAGAAAACGGTCCGAAAAGTTTCAACTCTAACTTCAAAATAGGAAGTTTAAACTAAAAAGTAGGGGAAAATCGATTTAATTAAAATAGTTAACAGCAACAACTGCAAGTCGTACATTGAAACCTTACAGGCCGATCAAGAATCCTCCGAGTTCATTAAGTTACTTGAATAGTACAAGCCGTGGCTTGTTGAGTATTTACCTAAGGAATCCGTAATTTGCTACTTCGAGTAATACCTTACGGAGGACATTCCAACGAATCTGATGAGCACCAGCTAGGAGCTCGCTGTTTTGTACATTAAGTACAGCAAGATACAGTTGGACGAATCCATACTCAAAAAAGCGGCCGCGCACAACAAGGCTAAGATAATTGAGTGCTTCGACGACAAGTAATTACTAGCGTTTATGGTGACTAACATGCCTGAAAGTGAGGCCGAGATAGTAAAATTCATCGTCAACCAGCCGATTCGCTTGCAAAGGCAGTATCTGTCCAGTTTGCAAACGGTTATCATCGGAGAAAATGTAAACGTGATTAACGCCCTGTTCAACAAGCAGTGTTTTTAACAGCTGTCTTACATTCCCGAGTACATGATAAACTCATTTCTGAATAAAACGTTCGAATTTTACAAAACGGACGACTACTGCCCGAAGAAGTACGTAATAAAGAACCTACTTTTACTTGCTCCAAAATAAGTGGCCCAAATCCTGAACAAATATTCACTCGAGCGTTTTCACCACGAGTACTTAATCGAACTTGCAGTTCAAGCGAAGGCCTGGGACGCTGTGAAACTGGTTGACCAAAAAATACTTAAAAACATAAACCCGAGCGTGAAAACACTCAACACGATGATCTCCTGCTGCAAAAACGAAGAAAGCATGATAAACTTCATACACTGCTTCGGATTCACCATTGTACGCAAAACGGTCAATCTATAATAATATCACACCACCATCTACAAAACTGCCAAAACACTTAACAAATAAATCAAATTCCTCGAAGAAATGAAGAAAATTGTGCACCTGTACGGATGGAACCTCCTGCACATGTACACACGCGAAGGATACACAGACCACTTTCAAAGAAATAACTTCAACTACAAAGTAATTGACGTATTCGGCACGAATTTAGACCACAGAATTAAATTAGCGGACTACGCAGACGAAGAATGGGAAGAATGAATATATTATTGATATATAATAAAAGCAAATGCAATAAAAGTAAAATTTCATTGATCACATGTTCCACATTCCATTTATTCAAATAATTACACCATTGTTAATTATTTGGTTTGCAGTTATTGCAGGTTACTAACGATTTTCAACTTATTTTTTATTATTATATCTGACAACAGCTCAATAAACTAATTCTATTGAAGAATATTATCTTACAAATATTATTTTTGTGCCTCTAAAATTAAATATTACGCTTAGGACAAATAATGTGGAAATCTTTCTATTTGTTAGTTTATATAATTATTGTAACAATTACTAACTTGATTACTATAAGAATTTCCGTCCAATAACTAATTAACAAGATTTTAATTTACTTAAATTCCTGAACTTCCGAGTTCGTTATCAAGAGAAGCGGTTTCATCAAGTTTCTTTTAAACGCTTGTTTGATCTATTAAATTGCAACAAAATATATCAATTTCTTTATTTTATATTTCTGTATGTTCAACAGCTAGAATAAGACCTCCACTTAAACAAATTGGCATATTAGTTCTAGGCATTGTAATTATCGCGTCAAATAATTCTAAATTATCTTTTACTTATTATATTTATAGATTATTGTTTAATTAATACAATTTGTTGCAAAATGAAATCAAATAGCCATTTAATGATGTTTAAAGAACGGTTTTATTGTTTACATCTATTTCTATAACCTTATCAGCACTTACACAAGCAAACAGTCTATCATTTAATTATACTATACAACTAAGATACCCATATGAAGCTTTTGTCTCTTCTAATGATTATGTATTCATAATAAATTGTAATTCATTATTATTGACTCGATACAGTTTATTAATATTTAGAACATATATATCTCCTTTACAAATAGTACTTTGATACAAAATTGGAAGTGCTACACACGGAGAATCTTCATTGATACTATTATCCGTCATACCAGAATAAAATTGGAATGTAGTTTGAAATTTTCCAATTATTTGTCGAAAATTATTAATTATATAAATATAATTGTCTTCAATAACTAAATAATAATTTAATGAAGGTAATAATTTAATAACATTCATTAATTAGCATTAATATAACAATTTATTGCTTCTCTTATATTTATTGTATTTTTACTTCTGATGATCTTTTTAGTAAGAAGCAATGTAATATTTAATATATTATTCGTTTTCTGATTTTTGAAGTAATTATTATTCGTATTCAATAACAGTTTTGTCTTTTTCAGATTCATCTGATAGTTATTTAGTATTTATATTGAATATTTGAAATGCTTTGTCAATATCTTTGACATTATTGTTTGAGTAAATTAGAATGTGATTCAAAACTTGTTTATATTAATTATTATTAGATTGAATTATTGCTTCTTCGTGTATTTGCATATATTTATCAATGGTGTATATTTTTGCGTCTATTATTATTATGTGTTTATCGCAGTATTCGAATAATTCTATATTTTCGTTCATGATATTGAATACGGAACACAATTTGAACTTATTTTATATCAAAACATACGCTCCAAACTTCGTGATACAGTATATCTCATTGTCTCTGCTGAACACAGGTTAGTATTTAAGCTTCAAATCATTTCCGGGTAAATTGCAAATAAATTTAAACTCATTTTCTAGCTTATAGATTTGATCGTTCAAAACAACATGGATTTGATTGTTGCAAATTAAAATTCGGTCCGAACTCATATTTTCGTAATTCTCACTAACCGTAATTTACTTCAAAACGGATCCGTTAACATCTTTCACATAATAAATATTTTCAAGAAGCTCACAATATTCAAAAGTGTCTAAGTCAAGTGTTATTTTGTTTAAATCATAATATATCATTGTTTGGAGTGGAAGATATGAATATTAACCTTTTCTTACAGGTTGAAATGAACTAAAAAATAATATGAACAAAAATATAAGCTATTTATAGGGTATTTTGTAAGACTTGGTTCATTTTTATAGGTCCGAAAATCATTATACTCTTATAAATGGGCCGTACCACCCTATAAATGAAAAGGGACCCATCTATGTGTATTTCTGGTAAGTTGTCGATACGCACTGTATATATTGATATTGTGATTAAATTGATCCAATTATTGATACATATTTACTTTAAATCAATTATCAAAACAGTATGTACTACATAACCTCGAATTGAGACACCTACCCAGTTTCACTTACAGACACCTTCGATTTTTAGTAAAGGAGTCTATAACTGAACTATAAAAGGGTGTTGTAAGTGAATTGAACATTGTAAATCTCTTAAGTATTTACTAAATTTTTTTGAGCTTTTGAACTTTGTATGACCATATATGAATTATATGCTACTTAATCTTCTATATAATGGTAATTTATGCAAATTAGATCAAGAAAATTCAAGAAACTAGAAATTCTCAGAAAGTTTTTGGAAAAGGTGTCTATAACTGAAATGGAAAACCAAATCTGACACAGAAAATATACCAAACTGAGTCAGATTTGCTCTCACTTATAGACACCCTTTTTGAAAACTGCTCGGGTGTCTGTATTCGAACAAGGGTGGGTGGTAAAATAACAGATTTCAATTTCTTATATTATAAAATCATATAATCACTACATATTTGTATTCGTCTTGCATTCTATTGTATCATTAGACGGAACTACAAGAGATGAAGGAACTATTTTCTTTACAAAGTCTTCTGTCCACGGAAACTATGGTATATTTTGATTGTAGGTGCTACTAACTACTTTTTTGCTCTTAATTTCGTTAACATGTTGTATTGTTAATCTTTTTGTTTTCAAGTTAAAAGTTTAAATCATATATGTTGTGATGTGAAATAATTTTAATAATACTATATATAATTGGCATTTTCAACATAATTTTACATTTATTTTTATCAGTTCTATAAATCAAAATCTAGTGTAATACTGACTTAGGTTTGACTTAGTTTACAATCTAATAATATTTTTATTATTGTATCACAATAATCATGAGATATACATAATTAGTTATTTTAATTAAATTTTGTTATTTAGATTACATAAGATTTGTTGAGATATTTAATATTTTATTATTTAACTTGCTCAATGCCATAAATTTAATTATATTACTTGACATTACCTAAAAATTATCATTTGAAAATTAACTAAAAATTTCCAGCAAAATCTTATAAACGAATGAACGGGTATCACGCCCGTACCTTTACAGTGAATTACTGTATAATACTATTATAGAAAATAATAGGAGTCACTTTGCAAATAATTTCTTTAAATGCTGATCCGCAAATGACATCACTGAGGGGCTATCGAGTGAATGATGAAATAGTTCGAAAGTGCTATCGGAGACGTATTAGGTAAGAGATGATAGGAAAGAAAATAATAATTCAAAAATGAATACTAAAACGCTGAAATACACATAATATAACACAATATAACCGAATAAGATAAAATTAAATATGTAAATAAGATAAAGATGGTATGATTAAATTGAGTCTCTGTTGATAATGTTACAGTTAAGTGAGTTAATTGAATTATATTATTATAAAAGAAAAATGCAACAGAAAAAGTTTAAATCTTAGATCTGTGGTATTTAAGAAATAATAATAATGATGATTAATGTAAGAACCATATAATTATCATTTATGATTAAATATAGAACATATTATAGAACTGAGTTATTGATTAATATGCGTTCAAAATATCATGAATATTGTTTTTGTTGTATTGTGGACTAAAATTGATATCCGTTTCACTTCAATGACCTACACATCCAGAAACAGTTTCCAGACGTTCACCATGAAGAGCAGAGAATTGAAGTTAGAGCAGTTCACCAGCTTAAACCCAAGAATGCAGACTTTCAACCAAAATGTCCCTACCTTTCCTTGGTCCGAAGACTACGTGAAAAAGATCGTCCCGAGGTCTCTTGTGCTGCACAAGTAAGATAGCGACGACTACACTATATCATCTTCGGAAATAACTCTGGAGTCCAGATAACGATGCTAGAAGGTGTACTGAGTTATTTAGTTATGTCATAATTGTATTACCTTGAAATAATTTAAATATTATTCACTCAATTATGACAATTATTATCATTTATTTTCCAAAATATGATCAGTTGAAAATAATATTTACTTACTGATTGTTCCAATTCTTTGATCATTAGATCTTTTCAGGTTTAAATTAAATAGGAAAGATTTCTAGATTTGATATCTGTGTTATCAATTCTGCTAATAAATAGCCATACGCTTTCTAAGAAGATTTTCAATAATAATTTAGTTAATGTGAAAACGCGTGTTTACATTTTAATAATACACACTAATACACTATTATCTCAAAAAATATAATAATATTATTTAGATAACATCAACAATAGCATAATTTATTCACTCCTCAAAATGGATTCTGTTTAAACATATGATGTGACAACTCACTAATTAACGACCGGACTAACAAAAAAATAATCGCAGATAGTCACAGAACGAATATGCGATAATATTCCGGTATTTCCCTGGAGCGAAGATTCCGTACACAAATAAGTTGGAAGAAGTCTCGTTGTCAGAAAGTGATTAGTTATTTTTTATTTGACATATTTTTGCTTACTTTAATGATTTATTGTATTAATTTAATTTTATCAATTATAATTTTATCAATTATATCACTATATTATATTATTTATCCTAAATAATAGGATAATTCAAATATAACAGATTATATGAGGTCTATGTAAAGTACTATTTATATACTCACTTTACCGATGAACAATACATATCATTATCAGTAATGTTCATACTAAAAGCTAACTTGGACTTCACATAAGGCACAATCTTTTTACTGTGTGTGTTTTGTTTTATATGTACTTATTATATTTATTTGCAGATATATGATGGTTGTGTGCATATTTTTAGTTCTTTTGTTTTGAAGTTGAATGTTTAGAATGTTTACATTGAAGTGTGTAAATATATAATTATATTATATTAACTCGATTATAATAGGCATTTTGTTTTTTGTGTATATTTCCTCAAATAAATAATTATAAACAGAATTTATCAAAAAATACACTATCGCTTTTACAATATATTCCAATATTTTAATAACATCTCACTTTCTCTGCTTCTTGACCGATCTTTTGAGGAACTTCTCGAGTATGTCGCACACTTATGCCGCGCTCGGCCTCTTAGCGAAGTCTATATCAACCAGTGAGATGATGAGCTCCTTCATCTCATCGCTGAGAGTGCACACAATGGGTTAATTCATTTAAAAGTAGTCGCGCACACTATCAGCCGGGTTAACCTGAACGCGCTTGGTGAACCCGGTTCCAATTTCCTCGAACATTCTCAGAGAGCCGATTGTAGAGACGAACATTACCACTCCGAACGAGTACATATCGGAGGCAGAGGAGAACTTCCTCTGTAGAACCTTCTCGGGTGGGGCAAACGGGCGTGTGGTGCCTAAAGTTGTCACGTTGTGCTGCTCGGTGATGTCCTCGGCCACTTCCTTGGCCAGGGAGAAGTCTGAGAGCTTCCAGACCGCTCCTTTCTTGAGAATGTTTGAGAGCGAGATGTCATTGTGTGTTAATTTGTTTTCGTGCAGGTATTTAAGAGCGTCCGCTATCTGGTAGAAAATGCCGATTAAAAGCTTCTCGTTCAGCTCGCGCTCCTTCGTGCCCATCACACGATGCGTTTGTATGCACACAAAATCAAATAGAGACTAATCATCGCAGAGCTCCATCTCAAGCGCGATTTCGGAAGCCTAATTCGCAGAATTTATATTCACGTTCGTTTAAAAACCAGTTTGATCCGCTGTCTCGCGCTTTATTATTAACGGGCGCTAGAACAGCTTCACAATGTTCGGATGATCCAAATCCTGGTAAATCTTCGCCTCACGTGAAATCAACTTCCACTTATTCTCATTCGCAGCATCAAAAGTAGATATTTTTAGCGCTATAAACTCGCAAGTGCTCAAATTAAAAGCCTTATACACTTTTGAAAAGCCACCCTCGCCAATGAGCCTGACCAAAACAAATTTTGGCATCACAGCAGGTATTTGAATCTTGCCTTGACTATTCAACGGATGAGCCATAAACTCATGAGTTGGATAGAAGCAAGGCAGCAAAAAGTCCTTGAACTTACACTTCTCCTTCAAATTTGTGAATATTCTCTAGTTAATCATATTCAATTCAGTTAATGATGTAGCTTGCTCCAATTCAGTGGTAATTTGCTAGTGCCTTATAGCTAAATCATTATACTGCAAAGTTAGTGTATACTTTGATGGTAACTTGTTATCCAGTTAATCTTCAATCTTTTTCATTTGCAAATCAATTTACAATAGTTGCTACTATAACTCTTATTAATTGTAAGTTATTGATCCATCATTAGTTTTGTAGCGTTCATAAACTTTAGACGTTTTGTACTTTTAACAAATTTCTTGTGCTTCGTATTCGTGAATTGTTAGTGCCATTTTAATTTTGTTAATTAAATTTGATTAATTTGTTTCAATTTTTGTTGCTTACAGTTATTATTCTAACTATATTTTAATTTATTTAAGATCAGACACTTGTTGTGTCAGAGAATTAACCTGGTTTTTCAAATTCATTTCAGGTGCAATTAAAAAATTGGTGATTGCGTTTTTGGGAACTGGTTTAGGAATTGGTGTTCCGTTTTAATTTGTGGGTTTGCTTGATTATAATAATTTAGTTTGTTTAGAGGATTGTGGTTGGTGAATTTGCTGTTAAATTAGAATTTATGATGTTACGGCATCAATCGAAGCATCCATGGACATGGTTGACTTCTAACCAGTTTGAATCTTTCGGACTTCCTTTTCTAATTAATCTTTTGAAAATATAGCTGGATACTATTCTAATACTGCTGTAACTACTTCATTAAAATCGTTCGTTTCTTATAGAAGTTTAGATATCTCTTTAATTACGAGTTGTTTCTTAAGTCTTGTTGATGCATTAGCAATATCAATTTCAGTGTTTGAGCGAGATTCTGAGTTCATTAATGTGGAGTGGTATTTTATTTTAGAAATAAAAGAAATTAATAATATATGAATACTATCAAGTTTCAATCACTTAGCTTCCTTGGATGTTCTTAATTATTTTTCGGCTTAATATAATACTTCTTTTTTGAGTTTCATGAAGCTAGGCCATTCATTCAAAGCCGCTTAACACATAAGTATAGCATCTTAGTACTTATTAGCTTTCATGTAGTTATAAGCTAATCTGTACGCAACAGATGGTGACCCTTTGCTTAACAACCAAGCTGACTCATAATATTTAACAGCATCGTCATAGCTGGATTCCTTTTCCATGCACAAACCATATAACTCATAACTTACAGCTTAAATTTTATCTAAAGCTGCAACACAGTCCAAAGATCTGAGAGCATTTGTTATTTTACCTATGCAAACATATTAATCAGCTAAAGCCAAGTTGCATTAAACTGAGGCATCAACGTCTAACCAAAGTTATGCCTAGCTCGATTAACCTTACCCGACTTCCTTAATGGATGTAATTTGTTTTGCTCCAGTGGTAAAGCTAGATCTAGCTTTTGCTTCATTCTTTAACTGGCAGTACAAAACACCTAAAGCGTACATAAGAATAATATAATTTGGAGCATTTTTATCGATTGTATTCAATCTTTCATGCAACTATTCAGTAGATTCTGTCATTAATCCTTTTGATTCTTCTTTGATCATTTCAAGTTATTGAAGTTTTGTCTTAGCGTTTTTGCCTTCATCTTATAAAATTCTAGCCATACGATCCTTTGATTGTTAATACTATCCAACTCTAATCAAACCACGTAGTACTTCACATAATTCAGCGGCTTCTGGAACATTTTTACTTGTTAATTACTCTAATGTTTACAAAATGCTTTGAGCTTCTTGCAAATCTTCATCGCGTTAATTCAACACTTCATTGTCAGGAACTACAACATCTTCATTATCTACTTATTATACTTAGTCATCAATATAATTAACATTATCTCCTTAAACGTTTTACATAGCTTGCTTTTATAAAGCAACGGCGGACTATTACTTACCACTTAAACAGCTGGTGAAACCATATAATGGAGCTCTTGATGGGTTAATATACAATGAACCCAAAAGATAAAGAGCGCGAGCTCTGTATCTATCGCTTAATGTTTAGCTGTTAACGGCACTCATGATATCTTTAAATCCTGCTTAGATTCTACCCATTTTTATACTCAGGAAACCTCTACCCAAATAGTAATATCCATCGAAGTTGCTAGCAACTATTTTGTCAGATCTTTCATTGAGTTCAGTTAATGAGGTAAAGTCTTAACCAATTATTTGTTCAGAGTCGATCTTGGCTTCGTCTTCTGTCTCGAACAAGGCTTCTGTAACAACTGTCATATCGTGGACTAAGCAAGAGTTGAGTAAGAAATTGTCGAGAGCTTATACGCGATCTACGTTCAGGCCAACTTTTAATATTTTAGTGGCGTCTTCGAATGGGGTGTTGGCTTTTTCTGACTCTTCGTCTTAATCATCGCCGAAGTTCATCTTGTGTGAAATGACTGAGATTAGTTGTTAAGTTGCTGAGTTAAACGGTTCAATTTCTCTTGCTTCAATGGCGTATTGTCTGGCTTGTTCTAGGTTTTGTTCGATAAGCAGGCAATATGTGGCGCAAACAACTAGTGCACGTGCTGATTTGATTTTGAGAGCCGATTTGGAGTGTTCGTAGGCTTGTTGTAAGAATTGCTTCTTTTCGGCGGTGACCACTGGGTTTTGTTGTGCGATGAATTTTTGGTCAATTTTAGCGAGATCAACGTACAGTTCTGCGAGTTCGACTCTGATTTCTCCGCTCATGACCATACCTCTGAGTCCAACTTGCTCTCTCTGGTTGAATTATTCGACGCTGATTTGCGTTTACTGGGTGGAGAAAACGTTTTGGCACATTTTCATGCTCAGGTCAATTTTGGCTGGTAGAACACGTTGCGTTTTGATCACAATGTTCGAGTCGCACCAGAAGCAGCACTTGTTCAAAAGTTCCAAACGTTCAGATTATGGGAGTGGAATCTGGTTCTGGTGAATTAGTTCGGCTTTGGCCCTGGTTGAGTAAACGGCCATGTAGACGACGGGGAGTGGAATTGAGTTGATTCCGGATCTCTGAGTGTCCGCTGGGAGGTTGAACTCGTTCACGCACTTCTTGAGGATCATGTCGCAGAGGGAGTGCAATGTGGAGTACTGGCGCAACTTTATCATCAGCTTCATGTACTCGATGGACACGATGGCATACACGATCTGCTTGGCCTCGCCGTTCATGCGGGTCTCGGCGTCTGCTGTGGCCGGAATCGGGACAAAGGACTGCTTCTAGAGTAAAGACTCAATTAACTTCTCGCACTCTTGATAACGATGGCATCTGGAGAGGGCTCTGGAGCGCAGAATGTGCAAGAATGTTACAATAAGCGTTTCAATGTAATCCGGAAGCTTCGTGTTCTTAATAACCTCAGATGCTGTTGTAATCGCCTTTCCGTAGAATTCCTAGGCTTACTTTGCGTTACCAACGGATAAATGAGCACTGGCTAACGCAGCAAGTCTGGAAGTTGATGGCATCGCTTTTATTAACTGATTGAAGCACTGCACGTAACCAACTTTGTCCTACAACAATATGAGATGGACCAAGCTCAAAATTTCAGTAGCGTCCAAGCTGAATTGCAAATATGGCTTAAGATGCTGAACTACCACTTAAATACTCAATTTATTTGATTGACAGAACTTCATCACAGTTTCATTAACTTTAAGCTCGCCTGGAGGATAAAATACATCAGATTATGGATTAATCGGGCTTGGACCGTATTGAGCACCAATATATTTAGCACCAATTGAGCTAGAGCCCTGGCTGAAGGTAGACGACAAAGAATCATTGAACTTATCAACCAAATTCTAAGACTCAAAGAACAATATAGAATGTTCGGTCAGAAGAAGATCAAAAGATGATTATTGCGCTTGAACTTTGCCAATAGAATTGAATACACCACCTAAACGTAATAAATATAAAATGGCTTTGGAGCGTTCTATAGCCACATGCATAGCGAGGAAATCTGGATTTTTGTTATTCATATCGATATTAATAACTTGACTTTATACAGGGAAATATATTTACAATTGTTTAAATACTTCCATACCATCTAATTCACCTGCTTTTATTTTTAGTTAAGCCATGTGTAATCTTAGAGGAACTAGGTCAACATTTTTATAGCTATCGCCTGTAGTTTTTGCCTTTTCATCAAGAACTTATTAAAGTTTTTTGTGTGCTTCCATATATTGTCCTTTACAGGAAAGAATCTTAGCCACCACCATAGAATATTCAACGGTTTTTTCAATACCCGGATCCATTATTAATGCTTAGCCAGTATATGTTGATGCTTCATCATGTTTATATAGTTAAGCTGCAGAGCTAGCAGCAAGTATTAATTCAGTTGTGGATATACTTATGTTGTTTTCAGCTGATGCAAATGCTGATAAATCACTTGTTTCACGTAGAAGATAATCAAACATTTGTAAAGTGTTGTAGATAAGCATTCTGCAATATCTGATATGCTTGCAACTGATAGTAACTGAATAAACTCCATCAAAGAATCCTCTTACAGAAGTCAGTAATTCGGTGTCTAAAGTTGACTTATTTTGTAGCAACTCATTAATTAATGTGCAAGCTGCTTAATAAGCTAGCGTGTCTGGAATTACATAACCATAGCTTAAGTCACAAATTTAGCTCGAGTAGCCATTAAACCTTCTTCTATTAACTCTTTTTTCATATTGTCTTAAAACTTACAATATTTTTGAAATTCCAGTTTGGCCGAGCAGAGATGGTGCTTCTAAATATTCACACATAGTTTTAATAAGTGGTTCTCCTTCGTCTTCTTCATCAACTTAGTAATCTTAAAGTTGGCTTTTGACATCTTCAAAATTACCTAGAACAGCCTAAACAAGAATAAATACATCATCAGTCTTTAAAGAAAAGTTTTCTATGCCCTAAAGTTATGTGTCTTAGGCTCTATGAAATACTTCATTAAAGTGTTCAAGAGCTTACTTAGCCATTGTAACCGAAGAAGTAAAGAAACAGCAAATACCTTAAAAGTATGCCAAAAGTAATTCAATTTGTTTGAATTTATTTATCTCAAGGTAAGTTTCTATAAATGTAATTAAACAGTTCAAACAAGATACAGTTGGGTAGGCTCTTGCTATTTAGATTAAAATTGAAATAACTCTTTCTTTTTATGAAGCTAGTACAGGTTTTCCAATTACTTTGGTGATTAATGAATCCAAATAAGTTTAAATAGCAACAATTGCTTCAGAATCCGAAGGGAAGTTACTCAATACCAAATTCATTATTAAATTGTTAAATGGATTTTGATACGTTTGCTTCAAATATTCAGAACATGAAGCTCCAGCTCTTAAGTTGTTAATTGCATTTAGTATCGTAAATTTATCACCAAATGGCAAATCAACCAAGTTCATTTAATCGTGTTAATCTGCGGCAATTAATTATGACTTCATTTTCAACCCTGAATATGTAGGTTTTATGGGCTCAAGTAAAACATAGGCCTTTACCATTGTGGCATAAAGTCCAAGTGGTGAGTTTTCATGAATTTTAGAATATAATTTTTCGAATTTGTTGTGATTACAATCACCTAATAGTTCGCAGATACATAACATTGCTGCTACTGACTCATCGTTTTGTGCCAATCCTTCAAATAATTCTGAAAACATACGAATATCAAAAACGCAGCACGCGACAAAACCTATTTGTAATATTTGTGAAGAAATTTATCCAGCTTCTAAACGAATAGATTCCTTCATTACTTCTATTCTTTCTGTTTCTTTTATAGCCAAAGAACTATAATACAAATATAATAATAATAAAAAAAAAATAATATAATATAATAATATAATACAAAATAATTAAACTCGGAGAAAAATGCTAAATATTGTATGAAGGAAACTGCTCCACACAAATACCACTATGTGGAATATGGCCATTTTCCGTCACAAATAATCAAACGCTAGTAATTGATCTCACAAATGTTACAAGTAAACTCATACCAAAAGCTTTGTCTCAAAGATCATTCGTATTTGTAAATGATCACATTGAAATAGAAAATATGAACTAACCTTCAGATGAAACATATGTGCAACGGAGAGATGCTTAGTATGACAAATTCAGAAGCGGTTTACACTTCACCAACTATACTGGAATGAACAAGTTCTTCAGAGACGTTGGAATAAATAATAAATTTAATGAAGTTGTTGACATATTCGGATTGCGTGGTAATGAATTGAATCAATTAAGTCAGTTATCAAACACAATATTTGCTTATAATACTCAATAAGTGAGTGATTGATTCATATTTAAAACAATTATATCTATATATAGTAATAATCACTCTGATTTTGTTGTAAATGCTTAAACATTTGAAGTATAGCATCAATAATATTAATATTATTATAATTTATTTGATTTATATATGTGGACTAAATACACATCTTCATTACATATTGAAACTATATTATATACTGTGTATATGCTTGATTAACTCATCAATCCTTCCATAATTAATAAAAGAAATTTTTGTTCTCATTTTTTGAGTGATCGATGATGGATTCATAATGAATCCTAATGAATCATTCATTAGGTTGCACTTATCGTTCCTCGCCGCATCCAACTTTCTTAGGCTCAGTCAAATCGGTTGCGGAAGGTAAAATCCCCTGTTCAAAGTGCTGAGCTGCTATCAAGGATCTGTATGGTCAAGGGCAGGTTATCAACGAATCTCTAGGATTGGAAAGCGGTAACCGCTTCATTGCTTCCTTAGAAACGCAGATAGTACGACGCAGGTGGATTCACGTATAGATCGGCTTGCACGAAGCAGTCGCGTTACTCCCCTTGATGCCTGTGCCCGAATCGTTGGTTGCCGCAGATGGTAATTATTCTGAAATGTATCCAAAATGTATTCAATAATGTTGTATTTGAAGGGTTTACAGTCAAAAAGGGTTAAAATATGTGAAATTTGTCACTCGCTTACAAGGGGGTTGAACGTGTAGTTACCTCCTTATAAGCGAAAATGCGACCCCCTTCTGAGTGAGGTAATGTAGTATCACTTAGTCGTTTAATAATATTATTAACAGTTGTATTTTTGTAATCAATTTATAATAATAGTTATTAATCATACACTAATATTAAAAATTATTAAATCACATTACATAAACTTATATATTTGATATTGTAATTAAACTACAAAATATTGATAATATTATATTTGCTCAATGTGTAGTTCAACACTTCCACAACATACATCAATGATTTCCGTACAAACATATAACTTTAATACACGTGCAAGGAAATAGTATGAGTAGAAGAAACTTAAAATTATATGTTAAAGTGTTTCAGAAAACATTCCAGTATTCCCGTGGACCTATAATTCATCTCTTATTTTCAACAATAAATAGAAAATAGTGGAACGAGTAGTATAGAAATCAGAGTGAATAAGAATTTACACTTTAAAAATATAATATGTCTTATAATAGTAAAACTATGTCTTATTAGGTTATTTTACCATTTATACATACTGTATATCCGCTCTATATATCCGTTCATTAATGGCACGCTTTTATATAATAAATACGAAAAAATATGGGAGGTTCTTAAGCGTTATTAGTTCAACAATAATTGGGTAATAACATACGTTGCAAATATATTCATTTATTCAAACATACATTGAAAATTCATTCAGTCGGCTTTTTGTTTCTATATTTGCAGTTTATAATCAGAGATGATCCGTAATGACCATTGTCTCGATCTTCTGTCCAGGGAAATATAGGAACATTCTCTGAAATACTCTGACAAATGATAATTTGTTATTTAGGTTCATATTATTACATCATGTTATGTTCATATCTTATACCAGTTTTGAAGTTGTATGTCTGAACAAAATTCATTGGTGTAGAAGATTAATTTTGAATAATTGGTTAAACTAAAATTTACATGTATTATAACATTTATATGTTTTCAAACTGAATTGTTTTCTTATTCAAATAAGCCAGATTATGTTGTTT
Source organism: Hexamita inflata (assembly GCA_963988835.1). Classification (NCBI taxonomy): domain Eukaryota; phylum Fornicata; order Diplomonadida; family Hexamitidae; genus Hexamita; species Hexamita inflata. Next base: position 65,118 of record CAXDID010001055.1, read on the forward strand.
ACTTTTTATTATGTCTTATATTATTATAAACGTATAAAGCGAAATTATATTATAATTAATAATTTTAAACACATACAAGTTTTAGTGTGAGATTATAATTGATAAGAATATTCATTTCACTTCCTCGAGACGGCACAAACAGACTTCATTGAGACTTTCGAAAGCAAAACATTGGCTCTCGCACGCCAGTGTTTCCACTTTCAAACGGGCTCAACCCGTCATTTATGCCCACTCAGTAAAGACCCAATAGGGCCCTTATAATTGATAAGAATATAATAATTTATTTAAATATTGACGAATATTGCAATAATTATACTTATTAAAAATCTATCAGATTACGATTATCTCATTTAGACCCGCTTTATTATTATATCAACTAGAAAGTCAGTTAGTTAAGTTTAGGAGAATTCTATTGACGGCTCAAAATTATTAAAAGCAAATAGACAACATTATGGTTAAAAACTAAAAACAAGATAATTTGCAGATTATTCATTTACCACACAAAACGAATAATATTAACATCCGATTAGAGTTTCATAAAACTTAAATTCAAAATTACTATTCACTTTCTGACAACGAGACTTCTTCCAATTTATCCGTGTACGGAATCTTCGCTCCATGGAAATACCGGAATATTATCGCATATTCGTTCTGTGACTATCTGCGATTATTTTTTTGTTAGTCCGGTGGTTAATTTATGAGTAGACATGTCATAAGTTTAAACAGAATGCATTTTGAGAAGTGAATAAATTATGTTCAACATATTCCAATATTGTGTAACGTGAACAAATATATTATAATTTACGTTTGTCATAAATGTAAACACGTGTTTCACACATCCAAATTTTAATAGAAAAACGTTACATAACGTTGCGCAAATATATAGTAGTAGTTGTTGAAAACACAGATACCAAATCTAAAAATATTTCAAATTTTCTAAATCGAAGCCATCTTCATCATTTATTGTTAATCTAAATAATTAATTTTGAGAGATAATACAATAATGATAAATCTAAATTGTCTCAGTACATATTCTAACAATTTTATCTGGACTCCAGAGTTATTTCCGAAGATGATATAGTGTAGTCGTCGCTATCTTACTTATGTACTACTAGAGACCTCGGGACGATCTTCTTCACGTAGTCTTCGGACCAAGGAAACACTGGTACATTGTCGCATATTCGCTCAGTGACTATTTAAGTTTGCTATTGGGTAAGTCTGGATAATTTGTGGGTTGACACATTGTATGTTTGCACAGAATGCATTAAGGGAGTGAATAAATAACAGGTAAGTGTGTGTTATCACATTTGTAGAGTAAATATATTTTCAATAACTATTAAAATGTAAACACGCGTTTTCACATTAACTAAATTATTATTGAAAATCTTCTTAGAAAGCGTATGGCTATTTATTAGCAGAATTGATAACACAGATATCAAATCTAGAAATCTTTCCAATTTAATTTAAACTTAAATGATCTCATAATCAAAGAATTGGAGCAATCAGTAAGTAAATATTATTTTCAACTGATCATATTTTGGAAAATAAATGATAATACTTTTCATAATTGAGTGAATAATATTTAAATTATTTCAAGGTAATACAATTATGACATAACTAAACAGCTCAATACACCTTCTAGGATCGTTATCTGGACTCCAGAGTTATTTCCGAAGATGATATAGTGTAGTCGTCGCTATCGTGCTTGTGTACTACTAGAGACTTCGGGACGATCTTTTTCACGTAGTCTTCGGACCAAGGAAAGGTAGGGACATTTTGGTTGAAAGTCTGCATTCTTGGGTTTAAGCTGGTGAACTGCTCTAACTTCAATTCTCTGCTCTTCATGGTGAACGTCTGGAAACTGTTTTTGGATGTGTAGGTCATTGAAGTGAAACGGATATCAATTTCAACGTAGAATAGTGGCATACGCAATTAATATAAAATCGTTGATTGTCGAAGAACTCAGTTCTATAAGTAAAAATATTATTAAAATATAGCACTTTCTATTTACAATACTTATTATAGATCGAAAGTTATTATTACATGCTACTAAATTGAATGGCTTGTTTTGATGCGATATGTTGGATGTGATATAAATTATGTGTTTAAGATTTAGTTTAGTGGTAAAAATGCTATATTATATGCGATATGTGACCAAATAATATGTAGCCATGTCACTCCATAACTTGTATGATTTAAACTTTTAATCCGAATCAGAAAACAAATACCATACCATCGCACCATGTCAGCGAAGTGTATAGTGGAAAAGGCCGCGGATATAATCAGAGCATTCGTTTCCGTGGACAGAAGATTTCGTTATTATTTTATTGCAATTAACTGTGGTATAGAACCTTAGTTGGATATGTATCTTATGTTTGTTTCTCATCGAGAAGAAAGTCATTTTTTCACTAGTATTTCCCACGTTTATAGAGTGAAATACTAATAATATAAATAACTAATCTCATTTTCTGTACTTATTATCTTGATATTTACAGTTGATAATCAGAGATGACCCAAAATAACCGTTTATTCTATCTTCCGTCCATGGAAACACAGGAATATTTTCTGAGATGCGTTGGTAGTTAAAGTATTTCTTTTTCTAAACGTTTCTTTCGATACGGTTAGTTTTAAGGTTGTACGTTTGTACCGATATCATTTGATGTGGAGTGTTTAAACATCTATCAAATGTAAGTTATTTTATTAAAGTAGCAATATATCAAAATCAAAACTTTTATTTAGACTGTGTATTAACATTTTATATATATATATCGGCTCACTCTTTTGGTACATCTCAAAAACATCCACTCAATAATCAATTACTTCAATCACAAGAAAACATTTAAAAATGATATTTTCATTTTAATGCGTTCTTTACTCCTGTACATAAAGGACTCTATATTTTCAGTGTTAATATTTTGAGATGTCATCAATTATATCAATTCAGAAATGATAGTATTGTTTTATACTTTATCGTGTTATTACTGTGTTATTAATATTTATATAACATTTTTATTAATATCACAAATTATCTTAATCAATTTTTTCTCAATTAACAAAAGTATTTGTTAACAATGTTCCGCAACAAAATTATATTGTAGCAGTTAGATATTAATTATTAATAATACAAATAAATAAAGTGAATTTCTCCAAATATTGTTAAAAACAGTGCATAAATCGAAGCACCGATTAAACTTATACCTGTAAATTATTTTTATTAATGTGAAGTTTATTAATGTTGAACTGAAAACAATTTAAAATTATATTAACATAAATTACATTTTCTGAATTAATAATAATCATTCAATTAATCGGCTAGTTTCATCGAGATGAAAATATACATATGTATCAGTTATTATCATTAATATTATTATTGACAAATAGAAAGACATCAACCGTAAATTACGTCTATACTGGTCACCCTTTTCTCTGATCATCACATTTCCTTTCCTTTCTAAACCAATGATCACTAAGAAACCAACAACATTCCTCTCTAACCAGAAGTCTCGCACGGCGCTATCACACGTCACACCTCCTCACAGACTCTCCGTTAGCTATTTCGGGCTAATGAAGTTTGTTTTGGAGATCTTTTTGTTGATAACAGCTTTTGGTTGAGTAGGTAGGGGAGTCACGTGTTATTGTGTGGGCGTTGTTTCTTATTTGGTCAAGGTTTAAACCAGGATTATTATGGACAAATATAAACGTCACTAAAAGTTTATCAGAACAGTTACTTTTTGAGTCGCTTTAGATGTGAGCAGTCTCGTTTGAAGTTGATTCATTCACGATAGAAACGTTCACTTAACGTTGACCAATTAATATTCCGATGAAAATACAAATACAAACAAAATAATTAATAATCATCGATATGCTTAAATTTTTAATTAATGAGCATTTCTAATCAGTATATACTCAGTATATATTCAACTATTTATAATTTGATTTAATTGGCAAGTTCAATATATATATATATATATATATATATATTATAAACGGTAAACGGGCCCTATTGGGTCTTTACTTAGTGGGCATAAATGACGGGTTGAGCCCGTTTTGAAAGTGGAAACACTGGCGTGCGAGAGCCCATGTTTTGCTTTCGAAAGTCTCAATGAAGTCTGTTTGTGCCGTCTCGAGGAAGTGAAATGAATATATATATATATATATACAGTTATGGGAGGTGGAATTGCTTTTTCTTGTTTACTATGTGAGTAATTATATATTAAAATATTTTGCCACTTCTAATGCGGATGACAAATTCCAATAAATAATCTCAAGTTGGAGATTATTCATGAACTACTCATTAACACAAGAGGGCCAAAAATATGATTTCGATCGTATTAGACCATAATCGACTATTCAAAGTCGGTATTTAATATTCCAAAAAGGAAAAATAGAAATTACCACATGCATTAAAAGGACGGCAATGACAAAAATAAACGCGGTAGAAGATGTTTAGGGAAGGTCAACTAATTCACTTAACAAACTTAGGCAGTTCTGAAGCGTTTGTATTCTCTTCATTTCTGGGTCCAACGGATGAATTCATAAAATATTGTACCAATCTGAACTAGTTATATCACTTGTTTAAGATGTCCCTGTGTAATTTCTACGTTTTAGTCAACAAAACTAATTTATGAAAGATTTTATCTCGAAAATATATGGTAGTTAAGCCTGATTGGAGAAAAGAATAAGAGGATCCAATGATTGGTATACGGACGCAATATGTAATTTATAACTAGTAGCGCAAGCACTGGACCTGCAGAGGACCTCGGTGTTCATCTTCAACTGGGTCAATCTGAACGATTTTAGGTATTTCTTAATCACGAAAAACAATGGAGGACTTTTTCTTTCAATCTCAACCGGGAGCTCAAGATGAAGTTTGGGTACATCGCTTAATTAGAATTATAATTCAGGTAGTTACAGTCGCTTTCATTCTCAAAATACAAATAATGAATGCCTTTTTGTTTCTTGAAGAATGGAATCAAGTGGGTTAGTCGGGCCCAGCATTAAATAATATATTGATGCTACTCTAAAACAACAGTTATTTTACTTATGATCTTCCACTTCCATATCATAATGAGAAATCAATTTTCTTGATTGTTAAATTATACAACGTTAGGTAAAGTTGAAACTTATTATTGAAGTATATACAGAGTTATATACGTTAATTATTGTAGCACAGCTATCCAAGGCTCAACCAGGCCTTGATGTGATTGAAGCACTTTACAAATCAATAGTAAATAGAGTTAATGAGTGTATTGATGAGGAGGGAGAACACACTCATTATTGAGCCGGGCAGTGATATAAGTAAGATTCAAATAATAAACTTCATTCTTCTTCCTAATTCAAAAAAGCATTTCGAGGGCCCATCGACATTGTATATATATATATATATATATATATATATATATATATATATATATATATATATATATATATATACTGAGGTCACGGGACCTAAGTTTCCAGAGGTAAATCTCTGTTACATTCCAATTATTATCAACATAACATCATTGTATGTATTAACAGTTAAACTCACCTCTGAACACCATTCGTCCCATTATTTTTATTCCATTGTTATCATAAAATTCGGCAAGTGATATATAGTCTAAATATCTTATTACACCTGCGCAAATGATAAAACTTAAACATATTCTAACATCGTTGCCTGGACTACAATGTTATATACTATAATTTATTTTTTGTAATTATTAAGTTCATAATTTGTTACATTTGTATTTGTCTAATAATATACCTGAATAACTCACTGCAAATAAGACCAGTCCACGATATTAATGCGCTCCATCAGCAAACCCGCTTTTCTCCAGCCTTTATTCAGGTGTTTGTCAAGTTTGTGAACCAGTTTGTTCATTTTCGTTTTGTAATCTGTTATTTTCTTAATTTAAGTAATTCTTTTATTAGTTACTTATTCTAAAATATATACTGATTTGTGAATAAACATTAGTTTTCTGCCTAGTTTAATCTGTTCATTTGTTGGTTCTAATTAACGCTGTTCAGAGATGTGGAGCTTTTTGTAGTATTTCGGGTCGAGAATGTAGTTCCAGCCCAAGTTAAGATCTTAAATGTGTTTCAAGTTCAGAAGTGGTTCAATGAAGACTATATCGTTCTTCTCCAAATTAACGTACTCGAGGTTAACAAGGGATGAAATGGAGCCAATATCCACTAAATCTGTATAACCAAGGTTAAGTATGGTGAGATTGGTTAGTTTTCTAAATACTGATGTTGATTTAACGTTACTGTAACCCAATTACAGCTCAGATAAGCGCACTAAGCTTAATATCGGTGAAATATCAGTTATTTTATTGTAATTAAGATTCAAATTGGTAAGATTCTTCAAAAACTTGAGGGCAGACACATCAACGATTTAATTTCTCCTCAGATCGAGTTTTTAAAGCCCTGTAAGGTACTAGAGAACAGAAATGTCGAAAATTTTGTTTTCAGATAGCTCCAGTTCCTTTAAATTTAAGAGCGGTTTCAAATACTGAATATCAACTAAATTTGTTGTGTTAACAGTTAGACTCGTAAGATTCAACAGATATGAAAGATCTGAAATATTTGAAATTTGATTATTCGTAATTACTAGTTTCTAAAGCCAGACCATGCTCGCGAGACCGCTAATATCTGATAGCTTGCAATACGAAATGACTAGATCAATGATGTTGGTCGGAAGTCGAAGCAACTGGATTCGATAGCACTCACTCAAAATTAGTTTGGTTGCTTATAATTACTCAACAAAGGTAAATGTTCTGATAGTTTGATTGTCTGAAATTCTTAGTGCTTTGTTAAGAATCTCGTATTTATATTAACTTACCAATTTTTCAATTTGTTCTTCTGACATTTGGATTGGTGTTAAGAATAAGAATAAATTCTATAATAAGTATAGCATCAATAATATTAATATTATTATAATTTATTTGATTTATATATGTGGACTAAATACACATCTTCATTACATATTGAAACTATATTATATACTGTGTATATGCTTGATTAACTCATCAATCCTTCCATAATTAATAAAAGAAATTTTTGTTCTCATTTTTTGAGTGATCGATGATGGATTCATAATGAATCCTAATGAATCATTCATTAGGTTGCACTTATCGTTCCTCGCCGCATCCAACTTTCTTAGGCTCAGTCAAATCGGTTGCGGAAGGTAAAATCCCCTGTTCAAAGTGCTGAGCTGCTATCAAGGATCTGTATGGTCAAGGGCAGGTTATCAACGAATCTCTAGGATTGGAAAGCGGTAACCGCTTCATTGCTTCCTTAGAAACGCAGATAGTACGACGCAGGTGGATTCCCGTATAGATCGGCTTGCACGAAGCAGCCGCGTTACTCCCCTTGATGCCTGTGCCCGAATCGTTGGTTGCCGCAGATGGTAATTATTCTGAAATGTATCCAAAATGTATTCAATAATGTTGTATTTGAAGGGTTTACAGTCAAAAAGGGTTAAAATATGTGAAATTTGTCACTCGCTTACAAGGGGGTTGAACGTGTAGTTACCTCCTTATAAGCGAAAATGCGACCCCCTTCTGAGTGAGGTAATGTAGTATCACTTAGTCGTTTAATAATATTATTAACAGTTGTATTTTTGTAATCAATTTATAATAATAGTTATTAATCATACACTAATATTAAAAATTATTAAATCACATTACATAAACTTATATATTTGATATTGTAATTAAACTACAAAATATTGATAATATTATATTTGCTCAATGTGTAGTTCAACACTTCCACAACATACATCAATGATTTCCGTACAAACATATAACTTTAATACACGTGCAAGGAAATAGTATGAGTAGAAGAAACTTAAAATTATATGTTAAAGTGTTTCAGAAAACATTCCAGTATTCCCGTGGACCTATAATTCATCTCTTATTTTCAACAATAAATAGAAAATAGTGGAACGAGTAGTATAGAAATCAGAGTGAATAAGAATTTACACTTTAAAAATATAATATGTCTTATAATAGTAAAACTATGTCTTATTAGGTTATTTTACCATTTATACATACTGTATATCCGCTCTATATATCCGTTCATTAATGGCACGCTTTTATATAATAAATACGAAAAAATATGGGAGGTTCTTAAGCGTTATTAGTTCAACAATAATTGGGTAATAACATACGTTGCAAATATATTCATTTATTCAAACATACATTGAAAATTCATTCAGTCGGCTTTTTGTTTCTATATTTGCAGTTTATAATCAAAGATGATCCATAGTGCCCATTGTCTCGATCTTCAGTCCAAGGAAATACTGGAACGTTCTCTGAAATGCTTAAATAATTTACATCTAGTTTCTGTTGTTCATAATATTTCCTTGTGCGTGTTTTAAAGTTGTAAGTTTGAATGGATGAATCCATTGTATAAGGTGAAGTGAACAACAATAAATGAGAATTTTCTTTCAACTAATAATTGCTCTATATACCAGATTTATTCAGATTTATTTATAATTATTTTAAATAGTTGTATTAATAGGTGTAGATTCAAATATATTCAATTTAAATTAAATAGAACTGATACGTTTCTAGATTTTCTGAGATTTTAACATCTTAATATTTTGTAGCATATTTTAGTAATTCTCCTAAAAAAGAGCAATATAATCTAAATATAAAACAAAAGTCCAAAATATTCTAAATACATTTTAAAAATACTAAGAATACAATAAGATAAATAGATAAAGCAAGGTCTGATTCATACATACAATTAATGTAGAAAGAAACAAAGATCGCCATTCTACAAAATATCTTTTAAAATTATAGTAAAACTAATTAATCTACTGCACACATACGTAATATTATTAATATCACGTATATATGTTTACATTGCATACCATAAGATACATAATAGTTACTTGATATTAAAAAGATGTTAAATCACACATAGTAAATACATTAAAGCTGTTACATAAATGAGGAAGCAGAATCACTTAGATTGGAAACAAAGATGAAAACCATTTTAATTAACTGGAAAATTATCAACCACAAGTATTATTAAAATATATATTATTTTTACTTGGATTTAGTAAAATTACTTGTATATATTTATTTACTCTTACAACATCATTATTTGAACATTCATTTAAAAAAATAAATAATGACATTCTAAGCTTTTTCATTATTAGGTTATTTTACCATTTATACATACTGTATATCCGCTCTATATATCCGTTCATTAATGGCACGCTTTTATATAATAAATACGAAAAAATATGGGAGGTTCTTAAGCGTTATTAGTTCAACAATAATTGGGTAATAACATACGTTGCAAATATATTCATTTATTCAAACATACATTGAAAATTCATTCAGTCGGCTTTTTGTTTCTATATTTGCAGTTTATAATCAAAGATGATCCATAGTGCCCATTGTCTCGATCTTCAGTCCAAGGAAATACTGGAACGTTTTCTGAAATGCTTTAAAAATGTACATATAGTTTCTGTTGTTCATAATATTTCCTTGTGCGTGTTTTAAAGTTGTAAGTTTGAATGGATGAATCCATTGTATAAGGTGAAGTGAACAACAATAAATGAGAATTTTCTTTCAACTAATAATTGCTCCGTTTAAATTGGATATACCAGATTTATTCAGTTATTAATAAATGCTACGTTAATGAGTGTAGATTCAAAATAATCAATAATAATTAAATAGAACTGATATGCTTCTAGATTTTGTGAGATTTTATTATAATTTTAATTATTAATTTTCTCACTCGCTCATGTTCCATGTCTTCAATTGTCGACGGTTACTCCGATAATTATTTTATTTATTCTTATTCAGCTAATTAGTTCACATAACACTATAATGAATTATTATTATAGAAACATTTGCAGAAATTTTCTATTTTGAAAGAGAGAGATCAGTTACCTCATAATATTATTATGTACAATAAATTAATTGAACAACTGTTATTTAATAATCGCGGTCAAAATATTTGCGAGTTCAAGGTCTAAAAATGCACAATTGTAGATATAAATAAAAATAATGTTAAGCTTGTCAGTACCACTCCACTACTTTTTGATCAAATTTTGTCAATTTAAACATAATAATTTAGGCAATATCACTTGTATATTGTTTAAATATGCTATATTAAGGTTAAAATAAATCAGATAATACTGTAAATACATTTTCTGATTTTTTAGTCTTTAGCGAAAGTTAAATACATGAAAATAATCATATTTCTTTCATTAATTGTGGAGTGGAAATACTGACAAGCTTAACATTATTCCGTTTCAAATTAATTAATAATATAAAATAAACCTCTCAACTCAACTAATTTTTGACCACAAAAATACTTTAACATTTGTTCAATTAAATAAAAAATATACAACACCTTCCATACCTCAAAATAAATCACTTTCAGACGATTCCTCGCTATATACACAAAAATCAGAAGACTCGGATAGTTTCTCTGGCTCTACTTCTACCACTTTTACCGTCTCCGTCCCATACACTCTCCACTAACTCACATCAAATATTCGTTAACTGAACACTTTAGAGTAATCCGTGAAGTCGTTAGTTTCATCCGCGAATTTTTTTGCTTTCATTTCAAATATTTTCATTTGATTCTGGACTTCATTTGAATATTTTGGTTGAGGAGGAACCGGAATGTAAACGGTGTTTGCTCTTATTTGATCTTACCTGTCTTTTATAGATTATTTTGAGTTCATTTGAAGTGTAAACGATATTTCTGTTGCATATATTTATTATAAAGAGTAAAACTGATAGATCCACACCAAACATGAATATCACTCAGGTATTGCGAATGTCAGTGCAGGACACGATTCCAAACGCGTCCACCACGATCCGATCAGCACTTCTTACTTCCACGCAGCCTTTGATACAAAATAAAATATTTTTGAATCCGGTTGTTGAGGATTTTCCAGAGTTGAAGGAGAACTATTTGGCAGCGATCAAGGAGCCGATGAGTATATCGGTGATTAAGTACAAGTTGAATTCGAAAACGTGTAAATATCAGTTGTTGTACGAGCCCTTGCACGATTTGTGCCTGATGACGTACAACTGTCGTTTGTTCAATCCCAGCAACGATTTCTTGGACGCCGAGTGCACGAATTTCGAGAAGGTCATCATCGACTGCGTGAACTCCTTTTTGTTCAAGATTAACTGCAAGAAGATCTCAACCTACGCCGAGTTCGCCGAAACGCTCCTCAAACCCCTCTCTGACATCGTGGTCATCGAATCAAAATAAGAACCCCTTGCCCAGCCACAAACGAAGCAGAAAACATTCGAAAATGGAACTGCAACTCAACAGACAATTCAAGATTGCATTCAAAAACTTACCACTTTGACCCAGGAAAACCAGCAAAAACTGATCAAAATGCTCGTTTTCGAACTAAATTCTATGGATTTCGACCCGGAAAACGACCAAAAATGCATTTTACAGTTCGACGTTGAAAACAACCCGAAATAATTCTGGTGGTTCTACGAAAATGTCCTCAAATGCGTTCAAGAAGAAACCGGCGAAATGGAAGAAGAAGGAGAAGAAGTTCAAGAGAGCGCATAGTGAAAATGGATTTAAAAAATGATTTAAAATAATTGATTTGATTTAGTTAGGTGTTTATTTTTTATTATATATAAATGTTGTGATTGAGAGTAAAATAAATAATTGGTTAATTGTTTATTTTATGGTTTGTAGAATATTACACTGTGTATTTGCATTTGTCTAAATATTAAAATGATTTTGATATTTGTTCTACATACATTGCATTTATTAAGAAACAGATGTTTAAACACTCCACATCAAATGATATCGGTACAAACGTACAACCTTAAAACTAACCGTATCGAAAGAAACATTTAGAAAAAGCAGTGCTTTAACTACCAACGCATCTCAGAAAATATTCCTGTGTTTCCATGGACGGAAGATAGAATAAACGGTCATTTTGGGTCATCTCTGATTATCAACTGTAAATATCAAGATAATACGTTCAAAAAATGATTAGATATATTATGACTATTATTAATAATATTTAACATACAGTATAAAAAATATTTAAGTTAGTATAAAAATTAATACTGATTCAAATTATTATTTTATTTTTTATAGATAAATGTTCATAGTTTATCATTGAATTTTATATTATTAATTATACTCTAATTAATTATAATACAATAATTTGACAACATCTTAAAAATAAGAATTAAAAATATGGACTTTACCGTATATTAAAGATATAATTTACATATTGTTATATGGATAAGAACATCAATTAATAACATATAATTATTATATGTATATGGTAAAGTCTCACAAGTACACTAGGTACCGAGTCTCACAAATAGAACAGAGTACAAATGACGCGTAAACTGATTGATTTCCAAAGCTTATTCGTGAGATATCTAGTTTAGTCTTATTTGCCAACCACTTTGTTCTATTTGCGATAACTTTTGTAATTCATCTATTCAATCCTTTTATTCTTTAATATAATAAACGCGTGCTGCTCCATACTTGGTATGATTAGAAACGTCTCATAAAAGAATGTTAAATGATAATAATCAATTTAGATGATATAATTTATAAGAAAAAACTATTCGACTAGAATATTTTTGAGGTTTTAGGAATAAGTTCATAAAAATAAAACTATTATTATTGAATTGATGAGTGATTTTAATTGAATCTTAACGACTAATAAATTAATTTTATATAAGGTGGTACAAATTCTGATATTTATTTGTAATTAGGTTAGCTCTGTTCTATTCGTGAGATATCTCAGAACATCTGAAAACCACATGAAATGACAAATAAACTATTCATTTTCCCTAGTACTATTCGTTAAACTATAGTGATAGTAAAAAGTGATCGTATATTAAAACATACAAAAAATGTAATATATCACATCATAGTGTACCTCATTTCTTATATAATTATTTAATATAAACTTATTTACTCTAATTAACAATCTGATATGTCACAAAGTGAATTAAACTTTATCATTATGTTATATAAGTTTAATTTTTAATATTTTAGTTTAAATATCAATTCGGTGAGCTTGGATACATGTGGTTCATTTTCTATTTGAATTGATGGAATTGTTTTAAATGATTTTACTTTTGTGATATTTAAATCATTCACAATGTTTAATGCTTTGGACCTATTAGTATGGACATTTTTCAACTATATAAGTATAGTTTTTAATGATAATACCTATTTTGTGCTTAGATTACAGACAGCCTAAATTACAGACTACATTATTTGATGTGAACTTTATATATTTCAATAAATAATTTCAGTAAATAATCCACAAATTATATTCTACATTATATAAGATTTTATAATGATATAAAATATATCACGCCGTAAATTTACCGTTTATAATATATATTGAACTTGCCAATTAAATAAAATTATAAATAGTTGAATATATACTGAGTATATACTGATTATAAATGCTCATTAATTAAAAATTTAATCATATCGATGATTATTAATAATTTTGTTTGTATTTGTACTTTCATCGGAATATTAATTGGTCAACTATAATAGCGTTTTTAAAAAACTGTGAACGTTTCTATCGTGAATGAATCAACTTCAAACGAGACTGCTCACATCTAAAGCGACTCAAAAAGAAACTGTTCTGATTAACTTTTAGTGACGTTTATATTTGTCCATAATAATCCTGGTTTAAACCTTGACCAAATAAGAAACAACGCTAACACAATACGAAAACTAAAAAATCAGATGATATAATACAAAGATGAAAACGCAAACACAATAACACGCAACTCCCCTACTCAACCAAAAGCTGTTATCAACAAAAAGATCTCCAAAACAAACTCCATTAGCCCGAAAGAGCTAACGGAGAGTCTGTGAGGAGGTGTGACGTGTGATCACGCGAGATATTTAGTTAGAGAGGAATGTTGTTGGTTTCTTAGTGATCATTGGTTTAGAAAGGAAAGGAAATGTGATGATCAGAGAAAAATGGCGACCAGTATAGACGTAATTTACGGTGTGATGTCTTTCTATTTGTCCATAATAATATTAATGATATAACTGATATATTTTCATCTCGATGAAACTAGCCGATTAATTGAATGATTATTATTAATTCAGAAAATGTAATTTATGTTAATATAATTTTAAATTGTTTTTTGTTCAACATTAATAAACTTCACATTAATTAAAATAATTCACAGGTACGTTCATATATATATAATACGAATTAATATGAAATTAATCTATAAAAACTAATCTCACTCGAACACTTTATTGAGCGTTAGTTTTGAAGCAGCTCCGCATATATAATCATTTGATGTCATATTTTATCAATTTAATCTAAATGTTATCTTCTATCCTAATCCTAAAATAATTGCAATTCAAATATTAATACATGTAATGCTTCAATAATATATTAGTAAACAATAATAATTATAATTATTGTTAAAAATTACAAACATTAAATAATATTAATATTAATGACAACGTTTATCTAACATAGAAATCTAATAACGTAAATTTATTCATTTATACAAATGTGACAAAATAATCGCAGATTGATGTAATTGTCAATAACATTTAAGTAAGTACCTTTTCTCTATTTGGATTTAGCATATCTTGTTAGACAATAACTGACTCTAATATTAATATTTCAATTCAGTTTCAAGTGTTGTTGGGAGCTCTTCTTTGCATAACATGTGATGTTGAAGTAAAGAAATGTAATTTAGTGTTTATAGCTTAAGGTTAACAAATATCAGGTATGATTATTGAACCAAAATAAAATTTTCTGATTTAACAGTGTTTTTTATAATTTAGAATTAGTTGTATGAATTCATCTGGATTGACAAATATTATAAATGAATCTTCCATATCATATATAATTTATGAATGTAAATTATCAGGAAGCAATTTATTACAAAGTGATAGTAATGGATATATTGCATCAACTATATTAGTACATATTTTACTGAATATAACTCAATTTGATATATGTGTGAATTCAACATCTCGTTTTGGTTAAAATAGCGTTTAAATTTCTATAATTGGTAGCGAATTTGTTCAGTGTGATTTATGTGAACAAGACCATATTGTATATGGATTGTGTTGTGAAGTTATAAAATTTAGTGAAAATGTTAATGGAATGTATCAATGTGTGTATCCTTTTGAGTATATTGATAACGAATGTGTTTGTGTCACTGGGTTTTTACTAAATAAAACAAAATGCGTTAATATTGTTGAATCATTGAATAACATTAGCAATTAAATCAGCGATAATGATCTAATTAAGTAACTCGAATAAAAAGTTGAAATTATTGAAAATTCTCTTATTGTTATTAATTAGAGTATTATAAGCAACATAGCAGAGATTATAAATATAATAATAACAAAATTTTCTAAATCTGATTATAATTTAATGTTAAACACCTCTGTTTTGGATAACAGAATATATTAAAATGTTACTTCAATTAAAAACGATATCATAATGCAGTAAATTACATCTGACGCTAATTTACTTACCAATACAACTATATTGGACTGGAGAATATTTTACAACATCTCTTAATTACAAAATATAATAAGTAACTTTTCACTTTATTATAACGATTCGCTCTTTAATTTAACAAAAATAGTTGAACAATAACAAAACGTTATTAATAATCTTACTTAATAAATTAATTGTTCAAGTAATTCCGGTTACTCTATGGTAAACGGATCTTGTGTTCAAGTTTCTTGTGCGATTTAAGGTTAACAAAGTATAAACGGGATCTGTTAGTGCGTTAACATAAACTCAATTGTTTAATCCGGTTCTTGTGTCTGTCCAATTAATTCGTAAGTTGTTGGAATCGCATGTGTTTGTAGTATAAGTGGATAGATTATGCAAAACGGATAATGTGTATGCTCAACAACTGGTATGCATTTGTTGATAATAATATTTGTACATGTGGAGTAAATAGCATTAATATTTCTAACACCTGCAGCTGTCCAAGTGGTGCTAGTTTGATTAACGAAGTTTGTTCATGCACAAAAATTAATGCTTATATTTCTGGAAATTAATGCGTTTGTCCAACATATTCACAGTTAGTGGGAAATACTTGTACATGTCCAAATAACTCATAAATTGTAAATAATATATGTACTTGTAATTTAATAACTAGCTAGATAATGGTTAACGGAGTATGCTAGTGTTATACAACTGGAGCTTTTGTGAATACCGGTGTATGTTCTTGCGGAGTAAATGCACTAAATGTGTCAAATACTTGCATATGCCCTACCAATTCATCGTTGATAAATAATGTCTGCACATGTGATAAAATAGTAGGTCAATCAATAATTAATGGAGCTTGTTAATGTCCAGCAGGATAATCTGTTGTTAATGACACTTGTAAATAAATCAATTACGTTATAAATATTTCTGATTTTGAGTGTAGTTAAGTATTATTCACTCAACAATTCGATATCTAAAGTATAACACATTAAATCACAGATTAAAACAATTTCAGTACTGGTTACGTATTCAGCACAACTATTCAAAATGCTTTCATAGATATTTCAAATTAAGTTTATTCAGCAACTGTTTATCCACTATTTTAGTCTCAAAATACTTTTACTAACCTGAAGATTCAATTTGGAACATAAATCTTGAATAGTGGTTCACTACTTTAGACATCATCTTCTATATCAATAAATCAAATGAATATCATTTCAAGATCAGGAAATCAACTAACGATTAACTCTGCTAAATAATTGAATATTTTAACAGCATCATCAACTGGCGCCAATATAATCAAATTGCTTATAAATTTATCATATGCTCCTTCTAATGGAAACATTACGTTAATTAATACTATTAATGGAGTATTTAATATTTCAGGATATCAGATTTTAGGAACTTACATTAGTACCGGAACAGTTGCCATGATAGGGCTTAATATATATTATGCAACTATAGACGTAAATCAAGTCAGTATCAAACCAACTGCTTTCAGTGTTGGAAATAGTTCGTCGTATCTGTTCGGAAATGCAACGACAACGAGCACTATAAAGATTAATAATTTTGCTGTTATTCTTGGAAACAGTTCCGAATTTGTACTACTTGATTCACTCTCAACTACTAGTACAAATTATTATTAATTTGGAGGTATAATAACGTATATTAACAGCAATTCAGTTTTTAGCGTTAATAATGTAATTTTTGATTCATACCAGAAGTTTAGCACAGGTAGTTATGTTAGTTAGTCTGGATTTCTGGTTGGATATAACGGAAAAGCTATTTCTAACAGCATAATAATATAGAATGTGTGTATGTAGCAAAACATTATCAGTACAACAACATTTTATTATTTCGGCCTTATCGGATTGAATATAGGGAATACTTCAGTTTTAAATGTTTTTGTTACTTTCTCTGTTCAGGGTATATATTTTTACTGTTTTGGTATCATAGGATATCAATATGATGGTTCCATATATGCAGAGGTTATGAATTTAAGAACTTCAGTTAGTTTAAATACTGGCGAAGGATACAACGTAGGCTCTCTGTTTGGATGGGAAGCACCATAGAACTGCTCAATTTAAAATGCGAGCATAATTAAAGGAGAAATAAAATCAAGTAGTTAAGTTGGTGGTTTCTTCGGCCGACAATACAACAACTTGACAATGATTAATTCATCAATGTAATATATGAATATCGTTAGTAATAATACTCACGTTGGTGGTATTATTGGTTATTCGCTTAATAACAACGCAACAATTATGAATTCTTCAATATAATAGACTAATGTTTCTGCTTCAGGAAGTAACGTTGGTGGGTTCGTGGGTTATTGCAATTAATAATTGAATTTAATTAATTCAAAAATTGAGTTCGTGCGTCTTTTATGTTCAGGCAATATCGGAATTATTGTTGGTTAACTTTCAGGCAGTGTCTATTTTACAAGTTCTTCATCCACTCAAATTTATGTGAACAACGTTTTAAGAAGTAACTGCGCAGTTTTATCTAACCGGGACGGATGTTGAGTGAAATAATAAATTAATAATCAAGAATTCATATTAATATTTTTAATTAGTAAATTATTTATAGAAGTAGATTTATAATGTTATCATTTTAACATCCAAAAATAAACTGCATACATAAAATTACCTTAAACCTTGGAATGGGAGCAAGGCGAGTTACTTTTAAATGAAATAGTACAATGGATGAGATTAGTTTATATATATATATCCCACTCACTTAACTTTCATTTATACTAGTTCGGTCTTCTGTACAGGAACTGTAAGTTCATGCGAATGATCATTAGTTTTAGATACACCTATATACGTTAGGCGCACCTCCGCAGCCAAGGCAACCAACGACTCGGGTACAAGGATCCAGTACGTAACGCGGCTGCTTCGTGCAAGCCGATCTATACGGGAATCCACCTGCGTCGTACCATCTGCGTTTCTAAGGAAGCAATGTAGCGTTACCGCTTTCCAATCCTAGAGATTCGTTGATAACCTGCCCTTGACCATACAGATCCTTGACAGCAGCTCAGCACTTTGAACCGGGGATTTCGAATATAAGTTATTGTGGGGGTATAATGTCTTATGTTATAAATATAAATGTAACTATATGGCGAACAAAAGTATTATCTGTTTAAATATTCGCATAAGGAACATCTACATACGCAGGTATCGTTTTCAGTAATATTGGTGCAAATCCGCTTGTAATTAGTTGAACTTCTACAAGTGGTGTGAATAGTATCAATGGAGTTTAGGTATTAAATTGTAATAATGTTATTAATTAATCTTAAACGGGCTGTTGGTATTATATATGAGAGGCAATTGAATGAAATTATAAATTATGTTCTTTTTACTCTTCTTCAAGTAATATAGCAACTAAACCAAATGATGTATTTAATAATATTTAATAAGTTGTACTTCAACTATTACTATAGTAGTTTCATTCTATATAGTAGTTTATTATATTCCACTTCACGCCACTTCACACAATGTAATAACATCAACAAGCCATGTATCAGCTTTCTAAAAAGTATCCGGTGTTCGATATTATATAAAAAGAAACCTACGTAGAGTTTAAAACGTTCTGTGTTGTACCTTTAGATTTACCATTAGATTCACCATTTGAAGGTTAGGTTTTGGAGACTACAATAGCATTAACGAAAAAATTTCCAGCTAATTGTCCTTCAATATGTGTTGCAGCTGATACAATATGGCATCCTAACATTGATTTTAAATCCGGATCAGTTTGTTTTGATACGTTAAACTCTTCCTGGAATCAAAATATTGAATTAGTATCGATATTAGAGGATATCTTGCCGATGTTATTAATTGCTCCAAATAATATGGATCCACTCAACTTAGAAACTAGTGTGTTAACATTATAATCTCAAAACCGGTATCGTTATCAAACGGCGTTTTAAGGCCATATTTTACTTTGACCTCTTCATATATAATAAAGACTATACTTTTTCAACCATATGGCGTTCAATTTTTTTTGACATTTCGCTGTATCCATTGGATTGGAAGAACTGAAAGTTTAATATTTTTGTGTTTTATTATATGTTTAAAATTGTTTATTCTTAGTAAGATTTAGTTTGAAATGGAATTAATTAAATCGGCATATTAACCTTCTTTTATGTAATATTCAGAATTTTTCACTTCTAATAATAGATTAAAACATTATTTCTAATTAAAGTTATTTTCAAAGGATATAATTAAAACTGTAGGTACTTATGAGTTAAAATTGATATAGTGTAAAAATTAATCGACAAATACAGATAATATGCTCCAAAATTTCTGATTCTTGTATATACCTTCAGCCAAATATTCAGTAACGAATGCCATCTTGCATATCTTAAGAAGCAGCTAGAAAGAAGGTTGTGTTGCACCAAATAGACTGAGAAATGCTATGTTTTGTTCATGAATTACATATGAAGTTGTCAATATGGTTGATATATGTTGCATTACAAATATTACATTCTTTTTGAATGAACTTTGAATATTAATGCATTATTTGCAATATTCTCGAAACTGGTTCATGTGTATGGAGTGAACATTATAATATTTATTATTTAAATTGATAAATTTTAATAATAATATGTATATTACATAAATGTTAGTAATATTTACCGCCCAATTCTGTTCGGTCTATTTCATGTTGTTACTAGTATTTTACGATACTGGATATAGTATAGATGACTAATTTCACCTCCAAATGATTTATTATATTTTTAATAATAACTCGTGTATTACTGTAGGAAAACTCTTGCGATAATATAGTCTTCTTTTCTACCTGAAAATTAGTAGCTATATACACTTTAATTTTGTTTGGTCGTTAATATACAATTAGCGCTTGTTTATCTATTATAAATATCGACATTTGATTATGTTTACACGCAACTTTAAGAATGAAGCTAAATAAATTAATTACTAAGTAATTTAGATAACCATATTTATAGTTTCCCCTGGCGTTGCGTATTTAGCGAGTTATAGTAGTTTGTTAATTTAAGAAGTGGCTACTATTTGAGCGTCTTGTTCGGTCCAAACCGTATTGGGAATTTTTTAATTGATATAATAGACTGTAAATGATATATACGATTATAAAAAATATCAATCTCTCTCCGACCTTTTTATTACCACATCACCTATAAACTTAACACACTAGTACTTAGAAGCTACACGTCAGTCATATGACAAATTATTGTATAAAACTATAGCGAAATAAATTATGGATCAGAAGCACCTAAATTATGCAGATATAAGGAAGAAATGTTAAGATAAGATCCCAGAATATTTTATGGAGTTATTGAAGAAACATAATTACTGCTAAGAAGCAGAGAAATGAAAATATAAATGATAAGTATAAAAATATAAGCATAAATTATTAATTCATTTAATGAATTTCATTTACTGATAAAACAGATTCTAATTAATACTATATTATATATATGAAATATATGAAATGAAAATCCAAGAAAAAATATCACTACAGGTCGACGACACGGTGCCTAAACCAGGGTACACACTGTTGGGCCGTAGAAGAATGGATAACACTGCATTCAGTACATGATCAACTGGGTTTTCAACAACTTGAGGGATACACCAATCCCAGAAATTTGCGAACTGTGCAAAAAAACCATACAAGGAAGGCCACAAACAAGACTGCAAAAAGATCAACGAGCTAAACATAGCAGCCCACGATCGTTTTGCAAACTTCCTTGAAAGAATCCTCAGAAAGAGATATCAAGCCTGAAAAGTCTGCAAGACAACGACAACAGGCTGGAAGACCGGACTAAACCGGACATCAGCATTGTGGTCAACGGAGTTCAGATTTATTTGGATATTGGAATCACTTGGGATCTTGATAAGTATTACGCTCTCAAAGAGTAGCATTATCGGGACAAAAAGGATCAAAATGGTAACCCGCTCAAAATTATTCCGATCATAATCGGTAAGAATCTCACTATTCATTAAAAGTCGAGAGAATTCTTGGAAGAACTCCGAGTTAATTTCGAGACGATTTATGAAGAGATAGGCTACATGATAAGTACCTCTCAAACACATCGAGCCGAGCTTATGTATAGAAAGAAAGTAGTCCAACGGGGCGAAAAACATAGCGAAATCGATGTCGAGAAACCCAGTGCCAACCGCTTTGCCTCCCTGGCAGACAGTGATGTTTAATTCAAACGCACTGACAACTACGGGAAAATCTTTGATTACCTTCACGAAAAAGGAATGATGAAGGTAGCCACACTATCTCCAATCAAAGAAGTGCCTGCAAAGCCTAAATAAACACTGAAAAACTTTGAAAAAGCCCACAAGACAAAGACTAAAAAGAAGTCAACGCAAACAGCAGAAAAAGGCAACAATAAACTGGAGGACACGTCCACAAAGAAAAAACCTGACTAACCCACCCAGACCAAAGTAATCCCTAACGCGAAAGGCAATGACAAGAAAATTTAGTCTCTCAAAGAGAAGATCGCCAAATTGTAAAGAGAATTGTAAAGTTAATTTGATACAGCGGCGGCAGTGATGCGTAAATTCAAAGAAACCAAAAAGAAGCATGACGACAAGAAGATCACTTAAAAGACAAGCAATGCCGAAGCCCAGCCTGAAAACGAGAAGAAAAAGACTGAAGTAAGTTAGAAAGCTGAACCTACGAAGAATATCGAAGAAAAGGCGCCTGACAAAACGAAGCCAAAGGACGCTCAGAAGCAGAAAGAGGAAAAGCCCCCAGTCTAAAAGTCACAAGATCAAAAGACCACTAAAAAGCCCCAATCTAGCGCAAAGTCTCAAAAGGAAACTTAGAAAAAGAAAGAGGATAAATCACCTGTCTTAGAAAAACCTGTCAAATCATAGCCAAAAGATGGTCCAAATGAATAAAAAACGATAGCTGACGCAAAATAGGAAACCATGCCTATCTTAACGGAAGCCTAGAAGAAAAAGAAGCAAGTTAAAGAATATCAGAAATAGTTTATCTAACAATAGAGAGCTAAATAAGATATCAACGCGCCTAAACTCTAGGAAATAGTTAATCCACCACCGGCAATATACTCCGAAATTAGGGATTTGCAAAAACAAATAAACTAAGAAGGACCACAGGTACCTAATCAAGTTAATGAACCAATGCATCAAAGGCAACCACCACCAAGCAATGCCAATACAACGGAACAACCTCTCGTGCAAGCCGAAGGAAATAACGAGCAAAAAGAAACTGCGAAGCAAGAACCAGTTTCTAAAAATCAAGTTAGCGAATCAGGTGAAACTGGTCCGCTAACGACTCAGTGAGGGCCCTATTGGGTTTTTACTGAGTGGGCATAAATGACGGGTTGAGCCCGTTTCTCACAGTCGTTCGTTTGTGCCGTCTCGAGGAAGTGATATATATATATATATCACTAATTCAACATTATAATTTATTAAACATATTGCTTTTTTGATAAAATTATACTAATTGTAATCTTTTAAAACCATAATAAAAAACTAATTAAACCACTACACACATACGAACAAATTATAGGACATGAATTTGAAACTTCAGGTTGAAAATAAAACACTCACTCAGTAGATTTAGAGAAGCGCGCCCAGCAATTCAAAGCAAGAAAATCTTTTACAACAAGTGCAGGCCGAAAATAAAACGTTAATTTAATAATTACAGTCCCAAAACGATTTAATCGCTCAAAACGACCTCCTCCAAGAGGAGATCATTCAATTGCAAGCTCAACAATTGCCCCAAAACGAGAGCCAGAAAATAATCGAGCTCACCAACAAATGCTCTAAACTAACTCAACAAATAAAATTGCTCCAAGAGGAAAACGAACAAATTCAATTATCAAACAAATAAACTAAATATGAGAACGAGGACACTCAAAAACTACTCGAACTGACCCAGAGACAACAGAAAATAATCCAAAAACTACAATAACAAGCGAAACAACAAAACGAACTCATCACCGAAGCAAAAGGAAAAAACCAAATCAAATCTCAATGCGAAATACACTACCAAATCATATCCGACCTCGAAGAACAAATAATCCAGAAAAACGCGAGAATTCGCGCAATAGAGCACGACCTTGTCGAATATTAAAGCGATAACAGACTAGAAGTCGTTGAAGAAAGACTCAGATACAAAGAACAAGAAAACGACAGACTATACAAACAAGTGCAAGAACTCAGAGAAATAAACACCGAACTCATCAACGACATGGAAAATATGTGCAAGTGAACAAATATTCAAACATTATCACTTTTTTACTGTTATTATTTCATAATTTCATCAAACTCTTAAGAAATGTTCGCATACTCTTCAAGCAGACCAAATACTTCCTAATAATTGCTGCATTCCACACTGAAATTTTCAACATTGTTTTTAGCCTTGTGATATTTTGCAATTAAAGCCTTAATGGCTTAAATACATTCATTATCTTAAATAGTTTATTTTTATGACATTTAGGAACGCCAAGATTACACAAGATGTTACTGTTATTACTGTATTTAAGGTGCTAATGATTATTTACATGATTGAATTGTGTCTATTTATTATTGTTCAGTTATTAATGGCATTTTACATTTGCTAATAGCTTATTATGTAAATTATAATAGACATTCAATATCAGAAACATTATCTAGCTATTATATCATCACAATCATGTTATTTTCAAATTATAACAATCTGTTAAAGTCCTTAGCAAAAGGATTTAATAATTCGTACTAAATTTACTAAATTTAATATATTGTACTTATATTATATTAATATGTTTGTTTCAAAGATTGTTATATTGACTTAATAGGATTCAATTGATTTACTACAGGTTACTTATGAAATTCAGTGAATGGCACATACGCAAACTATATTAAAGTATATTTTTATTCAGCTATTTTCAATTGGTATTTACAAACTTGATTACATATTCTTTTAGCTTTATTCTTTAAACTGATATTTCCTACAAATTTAAGAAATATACCTTACTGTTCTTTTATAATCTACTTTTGAACATTAATTTAATGAAAAATTAGTTAATCCTTCAAATTTTGTTTTAAATTATTGTCATTACTCAAAATATATTTATTTAATAAATTGTAGTTTAAATCATTTGTTGATGGATAGACGCTTAATTAAATTAAATTTTCGTTGTTAGATAGAATGGCACAGTTAGGTTAATATTTTTAATCTCTAACTACAATTTATTTATCGTTGTTTAGGTCATATTTATCTAAATCATCTTCATCAGATGAATCACTAAAATATTATAATTCTAAGTCGTTTAAATCTTGTGCATTCAATATATCATTATATGATTCCATTTTTAGCATTTTAACATGTTCACTTTGCATATATTGTTCAATATATTATTTGAATTATTGTGGATCTTTAATTTACTTGATATTTTGAGAATATACATTTTATTCTCTTATTAATTACTTAAATTGCATTTATTTTTATTTTTAGATATAATTAGGTTCATTTATAATAATAATCTATTAATTTAACATTTCCTTGCTTTTTAAAATCATTTTATCAAATAATTATTAATTTTATATGACTTCAATCGATATTAAGTTATTGTTTGTAGTAATAATTACTAATTTATGCTTCATATCTGTGTAAATTGCAATGAGGTATTGCATTAAAAAATAATTTGAAGTATTTACCATTATATTAAGCATTATAACTTCGAATTAAAGTAATTCTTTGATTAAAGCATAATAAGGACTGTTAAGTCGGTATTATTATTAATCTAATTATTTCATAAAAGTGATACAATTTTAAATGTAGTCCATAATTAAAGATTTTCGATAACTTTAATTATTGGACTTAAATTGAGTCAAATCTTAGGTTATTCCTTTGCTGGATAAATACTAATCGTATATTTGTTGATTAAAACGAAAACATGAGCTTGGATAACTATAAATTTTGTTATAACATTTTAAAAATTGTTTTTAAAGCTCATCATTAGCTTTATTAAACAGATTATTCAATTCAAAATCAAATTCGTTTTATGAAAGATTTGAAAATGATTCCGAGTAGGATGTTGAAGCTTATTTTACAAGTTTATCGATTCGTTTTAAGTAATTCGTTTTCTTATCAATTATTAATTCGTTCATTTCATCGAGAGTTGAGCCAACTCTAAATTTAATCTCTCTTGTTATTTTTTGCATGTACAAATGATAATAAACGTTTTTGACGTATAACTGTTTATTAACAGTCGAATTTTACACGAATAATTTGTTAAGATCTTATTCACATATCTTATTTATCGCTTCTTAATTAGGTTGAAGTACATTTTGTAGTGAAAGTTACTTATGTATTCTCCAGCTGTGATTTAATTATTTAGAGTCTTTTCTAAGAAGTTATTAATACCCATCCATATCAGAGTCTGAAGGAAATTTGTTATCTTCGAAAGATTTTGAGCATTTCATTTAAATGAGTGGTATTATTTAATGAACTAATTAATTAATAATACATTAAATATTGCATGTTTCATTATATTTCTATAATGTAATGTAAATATTGTTTACACATAATATACAGATTGTGTTCTTTAGTGAATTTAAGATATGTTATTTTACATGAAACAACACCGATTTTAAGAGATTTACAAATTTATATCAATTATTTTACTATTTCAATGACAATTAAATTAATTACTTATCTTTCACTAAGTGTCAACATTATGTGAGTCAACAACATTATTTTAACAATAAATCTCAAAAACATCCACTCAATAATCAATTACTTCAATCACAAGAAAACATTTAAAAATGATGTATTCATTTTAACGCGTTCTTTACTCCTGTACATAAAGGACTCTATATTTTCAGTGTTAATTATTTGAGATGTCATCAAATTATATCAATTCAGAAATGATAGTATTGTTTTATACTTTATCGTGTTATTACTGTGTTATTAATATTTATATAACATTAATGTTAGGTTATTAAATTTTCAGAGATGATGGGTGTGGATAAGATAGTTATAAGATATTACATCTACTGTGTATTTATACTTATTAAGGATATATTCATTGAGGAATAGTATTTAATGTATAATAAATAATGTACAATAATAATGTACAATAATAATGTACAATAAATAATGTAGTAAAAGCGGTTCTTGCTGAGAAGTGTGGCATCTTCAAAGCTTTGCGGAAAGAATACCTCAATACCCTTCAAGATCACACTGGAATACCGGCCTAGAGATGGGTAATCCCACTTCCCACGTCGAGTTTTTCCCACGTCACACCACGACGTGGGATTTAGACGTGGTATTTTAAAATTTGCGATCATGAAAGTTGTGAGTAGTCATTTTTTGCATTTTTAGCTCATTCCAAAATGTGGATCGATAATAATTGATTTAATATATATTGTGACATCATATTAAATTTTATTCCACCTCTAATTAACAATATTATCACAATCAAAATTCTTATATTTATTGAAACCCAAAACATTTTAAAATGGAATAAATATATTTAAATACTTTAATTACACTGAAAAATGTATTTTTATGATGAAAAAACTCTAAAATTTTGAGTATTTTATAAAAATTTTAAATTAAAAATAATTATTCTGAATAGGGCTAATTTGTCTTTATTTTCAGCTAAAATCTGTAAAAAAATGGGCTTTAACTTATAGCTCACTGGAAACCTGCAAATATAACATATTTGCTAAGTTGAAATAATAGACAAAAATACCACGTCCATCATTAATTACCACGTCAATTTTGCAATTCCCACGTCAAATTACCCATCTCTAATACCGGCCATCAACAATTTCACTTTTCTGACTGATAATGAACTCTTTGAGAATTCCAACAATTTGCACTCACTTATAGACATGACTATTTTTGAAAACTGATCGGGTGTCTGTATTCGAACAATGGTAGGTGTCTCAATTCGAGGTTATGTAGTATTTTAATTTAATAATTGCGATAACGTTTGGAAATAAGCCAGTCTACAAAATATATTGTAGTTATCTTGATATTTTTCAATGAACATTTCATATACTATTTAACTTACTGGATATTTTCGATTAATGTGTGTTTTGTTGTTAAGTTAGAAATGAATTAAACAGCTATTGATTTTTAAGAATGAATGTCTTCTTTTTTCAGCGTCTACTGATTGTTTTAATTCTTCAATTATACATTATTGATAAATAATAACGGCTTCAGCTTTTTGTATTTAATTTTGTTGATCAAATATAATTACATTGAACTTGAGTCTTAAGATTTCATAGTTAAAAAGATAAAATAACTTATAATACTTCTAATTCCGATAATTATGTACTCTCTTGATTAATTCATTAATTATCGTTTCTTCAGTTTGTTGATTTTAATTTTAATATATTTGTTCGGTTTATTCTTGTTTATAATAATATTTGAAAAAAATCTGTTGTTGCCTCTTTCTTATAACTACATTTTCCTATTTCTTCGGCCACGATTCAGTGAGCTTAAAAAGGAAATATAACATTATTAATATTTTAATGACATAGTTATTCGAGGTTATAAATATAGATGCTTCAGAAAATGATGTTTATGATTTTGATTCAATTTACATTTTAGTAAACATATTTTTACCTAACAACAATAAAATAGCATTATAAAAAGATAAAATTATTTATTTGTTTACACACTTCAAATATGAGATTAATAATATAAGTAATAGCTCTTAAAACCATATATGGATGCTATCAAAATAATAATCTTACTTTAGATAAAAATAAAGGTGTTTTTATAATTAATTCTTCTCCGATATAATCAAATGATTGTGACCTATTAAATGGTGATGTTTAACTAAATTTATCTCTATAATCATAATAGTTTAATGTCATATAAATATTAATTATGAACTTTAACTACAATTTTAGAATGCTTTAGATACCAATTCCAAGTTCGATTAATATAAATTTATTAAATGATGAACAATATGTAGTTATAAGAATTTTTAATCTGTTATATTAGATAGATATCACTATATAGTATTTTGATGAACTTAAAACTGACATAAGAAATTGTTTTACACGTTTTGAAGTTATTATGATTGACTAACAAACAATTTTTGCGATGTGTCCAAATACATACTGCAAACAGTAATTTCAAACCAAAAATATGAATTAAATTACATTTATAGACAATATTTTTGTTAATATAGATAAGTTTAACTATTAATTATCTGTCGCTGAAATAGTATAATCATACCAAAACGAATAATGTTTTCAATAACCAATTATAATTTCATAAAATTAAATGTAAATAATTCTATAGACTTCATTTATTAAATCAGTAGTTCATATTGTATTTATACAGGGATTAAATGTAATTTCAATGTAATACCCAATTTAAACAAATATTAACAACATCTCAAACATTTTTGAAAGTTCACAAGCTTTAATGTTTACTACAAGCAATGATACAGGATATGAAGTAATATTTTAGTATGACCAAGCTAAACTAAATAAAACTTTGTAAATTATAGAAAGTTTATAATATGATGCAATAGAATATAGGCTAACAGGATCAATAGCATCTAATCATGGCATATTAAAACTATATATTAATAAATTTGATAATAGATTCAATCCACATTAACGTTCAATTAAATTTCCTTGTGGTTAAATATTAGGAAAATAATAAAAAACTTGTTATGAAATGATAAACACTGACTATTTCACATATTCAATATCTACTTACAACTTAGATATTATATTTTATAGTCAACGTAAACTCGTATATCTCATTAAAGCGAATAAATGTAAATCAACTTATACGTGTTGGGAATCTGGTGTTGCAATTATTCGTTAAAAAATTGTAACTATATAACTTCTTAGAAACCATTATTGTGATGGATACAACTAATATTATGATTTTTCGAATGTTACAACAACCCTAAAAATATATAAGAGAACTATGAATTCTAGTACATGGTAACGTAACACCTACCTATTATTAATTCAACGAATATCAATTTGTTTTATTTTACATGTGAGGAAATATAATGCTCAAGATTAACATAAACCTCCATATTCGTTTTGGATCTACATCTTTCGTATTTTTAAGAGGAGATAGAAATAAATAAGGTATAATTCATACAATAATATTCAAAAGCACAAATAGCAACTATAATAACTGGATCTGTTCTGCTCCTCATTATAATTTTTGTTTACAAATAAATGTATATAAAAACCAAAATTAAAATAAGAGAATATTCTGGGCTATATGAAACTAAGAAATTAACGGAAATTCAACGGTTGATTTTGTAATTGCAAATAAAAATTAGTAATTAGTGACCACAAAATAAGAAATTTAACCACAAAATAAGAAAATATATTAGATTATAATTATTATAAAAATCAATACTCAAATGAACAATTAAAATACGATAAATTGGGCTGTTTAAACAAGTTAAAAGTTTATAGATGGGACAGAATTGATTGATATAAAGACGGGACAAATATTATCAAAATACTTTGAAACGTAAAATAATACCACGATATCAAATTAAAGTACATCAATCAAAGAAGCTGATAGTTATTTCTTCTACCACATTTTCTAGTATTTCATCCATTTTACTGTTGCAATATAGTGGTTTTCGGACTACTTGGTGGTAATCTGACGATTCAGTGAGTTCTTCGTTTGTGTTTCCGCTAATAAATGGAATTTCATCATCTTTGCTGGTTATTTTGTGTGTCGATCCGTTAAGTGGTAGTTGGAGCACGTCATTGTTTTTAATCATGAGTACGAACTTGAATTCGAGTTGTTCTTGATTAACTTCTGAATCTACTGACATTTAGAATTCGGAGTGGTGACTTTTATCTGAAAGTGCGTTATTCTTTATAAGCAATAATTAATAGTTATTTTTAAGAATTCTAGTTTAAGATATATGAAGTTTAATTCAAACCTCTAAAAATATTTATTCACTTTCGTTCTGAATTCGGAACCGGTAGAACTTTATCAACTTCAACGTTTAAGTGGACAACTGAATCAGATAGTTTTGTTTTAAAATGTTAGACAAGTAAATTGTTATTTCCGTTTTACTGTCAGTTCAAGTTGAAACAGATTAAATCTGCGCTGAATCAAAAATTGTAAAGAAAATTTGAAAAGATATTTTTAGAGGTTTTCAGTTTACTATAATTGTAAATTTAATTTGTAATTATAATAATTGATTCCACTCCAATCACTAATTACAATAGTAGTTTATAGTTGAGCAGGTAGAACCTGGGGACGTTGTGCGTGTAAAATACTAATGTCATGATAAATGTGTGAATAGTAGGGTACAAAAGAAAGTTAAGGGATATGATCAAGTCACACCAGATTTCCTTAATTTTATAACATGATGTCCAGGTTATACGTAGAAATAGCTGTGTACTCGTTCTAGTCGTTACAGCGTTGCTAATTTAAATATCCTTTGAATTTATCATTAAAGCACTATTATATACTGAGTTTATTTGATAATGTAAGTTTTTAATAGTTAAATATAATATCAATCTTCTTTCATTTGCTTTAAGCGTTTGGTTTCCACCATTAATTTGTATTGATTGATGGTTCTTACAGTTTTAACGTATTAAAACGCAAAAATTATCACAACAAATATTATTGTTCCAATTCCGGTCATCTTCTTTGCACTACTTCTCTCAACTTTAAATACGAAGAATTATTCAATGAAATATGATATATTCATTTCGAATTTGAAAACTGAATAGTCCAGCTACGAACAATTAAGTTTTTAACAGGAAAACGAGAACACTGAAATATTCGTTGAATTGGAAATATTCGTTAGTTATCATAAATGATCTACTTTTGTGTGAAATTTTAGTCGTAAACAGTTAAAGAAACGGGTATATATTTGAAACTATAGTACTAATCGTAATTATCGCAGTAATTGTTACGAGTTAGGTGCAAAGAAACCTCAGAATCAGATACAACAGCAACACCGTAATTCCAACAGGTATAAATTGGATGACAATTGTACGCTTTGATTAAATAAACAAAATCGCCTTTATGATAAAACATAATATCCAAATTGTAAATTGATACAGTCTCGTATTAATCGTAATCATAATATAGCATATCTAAACATGTTCTTTTCTACAACCCTTTCATATGTGTGCACGAAAATTTAATTGATCTTAATGTTTCATTAAAATGAGTTTCTGTTTTTGTAATATATAAATTTTACACTCCTGAACTTGACTAAATAGAACCTGTTAACCTATATTATATTTAATCATATTAAAGCG
The DNA here is from genome assembly GCA_963988835.1 of Hexamita inflata. Taxonomy (NCBI): domain Eukaryota; phylum Fornicata; order Diplomonadida; family Hexamitidae; genus Hexamita; species Hexamita inflata. Next base: position 96,822 of record CAXDID010001055.1, read on the forward strand.
AATTTATTGTCTTCATTGTTTAATTTAACTTGTCAAGATTATATTCCAAAATCAATTCGTATCCAATATCATTTTCATAATTATACAAGTACAACTACTTGCTTGTGAATACATTCGAAATATTGTCTATATTAGTGTTTATTGGATAGGGTAGTATTATTTGTTTACTACCTTATTATATAAATATAATATCTAACTTAGAAACAATAAAAGAAACAAGGACAATTTGAGACATATCCTATTTACTTATTGAAATGTATTCAAAATAACAATATTGTTATTGGTAGGAATCAACTATCCATCCAGTTGATAAATTATACGTAAATTTATCTATTATAATTCTAATTTAGTCAACATACTAGTTAGCATTTTATTATTTAGTTACTAGTTGACTCATACAGTTAGTATTTGGACATAAATTAATATAGGCTATTGTTCCTACTATTTTTATTTCAATCCAATCAAAACAATGTGATAAATCTGTTTTCAGCTCTTCGTAAATTTACAGTGATATTATAGATTAATACAATAAATTATAAACCGTTATTGTTGCGAAATGATCTGAATAGTACTAAGCAAGATCCAATGTTTCTGGAATATTAAATTATATCTAATTATGATTATTTTAGTTATATTCAATGGCTTTAACGGTATAAATATTTTAAAATATTTAAGATCCTAAAGTTAAATTAAATTACACATCACCATTAAGTTATTAACAGTTAGAAATTAGTGTAGGTTTTAGATCAGCAGTTATTACATGTTTATCTTTGTCTAAAGTTAATTTAGAATTTATTTAATAACAATTTTCAATAATTATTAGTGGTTAAGATATCTGTGTAAGTATTATTATTACTGTTTATATCATGATTGGAGTGGTATATTTGAATTTTGCTTGATATTTTCATTTTACATATAAATAAAATATCGAATATTAATTCAAAATTGATAAATAAAATAGTATAAATATCATACTTCCATCCTGCCTGTTATCGTAATCGCTCCTGCACTTGAACGCCGTCACGTTGCCTGTTTTCCTATTAGTACTATTACAAACTCCAAAATTTTCAAAATATCTTACAAAACTGTGAGACTTGTACTTTAAGGCGCAATAAAGGAGATAATACATCATGTCTTCATTGATTACTTGGTTATTAAAAATTAGTGTTAATTATTATATCTTTACATTCAGATGATTAGCTGATAAATTCTTGCAAAACACTAAATATCTAAAGGTATTTATTTGTTTCAGCATTAAAATTGGACACATTTATTTTGGTTTAATAGTATTTAGATATCAATTCTTTGACAGTTAAAATTTGTTAATTATTTTATTTATGCTACGAAATTTATTGTCTCCAAAATGTAATAAGATCTTACAGCTACAATTCTGTTTCAGTTATAATTATATGTTTAATGTAAGATATTGTTTGTATTTATTGAGGTGTTGTAATTAATGGAATATGACACATTAAAATTAATTAGGATGAGAATTTTAATAGATCCTCAATATCTGATATATTTCCCATTTGGGTAATCATTTATATCATAATATTTTCAAACTATAATAATCTATTGAAATCTTTTGCAAATGGATTTTAAAGGGAGTATTGGATTTATTAAATTTGAAATAAACCAATTTAATTCTATCTAAATTGTTCACAAGCTATTTATTATACCATTTGAATGGACCCTTGTATTTGTGGTTATTTATGAAACTCATTAAATGGCACTTATGCGAATATAATTAGTGTATATTTTTATTCAGCTATTTTTATTTGATATTTAGAAATTAAGTTACATATTCGTTTAATATATTTTTTAATTTTATAATTAATTTGATACTGAACATGTAAATCCTAATATTACTCAAAGAGTTTTTATTTACATTATTTCTAATATAATAGTATTTAATTTTGTAACTCTATTTTTTTAGTAATATCGTTAATTAATACAATATTCGTTTTTAAATTTTAAATTTCATCATTTTATGATTGTGAAGATGCATAGTCATTTAGAATATACTTGCTATTATTTGTAGTATCAATATTTGGTTAGTATTTTATATCTCTAACAAATATTTCTTAAGAGTTGTTTTAACATATTTACTCAATATCATCTTCATCAGAAGAATCACTAAAGAATTATAATTATACATTATTTAAGTCATAATTGTTTAAATGGTCGTTGTAATGATCAAATTTCATAATTTTTAAATGGTCGCTTTGCATATAAAATTCTATTTGTTTTTTAAATTGTTAAGGGTCAGAAATAGATTTAATTATTAAACTGTAATTATTTTGTTCTGCTAACATCTATTTGAAATGCATTTACTTCTATTTAAATATATAATTTGTTTCAGGTTTAACTAATATTTAGTAATTTAACACTTCTTTGCTTTTTTGAATTAGATTTTCAAATATAAATTTATGTTGTTGAATTTCAACATATATCAAATGTTCGTCAGTTATTTTGATAACTAGTTTCTGTTTCATATCATTGTAAATCGCATATGTGTATTGTAGTTGCAAGAAGTTACTTATTATAGTCACAGCGGTTAGCATTGTTTCTTCGAATTGTTGTAGTTCTCGGATTAAGCAGTAGTACGGGCTGTTAAGTCTATATTGTTCTTGATCAATTTATTTCATCAGTTTAATGCATTTTTGAATGTATTCTTGAAGCAGTAATTTGACGATGTTAAAGTTTTCTGGTTTAAACTGCATATTTTGAAAGCTAATTCCCTGTTTTTGCAGGTACTGCTCGTAAATCTGTTAATTGAAGCGGTAGCATGAATTTGGGTAGTTATAAATCTATTCGTAGCATTTATTGAACTGAATAACTAATTATTCAACTTGTTGATTCATTTGCAAACTTATTTGTTCATAATTTTCCTGTTCGGCGTTAAAACTGCTAAATGAATTTATATACAATTTATATACATTTATTCCTTTTTAAATCCGTTTTGAGTAATTCGTTTTCTTATCAATTATTAATTCGTTCATTTCATCGAGAGTTGAGCCAACTCTGAATTTTATCTCTCTTGTTATCTTTTGCATGTACAAATGGAAGTGCATATTCTTCTTGTTTAATAGATTATTGAATTTAAGCAGCTTTTAAGTTATTAAAGTAATATCCTGCTCGCATTTAGAGTACAACGCATAGTCGTACTCGATTATGGGCTGAAGAACATTTTAATACGATTGCTACTTCTGTATTCGCCACCCACAGTTGTTCTTCTTAAAATCTCTCTTCAATGGTGCAATATCCTCAGAATCGGACTCAAGCAAGCTACATTGAAATTGATGCTAAAACGATTTGGAATTCTTCATTCTAAAGTGGAAAATATTATTGTTTTAATTGACACATAATCAACAAAGAATTAAGTAAATTAAACAAACTGTTCATGAAAAATCCATTACTAGAAAAAATACCAAATGGAGAAAGTTTCTATCAAGTTATAGACAGAATAGATAAGATGATGAGAAAAATCTTAACCTCAACTGAAGATACCGTTTGTTTAGTAAGCCATGGAGCTATTTTCAATCTGTGCGTGTTATACGAGATCTAAGTTGTCAGAGGTAAATATCTGTTATAATCCCATTATTTGCACATCATTGTATGTATTAACAGTTAAACTCACCTCTGAACACCATTGGTCCCATTATTTTTATTCCATACTTGTTGTCATAAAATTCGACTAACCTCAAAATATTTGAGAAATTACATTGCATCAAAAAGGTTGGCATTCATTAATGTATTGTTTAGGGGTAAAGAAATACTTATTTTATAATCTCAGGCTAAACTATTCAGCGAATGTTCTTCACACAATTCTGTCTATATTCAGATGTTAAATTTGAATTAAACTGAATTCATTTACATAAGAAGCAACATAACTAGGCTCTATAAATATTGATAGTAGAGATGTCTTGGAGATGCTTCTGAGTTGTTCAACTTTGGAGTAGAATTTGTATGACTTTGTATTTTATATTCTGTAAATAGAAATATTTAATGTATTTCGCACCAATTACAATGAAGCCACATCTATAACTCTGAACAGTGCCAACCAAAACTATTTCGAAAACTTTCCCGTCAATAATTTTACATGATAAGTTACGAACTTAGTGAAAGGTGAACATAGAGTATGGTGATTTATGGGTCTGAAAGATATATGATTACTATTTGACCTTGTTTGAACATCATTCAAAACATTATTGTTCATATTTTGAAAACTTCAAACTATAATTCGTCAGAACCAACTAATTCAACTTGACGGTATAAATTTGTTAATTTATTTGAAGATGTGACATATAGCTTGAAGAACCATTTTTCTATTTTGCAGATCAGAATATTAATCTAGACTAGAGCAATAAAAGCAGGACTCGGAGTTAACATCGTATTTGAGTCCAGTGTAACCAATCATTTTAAATGTTAAATATAAACTTGATTGAATATTTTCCAAACTGAAAATGTTTCTATTTACCATTATAACTTCTACAAGCAGTATCGTCACTTTTAACCCAAAGTATATTATATGATTAAGTACACAATGAACATTTTCTATTATTTTACAACAAGTCCATTTTGAAGTGTGAGTTAAATTGATGATCACGAATCGCTGTGGAACTACATTTTATGGTTATAATTTGTAATATGACCAGGAAGTACAACTGTAGCATATTATAATGCACGAACTTGACTAACTTCGATATTGGCATGATCCTTTTTGAGGTTTGATATTGCATGTGATAATTTAGATGGACTTCTACTTCTGCTCGTTGAAAAGACAGTGAAGTGGATTCCTTTAACATGTTTTAAATGTTAAAATTAACACGTTTTGTTTTAAACATATGATGAATGACCAAGTGTAAAATGTGCCAAGAGGAGCACGTTGGCGGGCGGAGAAATGAATAAATAATAACAAATTAAGTATGAAATATAACTCAGGAAATGTACAAAAAAGAAAAACAATCATCTATCTAATATCATATGTTAAATTTAAAACACACTTATAATAAATTGTAATATGTGGTACTAAAGCTGTGTAAATACATATAATATAAAATATGATTAAGTTTTAAACAAAATTCACCTGTGTAGCTCAAAGTTGAAATTTAAACAACATTTGCTGGAGTGGAAATTTAAACACTAGTTTTAGTAAATGCGTAACATTGGAATTAATATCTAAAACTACTAATAAGTAATCTGCACATATGCGTGATCAAAAACTGGAGAGAATGGGGTGAATCTGTACTATAATCTTTCGATATATCATTAAGTAGAGTTTTATACAGCAATTTTCTCCACTCCCAATTTGCAGAGATTTTGAAATCGAGTAAATAATTTCGACCTGGTAAAAGTAATTAAATTTTCTTCAAAAAATCCGTTTGTAATTGGCACAGATCGGTTAAAAAATATTACTTTCGATATAAGTTTCACTTATCAGGCTCAAAACTGGTAAGAGGCGCTATATTTTCCTCTTTCTGAAAATGTTTGAAAGTGTAAAGAAAATTATTCAGTCTGTGCTACTTAAACTCATAATATTAAAAATAATTAAGTATAGAATAATGTTATCACCGACCCATTCCAATCAGCTTCTTGATTCGCTTCTATTCAATAATGCAATATTTAGTAAAATACCTTGATTATATATCCCACTCACTTAACTTTCATTTATACTTGCATGGTTTACGTTTCAAGCGCATGTCTTCGCGGGCAACATACTCAATGTTGGAGAACCGGCCTCAGTAAAATACCTTGATTATTAAATATAAATTGTACAGACGAGATATTGAATATTTCTAAGTGTATAAAAGTAATGCAAATAACTAGAGTTCAGTAACCACTTAGTATGGAAGTCGCAGTAGGAGTATTTGAAATTATAATATCAAAATTATAATGTGTTTAAAGACTGAGGTGAAATAATAATTTCAAATCGTCCCATAAAAATATTCGTTACTAGGTCAGTACCAAATATATAACAAGTAACGAACTTCGTATTTTGGGCATTTTGTAACTTTGAACAATATATTTATGCTCTTGAAGATATAAGTAAAATTATACATATATAATAATTTTCACACCTCTAACAAATTCATGTATCACTACTGCATGAAGAACTAACAATATGATACTAGTTGACAAAAGAAAACATTCGGTTTAGAACTTATATATTCCAGCCACGAAAGTATTCTTTCTGTTTTTTGTCATATTAGCTTGGATAAATAACTCAAATATGGTCGAAAATAAAGTTGGTAATAAATATTCAAGAGGCGCTGTGAGAATCCTTTTTAAATGTAGTAAATCGGAGAATAATCATTGTTTGGTTGAGTTTATATGGGCGGTTTATAGATTTGTTTAGAATGAGTCTAATGAAAGTATTTAATCTGTACAGGATATTTAGGAAGTACAGTTTTGACCTTTTCTATATTATATTTAGTTACTTTTAATATTCATATGAAGTTAAGGCTGTCATTTTAATTACAGCTTTTTTCCAATTTTGGCTTTATTGATATTATTATAAAATATTTATACCAAACTATCATTTATATATCGTATTTATATTCTAAATTTAGTGAAACTATGAAAAAAGACGCAGAATAGCGAAATCTGGAGTCAAAAATTCACTAGTTACAGTGGCGTAAAATAGAAAAGCGCTCATATTTAGCTTTTGAAATGGATTAAATTAATTAAATAACATTGTATTGAGCATGATCAATCAAGATTTTCCACTCCGTTTTTAATGAATTGAGGTGACATAGCTCATCACGTGCATGGACGAATTTTACATTTGAATCTTAAAATCACTTTCCTATTGAACTTGGTATCTACTGCAACTCGGACACCACCAATTGAGTAACGAATGCTAGTCAACAGATGAGTCACGAGAAATATATTCTGAAGCAATATAAGACAGCCGATACCCCCAACAACGTTACACAAACACCTAATTTCTTGAGTCTACTAGAAATCATGACATCGCAGGACCACGCGATCAGTGACTCCTCTACTTTTCACTGAGTTGAAAATGAGCCGAGTGAATAGAGCTCAACACTTGCCACCTATCTCAGAGCATTCCCTCGGGGCTTAAAGTTATTGAGAACAATCTGGGTAACTTTACACTTATGATTCAATCACCTAGAATCAGTTTTAGATTCAGCAGCCGTGATGGCAGCAGGACCCTCCAAATTGCTTTTAAACTGAGCTTTTTCGTAACTGGAGATTTACAGAAGTTTACTAATACTAAATCAAGACGAATCTTGATTTTTAGTTAATTTTACTTAAATCTCAACCTTTGTTGTGAACTAGTACAAGCCAATGGATATTGTTGCCTCCGAACAGTAAATTTTTCTTGAACTAAGACTACGAGTTGTTTGAACTATGATTCCTTCTGAATTAATGAAAAGTTCAAAAATAAATCAATTGTTCACTCGAAGTTGGACCAACCAATAGCAATAGCTTCACCAAATGAAACCACTCGACGATTGCATCTTCCATGATAATCGAAACAGTCTTCTTCATGCGTTTTGAGAATTTCACTAATTTACGGTTTAATTCTATTTAACTAGTGGCTGACAGCGAAATGACCACATATAATGTCAGGAGAGCATATGTATTTGTTCACAATACAAAGAAGTTGATACTTTGAACTACTTTTTAAAGTTGAAATCTTAGAGTTCCTCACTTCTCATGAAGTAATAACTAAGTCAGGATGGTCAGTGTTATTATGTTCCCGCATTGGTCCTCTGTTTCAAAACCAGAGTTAAATCCAAAATTCGCTCATGCAATTTTTCTCAGTTTTCAAAGAAGTAAATATTTGGAAAATAGAAAATTTTGTAGACGAAAGCTAAAAGGAAACTTTAAAGTCGTGGACATGGAGCTTATACTTGTACCCAACTACTACTGCAGAAGAGGATGAGACGAACTGAAGGAAGCTGCAAAAATAAATTCGATAAAAGTAGTGAAATTTGATTTCCAATATTTTATAAATCTTGCTTATTTTATCATAGTATTATTTTGGTAAAATATATATTTCATTCCTCTCATCAGTGCCGTCAACGGACTTCCTCAATATCCTATCTGTACAGTTATTGTAATAATCTATATAAACATATTATCATAAAAATCTTTACTCACTTGTCATCTGGGCAGCTCAATTACTTTGAAATTACAGGGTAATAATCAGTTAGTGTCAGGAAAATGACTTCTTAGTCTTTGTTTTATGGGCTTTTTCAAAGTTTTTCTGTCTTGGCTTTGCGGGCACTTCTTTGATTGGAGATTGTGTGGCTACCTTCATCATTCCTTTTTCGTGAAGGTAATCAAAGATTTTCCCGTAGTTGTCAGTGTGTTTGAATTAAACATCACTGTCCGCTAGGGAGGCAAAGCGGTTGGCACTAGGTTTCTCGACATCGATTTCGCTATGTTTTTCGCCCCGTTGGACTACTTTCTTTCTATACATAAGCTCGGCTCGGTGTGTTTGAGAGGTACTTATCATGTAGCCAATCTCTTCATAAATTGTCTCGAAATTAACTCGGAGTTCTTCCAAGAATTCTCTCGACTTTTAATGAATATCGGAATAATTTTGAGCGGGTTGCCATTTTAATCCTTTTTGTCCCGATAATGCTACTCTTTGAGAGCGTAGTATTTATCAAGATCCCAAGTGATTCCAATATCCAAATAAATCTAAACTCCGTTGACCACAATGCTGATGTCCGGTTTAGTCCGGTCTTCCAACCTGTTGTCGTTGTCTTTGCAGACTTTTCTGTCTTGATATCTCTTTCTGAGGATTCTTTCAAGGAAGTTTGCAAAACGATCGTGGGCTGCTATGTTCAGCTCGTTGATCTTTTTACAGTCTTGTTCGTGGCCTTCCTTGTATGGTTTTTTGCACAGTTCGCAAATTTCTGGGATTGGTGTATCCCTCACGTTGTTGAAAACCCAGTTGATCATGTACTAGAATGCCGTGTTGTCCATTCTTCTACGGCCCAGCAGTGTGTACCCTGGTTTAGGCACCGTGTCGTCGACCTGTATTGACATTTTTTCTTGGATTTTCATTTCTTTGCGTGTGTCTCTGAAGAAATTCTTAGATTTAGTCATTTTGGCGTTTATTTTGCCAATGATTTATTCGAGTTTGGATTTGGTAATTTGATCCCCATTTTCTCGAATATAGTAGTCAATCTTTTGGATTTGATCTACTTTCATCTAATCGTAGTACGCGCCGGGTAAGATGATTCCAAGACCTCCTTGGCATTTGAAGTCAAATGCGAATATTTGGAGTGCATCAGAGGATGTATATATATATAATTATTGATATATAATGTAAACTTTAGATACTGGGGTCACCACAGAACTAGTTGATTTCATATTATATAATGAACAGTATCATACGCCCCAATAACATAATAGATTGAGATTATATAATGTCCATTATTAATTTAAACTCACTTCAGCATCCATTTTACGATTAATTTAAAACATTTGCACAATTCGTAATTACAACACCATTTATATAATTAATTCCATCGGTGAAAACACCTATCGCTGTAAATATTGTTGCTTAACCAAGACCCTAAATTAATCCAGAATGTAATGTTCCACCAGTAATTCGTAAAAATATTGATTTTACAACTGAGTTTGAAATAGTTGCTGGTTATCTAGTAATATAACCCATAATCCCACCACTATATGCTATATTTTTGGTACTATAAGCAGATATATTTGTATTAATTACTTAACTATCTGAAATATCTACACTTTTGTCAAACAACCATGAAAGTAAACCACCAGAACTTACTTAAAAAGCAGATCCTGAAGCTACTACATTAGTTTCCTTTACATTAGTTTAATTAAGGGTCATTTAAGTAGCATATAAGTCACCAATAACGCCGCCAGCTAAAGACCAACTATTGTCACTTTTCGCAAATAATTGCAAATCAAATACATTACATTGCTGAATTTGTACTTGCCCATATGTTAACGCAAATACACCTCCTACATATGAATCACTTAATATACTACTAGTTTTTATAATAGACGAATATACACTTACTTTTGTTATGGAACAACCTCTAATTTAAGCGGCAACTAAGCCTCCTAAATATTCTGCAGATAATTCAGAATTATATATAGTAATATCAAATAAAGTATTATTTAAAGAGTCGAAAGAACAACCAAGCGCGCCTACTCGATCTCCAACGTTCTAACTTATCTTCAATTATATATTAATATTTAATAAATTCGTGGATGTACCATTTGAACACCCAATTACACCAGTTTTATTAAATTTTCCATTTAAATAATTTTATTTTACAGTTATTTGATAAACTTGCAATATTCCATTATAGTATCCTATTAATCCGAACATGACAAAAAGAGAGTTTATGTTTGTTGTGATTGTGTCATGTTCACAAATTCTATATAAAGTTGAATTACTGCAGTTACTATATCCTAATATATATCCACTATAATAAACAAACTGGGTTGACCATTCTATTTAAGTATAAATTGAAATATCTTAAATATTTATGTTTGTTGTATTTTAATAAGTAACGAGACCACCAAAAGTGAAATAACTAATTTATGTAGATATTAACAAACTAATTTGATTGTTTTAAGTACTATTTCCAATTATTATTGAAATATGATTGATCTGTATTGTACTCGAGTTAACATACGAAATCAAAAATGAGGACAAATTACCACACGTAAATTAATCTGGACTAATTTAAATATAATTTAGTTTAACAGTGCTGTTCCCTTAAATTTAGCAAACTCCAAACGTAATAGTTTTTGTGCTGCTGTAGCTCCCAAGAATTTGATATCCTTTAACAATTAATTTCCCATTCACAACATTAATCAAGCTTATGATTCCAGCGGAACTGGGGTTCATGTTTATGTTCAATAGCAAGTTGGTGATATTCGTGACGGTTGCCGTTTGCTGCAGAATGCTCAAAACGACTCCGGCATTGATGGTAACTTGCGTTCCTGTTTTGGAGACTACCGCTAACTGGTTAATCTGGATAGTTGAACTAGGAGATAACATAGCGCCAGATACGAAGTTGATGTCATTGAGCTGCACTTTGATTTTCAAGAACGCACTTTGGGTTTGGAAGAGAGTGAAGCTGGAAGAAATAGATTGCACGTCCAAGAACGCGTTTTGAATCACTTGGGTATCAAAGGCGAACCCAGAAGCAAAGTCAGAACTTTGAATGATGGTGGTGGCAGTAGCCAGATCGAACACCTTGAACGTGTAAAGCTGCTACTAGCACTCGAACCAAAATTCTTGTTCAACTGTGTTCATTACGATACTGGTTACAAATGTGAGCGAATCTGTAAGTTACTGGATCTGGAGGTCTTTCTGTGTTATGTTGGAAGCAAGTCGCTGGTCAAGAGTTGTGAAGTTAGAGATAATATTATTTGATAATATATTTTGTACATTTTATATGTTGTTGCTCGTCTAGCTTATGTTTTAAATAAGTGTTTTATTTAGATCTGAAACGGATTAATTTAGAGTTGTTGTAGATAGATTAAGTAAGTTGTTTGTATTTGATATGGCGTTGCTTAATGATTAGGTACTTGAGTTTACTTATTACTATAAATTTAAGTTACAATTTAGAAGTTCTTATTACAGCTACGAAATATTGTTAAAAATGCGCTAATCTAATTCATTGTTGTTGTTATTTTATTTAGTTTATAAAGTAGAAACATTATTAAATAAGTGAGATTCAAATGTGTTATATTATGTTATCATGTCTTGTTAAAGCTAGGTGAGTTCCGTTTCAACGCTTTAGTTAAGATTGTTGATTAACTGAAATACAGTATTCATATCTGCTTCTACAGTTGACAGAGATTCAATACGCTTATATATATTTGTTAAAGACTGTAAAACGTTAACACAAACAGAGCCGTTTAGAACATGGTCTTCTTTGCAAATGCATTAATTTCCATCGAAAATAGCGTTTTGAATACACACAAATGTTTCATTAGTTATTACGTAATCACTGCTAATTGGTTAATCCGCACAAATCCCATATACGAAAAACAAGTTTTGCGCGCAAATTGATTTGCATTCTTCTTATACTAAAGTCGAAAAGTTAATGAGTTAGCTTTCAGATGCTAACATTATTGTTTCTTAACAAATTTTAACTTATGAAATATTAATATTTAGCTACTATTTCAGAATTAAGACAAAGTGAGCTTGATTAATATTGATTGTGTTGTATCCTAATATATTAACACTTGATAAATCAAACGAAGAAATTTGCTGTGATACATTAAATATAAGACCTGCCGAGTTAGCACTTTCAAATCTATATTAAATTGAAGTATTTTGAAGATGAATTGTTTACACAGAGTTAAATATCAACCCCGAAAGGAATTAACCGCTTGCTATGAATATTGTGATTGAATTAGAAATGGATACATCACACTGGAAACAAATAAGAGCACCGTTGTACAAATTGAACCCTACAGTAATATTTATAACAGATTGCTGAATTTGCTATAAATTGTTATTGAATCCAAATAAAGCAAAATTGTTATCGTTATTAATTGTTGTTATTATTGTTGATTCTTTTATGTATTCGGTTTCCATGATAATATTTTTGTTTTTATTAGATATTTATTTTGTTAATATTTATATATTATTCAATAATAATATATTGTTTAGCTATTTTACTTTTTAACAATATTAATATTCTTATCTATTAACCAGAATATTAGCATTACAATTATTAATTTGATAACTATTTAATGCTCTATTCAAAATAATAGAAGACAATGTAAACATTTAAAAGGCAATAGCTGAAGACTTGTTTTCATAATTACCAATCATGTTAGTAAACTATCCTTAAAATATGTCCATATTCAAAAAGTTATGTAAATTTTGATTAAATGTAATCAACATCATTATTTTAAGGTATGCCACTATTTTATTAGTTATTCAATTTTGCAAATACCCCTGATTGCAAGCAGTTCGGAGTTTTGACAGAAGTATAAAATCATTAAAATGTAAATTCTCAAACACAAAAACATAAATTCTCAACAGCTTCACCAAGGCGATCTGCATAATGTAAATTACAGAGTTAACTCGGTCTTAAATAATGCGGAAATTGTAGTTGAAATGTGTCTGATAAGAGTGAATCCTTATTATCACCTTGGATCAAATAGAATGTTGGCCCGTTTAAATAGCTTCTTTGAAATGACCAATACATTGTATTGATTCCAACACAACCTAGCTGAAGGTCTGCAGGTGAAGAAAACCAATAAGTCTCTAAACTTTCACGGACTGAACACGTATTCCAGCTTTTTACTAAATAATAAAAGTATAAAGTTGCAATTCAGTATGAGTTGGAATTATAAGACCTATCGAACCTCAGTAATTTTATGCAGAAATGCATTTATATATAGAAAGAATGTAATTATGTTGCAAATATCGCTGTATCTTTATTGCATTGCAAAATATTTTCAAATTTGTATGCGATTCATTCTTTTAATATTGAACAGCGTTGGGAGTAAATTATACAAACTATCATATTTTGCAAAATACTCTATGTAAAATACACAGTACTTTATTCAAATTAATACGTGGTGTCTTAATGAACACTTCTACAAATACACACTTTGATAAAACTAAATCAATACATCCTGGCTTTATTAATAGCTCAAGTTTGTTAGGATCGTGTATCGAAAAATTGATAGATTAAAAGTATAAGCAAACATTTGAAGAGAAAAATTGAATCACTAGATTGATTATTAAAGTAGGAAAATATTCTGCCATCGAATGATGGAATTTTATAGCGTGTGTGTAGAGGCACATGTTATGAGCTAAGATAGCTCTCAGTTACGCGTGTGGAAATGGGGATTTCAGATGCTGAGTGAGGACTAAATACGTGGGAAACAGCGAGCCAGATACCTAAGATAAATTATAGAGTGTTATATTCATCCGCGACGCAGTGCTGCTCTGTGCTATTCCAACTGTGACATAATATTAAAGGATACATATCTTCTGAATCAGAAATTATGTGGTTTAGCGCCATTCACAAATGTAAATTCTCAAACACAGTTACGATGAATGTCTCTGCACATCTTTTCATTTGATTCACACCAGCTTCAATGATTTTAAGACAAATCCCTATATTTAGGTATTCTAACACAAAATATTTAGTCGACATTTGATGTAACCACTATTATGCCGTTACCATATATTTAATCGCTCAGCCAACCGAATACTTTGACGAACGTAATAGTATCCACAACCGACTAGTATTAATCATTCATAACAATCCTTTATAAAAACAACATTTTCATGTGCAAAAACTATGTAATGACTAATCAACAGCTTCACCAAGGCGATCTGCATAATGTAAATTACAGAGTTAACTCGGTCTTAAATAATGCGGAAATTGTAGTTGAAATGTGTCTGATAAGAGTGAATCCTTATTATCACCTTGGATCAAATAGAATGTTGGCCCGTTTAAATAGCTTCTTTGAAATGACCAATACATTGTATTGATTCCAACACAACCTAGCTGAAGGTCTGCAGGTGAAGAAAACCAATAAGTCTCTAAACTTTCACGGACTGAACACGTATTCCAGCTTTTTACTAAATAATAAAAGTATAAAGTTGCAATTCAGTATGAGTTGGAATTATAAGACCTATCGAACCTCAGTAATTTTATGCAGAAATGCATTTATATATAGAAAGAATGTAATTGGTGTAGTTATTAATTGGTGGATCTTGGATGTTCAGCTTATGATCATTTGTGGGAAGTAAGGCATTATTTTATTTACTTCATTCATTACTTACCTCATTGTTGTTCTTTTTGGTTATTCTTTTCATTTTCCTTTTTTAGTTTTTTATCTTTTGATTGTTTTTAATTTTTTATGTCTTTTTGGTCAGTTTATTTTATATTCATTTTTTATTTTGTTTTATGGCTGGGAGCTGGGTAGGAAGGATACTGATATTATTCAATACAAAAATACCACCTCAGTGTTAAAAGCTTCTAGCTCACAAGCTAAATTTGCTATAATAAAGAAAAAACGCTAAAGAGATATTAGAAAATTAATATTTATGACGTTGTAAAAGCAATGAGCGAGTTTTAACCCGACGAAAAAAATTACAATAAATGGATCCACTACTTATATTTATTCAAAACATGGATCTCCAGTCAGAACGTGGAGATGTCATCATCACGAGTCTAATATATTATGTTGTAACTGAATAAATGTTTACATTGTCTTCTATTATTTTGAATAGAGCATTAAATAGTTATCAAATTAATAATTGTAATGCTAATATTCTGGTTAATAGATAAGAATATTAATATTGTAAAAAATAATAAATATTATATAATATTAATATTTATAATAACATATAAAACGTATAATATTTAATATTTATGGACACAGAAATAATGCAGCAATCAACAATAATAACAACAATTAATAACGATAACAATTTTGCTTTATTTGGATTCAATAACAATTTATAGCAAATTCAGCAATCTGTTATAAATATTACTGTAGGGTTCAATTTGTACAACGGTGCTCTTATTTGTTTCCAGTGTGATGTATCCATTTCTAATTCAATCACAATATTCATAGCAAGCGGTTAATTCCTTTCGGGGTTGATATTTAACTCTGTGTAAACAATTCATCTTCAAAATACTTCAATTTAATATAGATTTGAAAGTGCTAACTCGGCAGGTCTTATATTTAATGTATCACAGCAAATTTCTTCGTTTGATTTATCAAGTGTTAATATATTAGGATACAACACAATCAATATTAATCAAGCTCACTTTGTCTTAATTCTGAAATAGTAGCTAAATATTAATATTTCATAAGTTAAAATTTGTTAAGAAACAATAATGTTAGCATCTGAAAGCTAACTCATTAACTTTTCGACTTTAGTATAAGAAGAATGCAAATCAATTTGCGCGCAAAACTTGTTTTTCGTATATGGGATTTGTGCGGATTAACCAATTAGCAGTGATTACGTAATAACTAATGAAACATTTGTGTGTATTCAAAACGCTATTTTCGATGGAAATTAATGCATTTGCAAAGAAGACCATGTTCTAAACGGCTCTGTTTGTGTTAACGTTTTACAGTCTTTAACAAATATATATAAGCGTATTGAATCTCTGTCAACTGTAGAAGCAGATATGAATACTGTATTTCAGTTAATCAACAATCTTAACTAAAGCGTTGAAACGGAACTCACCTAGCTTTAACAAGACATGATAACATAATATAACACATTTGAATCTCACTTATTTAATAATGTTTCTACTTTATAAACTAAATAAAATAACAACAACAATGAATTAGATTAGCGCATTTTTAACAATGTTTCGTAGCTGTAATAAGAACTTCTAAATTGTAACTTAAATTTATAGTAATAAGTAAACTCAAGTACCTAATCATTAAGCAACGCCATATCAAATACAAACAACTTACTTAATCTATCTACAACAACTCTAAATTAATCCGTTTCAGATCTAAATAAAACACTTATTTAAAACATAAGCTAGACGAGCAACAACATATAAAATGTACAAAATATATTATCAAATAATATTATCTCTAACTTCACAACTCTTGACCAGCGACTTGCTTCCAACATAACACAGAAAGACCTCCAGATCCAGTAACTTACAGATTCGCTCACATTTGTAACCAGTATCGTAATGAACACAGTTGAACAAGAATTTTGGTTCGAGTGCTAGTAGCAGCTTTACACGTTCAAGGTGTTCGATCTGGCTACTGCCACCACCATCATTCAAAGTTCTGACTTTGCTTCTGGGTTCGCCTTTGATACCCAAGTGATTCAAAACGCGTTCTTGGACGTGCAATCTATTTCTTCCAGCTTCACTCTCTTCCAAACCCAAAGTGCGTTCTTGAACATCAAAGTGCAGCTCAATGACATCAACTTCGTATCTGGCGCTATGTTATCTCCTAGTTCAACTATCCAGATTAACCAGTTAGCGGTAGTCTCCAAAACAGGAACGCAAGTTACCATCAATGCCGGAGTCGTTTTGAGCATTCTGCAGCAAACGGCAACCGTCACGAATATCACCAACTTGCTATTGAACATAAACATGAACCCCAGTTCCGCTGGAATCATAAGCTTGATTAATGTTGTGAATGGGAAATTAATTGTTAAAGGATATCAAATTCTTGGGAGCTACAGCAGCACAAATACTATTGCATTATGTATAAAGACAGTAAAGGCATAAAGTACTGTATTATTCAGTTATATAAACATTATGCCATATGTATTCAATTGTGGAAATGTATCATCGTACTTAATTTAATATGTTTCAATGAGTTCAATTAATATATAAAAAGTATCAATATAAGTTGGAGATATATTAGAATATAATATAATTAGCAATATTAATACAAATTAAACGAACTACTTATTATTTGGAGGATTAATAGCATATACTAATACTTCTTAAGTTAACATTATTGATGTATCGTCTTAAATATTGGAATATTATAACATTTTGTTTTCAGGAAATACTGGCTAAATACTTGGATATACTAATACTTCAGTAACATAATTCAATTCAATTTGTGTTTAAAACTAAATATCAGCTAATTAAGATACACAGTTTACTGTGTTTGGCATAATTGGTCTCCATACAGGTTCACTTACTATAAATTAGTTAAGCGCAATTTATGTAATGGATTAGGGAGTGTTTAATTACGCCGGAGTACTTGGAAACGTGAAAGGTGACTCAGCTAATTTATTAAATACGGAAATAGAAATGTAAATATCATCAAATCTAGGAGCATATGTAGCTGCTTTGTGTGGTGTTTTGTGGTGTTCAAAGATATCGATCGTAAATGCGTCAATTTAAGATTCTTTCATAGAGGCTAAGAACAAAGCAGGCTTGATTTCAGCTACCACGAATGCTATTTATTTGTTTTAGATTAGGATTAATTCATCGTATGTGAATACTATTTGCAATATTTCAGAGGGAGAATTAACAGCTTTCGCTGGCGGTTTAATTGGCGATACATGGGGCTTTGCTCAAATTTAATAGTGCATTGTAACAAATCATACTTCAATTTCGTACAGCGCAAATACGTGGGCAATTTCTGCTGGTTTGATCGGCGATGTTCATCAGTTTGACACAATTATTCAATAGTCTACTGTTGATTCGTCATATATTAATTCTACCGGTTCAGTTAAGAACATAATTAGCGCAGGTGGAATTCTGGGTTACATCTACGACGCAAGTTCTGTTTAAATTTCTACCACTTCCTTGACGAATAGCATCCTTTATGGAGCGGGGACAGCAGATGGTACTTATGTTGGCGGGATATTCGCATATCACAGGAATTCGTCGTTCATCATCTCGGATTCGTCCGTAAAGAACGTTCGAATCTACGTTTAAGGTTCAGTAAGGCAATTTGGAGGACTTATAATTTGCTACAGTGGCGCTATTGTTTACACGGCCACGAACATTAAAACTGATGGCGATAATTTCATAAACGACATCTCAATCGCGAATTGCCCGAACGCAGTGAATTAAACACCAAGTGGATGCTGAATTGAATATGTTTATTTTTAGTAATTTTTGATTTAAAAAATTGAAATAATTTTTTGTCCTACTTCATCATAGTGAACATGTTTTCCATTACGCCAAATTGTAAAATAATAATATAGCTCCATTTCATTTTTTAGGACAGGTTAACTCAACAATCAGTTATTGTCACTTTTCATATTTGTGCATATATATCTCACTTCCTCGAGGTACAAACAGACTTCATTGAGACTTTCGAAAGTAAAACAAAGGCTCTCGCACGCCAGTGTTTCCACTTTCAAAACGGGTTCAACTTGTCATTTATGCCCTCTCAGTAAAGACCCAACAGGGCCCTCACGGAGTCGTCAGCGGACCAGTTTTACCTGATTCGCTAATTTAATTTCCAGAAACTGGTTCTCGCGTCTCAGTTTCTCTTTGCTCGTTATTTCCTTCGGCTTGCACGGGAGGTTGTTCCGTTGTATTGGCATTGCTTGGTGGTGGTTGCCTTTTAGACTTGTATAGCCCGTCTCGCGTTCGCTTTTTTGCGAACATATAGGAGCATATACTGTTGTGACAGAACAAGGGACCACTGAGGGTCTCTAACTAAATTTCAAAAGTTTTTACTTAAGTTAAGAGGCATTTTTTGTATCTTTGACATTTATTACTGAAAACAGTGTGAATAAGCTTTTATTTTTGGAGTTATAATTTTAAAAATATAAAATAAAATAATTCAAGTATATTACTATGTTATTAACACTATTTATACTTTACATCCACTTCAAAATAGAAATTATGTATATCACAATATTTTAACTTATATTTAATTTAGTAGATAAATATAGTAGATAAATATAATTTAATATAGTAGATAAATATAATTTAATATAGTAGATAAATATATATTGTTTGTAATAATTAAACTTAACGTAATATTATGTCACATTTATTCATATTGTTAGCACTTAGGCAACTTGCCTTTGATGCACTGTTTCATTAACTTGATTAGGGGTCCTTCTTAGTTTATTTGATTTTGCAAATTCCTAATTTCGGGGTATATTGTCGGTGGTAGATTAGCTATTTCCTAGGGTTTAGACGCTTTGATATCTTCCTTAGCTTTCTATTGTTAGATAAACTATTTCTGATATTCTTTAACTTGCTTCTTCTTCTAGGCTTTCGTTAAAATTGGCTTGGCTCCTATTTTGCGTCAGTTATCGTTTTTTATTCATTTGGACAATCTTTTGGCTATGATTTGACAGGCTTTTCTAAGACAAGTTATTTATCCTCTTTCTTTTTCTAAGTTTCCTTTTGAGGAGACTTTGCGCTAGATTGGGGCTTTTAAGTGGTCTTTTGATCTTGTGACTTTTAGACTGGGGGCTTTTCCTCTTTCTGCTTCTGAGCGTCCTTAAGCTTCGTTTTGTCAGGCGCTTTTTCTTCGATATTCTTCGTAGGTTCAGCTTTCTAACTTACTTCAGTCTTTTTCTTCTCGTTTTCAGGCTGGGCTTCGGCATTGTTTGTCTTTTAAGTGATCTTCTTGTCATCATGCTTCTTTTTGGTTTCTTTGAATTTACGCATCACTGTCATCTACGCATCACTTACTGCCGCCGCTGTATCAAATTAACTTTACAATTCTCTTTACAATTTGGCGATTTCTCTTTGAGAGACTAAATTTTCTTGTCATTGCCTTTCGCGTTGGGAATTACTTTGGTCTGGGTGGGTTAGTCAGGTTTTTTCTTTGTGGACGTGTCCTCCAGTTTACCTTCCTTTTTCTGCTGTTTGCGTGGACTTCTTAGTCTTTGTTTTATGGGCTTTTTCAAAGTTTTTCTGTCTTGGCTTTGCGGGCACTTCTTTGATTGGAGATTGTGTGGCTACCTTCATCATTCCTTTTTCGTGAAGGTAATCAAAGATTTTCCCGTAGTTGTCAGTGTGTTTGAATTAAACATCACTGTCCGCTAGGGAGGCAAAGCGGTTGGCACTGGGTTTCTCGACATCGATTTCGCTATGTTTTTCGCCCCGTTGGACTACTTTCTTTCTATACATAAGCTATTTTATCTTAAATACAATTATATTTTTGTGTAAAAATGGATCACTTTTTAATAGTAATTTTCTTAGTAGAATATATACCCCCAATTTTCTGGGAGGTTTAGCTTTACTAACTTATATTAACTCTATGGTTTTAATAGTAGATTCATCGTTATTAGTTTAAGGCTATATTTCACAAAATCACAAAAAATAGCAAAATTGAGGTTAATGTTGAATAGAGTATCCAAAGTAGTCAATTACCTTGAATCTTACAAAAATATGTTACGACAGTTAGAAGTATCTAAAATATTTTTTATCACTCTATTAATTTATATATTTTATTAGAATGAGCTGGAAAATAATATCTCCCATTATACTTTAAAATACTTATAATTAAATAGCTATTCAATCCTGAGATAATAATCTTATTTTATTTGTTTACCTAATTTTTCCAACAATTCTTCAAGTATATAATTCTAACTAAATACTACGGTTCAGACCAAAATATATTAATACTTAATTAATTACAAATGATGTAATGTTCTATATCAATATGAGTAATAAAACTCATTATTTAAAAATTATCAATTTGTCAAATATTTCGATTTTTATCAGATGCTCACAAAAAGTTTGACTTTTAATTTATAGTTATCTCATAATTAGATTCATCTATTTATTACAATAAACTCAACATCATGTATTTACTCGAGTTATAATAATTTTACTTTAATTCTCTATATAGATAATTAAAAGAACTAAGTAAATATAACAAAAATAATATCATTTTTTGAATAATATGCTATATATTATTCTAATAATAATAGTACCTCTCAGCTCACGACTAAATTTGATGTGTGTGATTTGAACTATTTCTAAAAGATTTTAACCATGTATTCATAAGTATGTATTCATGCATTTAAAGCTGTTACGCCCATTTCCACCACTAAAAACCATCGAAACTGGCGCAATTTTTCTCACCTCAATAAATCAAAATTATTTTATATCTTTTTTCCTGGCCTAGCTAGGGGCATGCTAATTTAACTGGAATATTTTCTAATTGCCCAATAGAATGCGAAGGACTACTGTAGCTCTACGTCTGGTTCTAAATATGATGATGTTGATTATAACACGAAATAATTAAGTAAGTTAACTCTATTAGTTTGTTATTTATATTTACACTTCACTTTTTATCTTCGATTAAATAACACAATAAGACAATATTATAAACATTTGTTCCTAGTATTACGTTACAATTAGATAATATCTTTCGTCCTAACTTTCTCTTATTCAAATCAAATTTTTGATATATTTCTATTTTGTAAGCATAACCTCAAATCAAAATTAAGTATTATTCAAACAATTGTAGATAGTCATAATAATATACTATTTCATTGAATACAAATATTAGTAAATTTATGTTTTCCATTTCAAATAAACTAATTAAGTGAGATTGTTATTTGTGTGAAAACTAATATTATGGAAGTATTTCGCTGATATTATTGTGTTGTAGTACATATAACAAAAGATCATGGTTCGTAAATATATGATAATATAAATTAATCAATTTGAGTGTATCGAAAACTATATTTTCGTTCGAATTGATTGGAGAGAGAAACATAAGAAACAATACAGTGGTGGGCCCTCGAAATGCTTTTTTGAATTAGGAAGAAGAATGAAGTTTATTATTTGAATCTTACTTATATCACTGCCCGGCTCAATAATGAGTGTGTTCTCCCTCCTCATCAATACACTCATTAACTCTATTTACTATTGATTTGTAAAGTGCTTCAATCACATCAAGGCCTGGTTGAGCCTTGGATAGCTGTGCTACAATAATTAACGTATATAACTCTGTATATACTTCAATAATAAGTTTCATCTTTACCTAACGTTGTATAATTTAACAATCAAGAAAATTGATTTCTCATTATGAAATGGAAGTGGAAGATCATAAGTAAAATAACTGTTGTTTTAGAGTAGCATCAATATATTATTTAATGCTGGGCCCGACTAACTCACTTGATTCCATTCTTCAAGAAACAAAAATGCATTCATTATTTGAATATTGAGAATGAAAGCGACTGTAACTACCTGAATTATAATTCTAATTAAGCGAAGTACCAATACTTCATCTTGAGCTCCCGGTTGAGATTGAAAGAAAAAGTCCTCCATTGTTTTTCGTGATTAAGAAATACCTAAAATCGTTCAGATTGACCCAGTTGAAGATGAATATGGAGGTCCTCTGCAGGTCCAGTGCTTGCGCTACTAGTTATAAATTACATATTGCGTCCGTATACCAATCATTGGATCCTCTTATTCTTTTCTCCAATCAGGCTTAACTACCATATATTTTCGAGATAAAATCTTTCATAAATTAGTTTTGTTGACTAAAACGTAGAAATTACACAGGGACATCTTAAACAAGTGATATAACTAGTTCAGATTGGTACAATATTTTATGAATTCTTCCGTTGGACCCAGAAATGAAGAGAATACAAACGCTTCAGAACTGCCTAAGTTTGTTAAGTGAATTAGTTGACCTTCCCTAAACATCTTCTACCGCGTTTATTTTTGTCATTGCCGTCCTTTTATTGCATGTGGTAATTTCTATTTTTCCTTTTTGGAATATTAAATACCGACTTTGAATAGTCGATTATGGTCTAATACGATCGAAATCATATTTTTGGCCCTCTTGTGTTAATGAGTAGTTCATGAATAATCTCCAACTTGAGATTATTTATTGGAATTTGTCATCCGCATTAGAAGTGGCAAAATATTTTAATATATAATTACTCACATAGTAAACAAGAAAAAGCAATTCCACCTCCCATAACTGTATAATATTTATAGTATTTAACAGTATATTAGTATATTGTCAAAGTAGAACTTACTGAAGTATATCATTAAACTCTATTAATATTCAAACCGCTATAGCTGGAAGAAATACATTATTCAGTTATCGCTGAGAAATCAGATTACTTTATATCTCTCTATATAATATATTCATGTAGGACAGAATAACTCCGTTGCGGGATCATTCTTCAAAAAGTGAATACTAATTTGTATTTAAAAAGAACAAAGATATCATTTCTATTTACAATTTTAACCAGTAGTAAATATAGTAAATTAGTTCTTAATTATATTAATCAAGAATTGTTAGCTTCAAAATTTTTGAATAAAACAACGAAACTCCTTCTAAATCCTAAGATTGAAAAGAATTTTATATTAATTAACACTAAGAGTGAGGGTTGAGCCCCTCGAATTACAAAGAGAGCTTCCAGTGAGTACTTGTATTATATTATGCACACATAGGTGGTAACGTACCCAAAAATTAATTTTCCACTCCATGAAGTTGATGATGTTCAACACGGGTATTTTGAAAGTAATCAATAGGAATAGATTTAATTTCAGTTTCAGGTACCTTGGATCAGGGTGCAATCATTTATTGTACTAATTATATTATCTTCTGCATTTATATTACTATTTATAATTTTTGCACTCGATCTAATCGAGACTTATGAGAAGAAAGTTTGGACCTGCATAGTTCATTTTACAGTGTCCAGACAAGTTTAATGTTGTCGAAGATAATTTATCTAAATTTTATAGCTTTGAAAATGGTAATGGTAAATTCGAGGAGATGAATATTTATTGGAAATTAGCAACAATGAACTTCTTATAATAACAAATTCTAAGCTTTGCCAGATATTCTATTCATAATAGTTGAACAAGTTTGTAGTCGGTTCACTTTCACTAAAATTAAAATGAACTTCGTGATTAAATAATAGTTACCTGAAGCAACTTTGTCGCGTCAAATGAATAAATATAATATTGGCTACGAAAATAATCTCTCACAATAATAGTAAATACATCTTCAATCTGTAATACGAGAAACTCAAAAACCTGACTTTGAAGTAGAAGAATATATTAATGTTGTTCCATAGCTTCGAGGTGGCTACTTTAAGTAAACTTAGATACAATTTCTTCATTAATGTGGAATCACGGACTGAGACAACTTCTTTTTGTTCAGACAAGCACTTGTTGAAAGTTCAATTTTTCATCCATTTAGGGCTACTTATTTTCCAGTATTGGAACTATATTGCCTTATGCATCTTAATGTATAATATTCAGGCCTTCTACTGGTTCAAGTTGAACAGCATAATCTAAAATTTTACGATTTTCGTGAGATGGTAAATCAATATACGTCGCGGAAATAGCATTATAATGCATGTATGTCTTGGTTGTTCGATACTACTTGCTGTATTATTCAGTACAAAAATACCACCTCAGTGTTAAAATAAAGTGTATCCTCACCCAGTGCCTTGAGTACGATGAAGTCTTCCTAATTTCAAAGAACTCAAAATTATTAGTTTACTTGAATTTACTAAGCTTAAAACAATTTATTATTCAGGAGAAAATGATTCGTTTGTAGAATTCGCTTTAAGTACTGTAAAATCCTGGCTAAGGTAGCCCTCAGAAATATTTCTGAAAATCCTGAAGGCTACATTAACTGGGAACCAAATTAGATTATATCAAATCGTATTCAGAAGGTTATTAAATCAAATTATATAATTTGTTCTTTTTGATGTGGAAAATATTTTACTAAAATAATCTATATATAATATAATAGCACATATTAAAATATTATAACCACACACATTTACATGAAATTAAGTATAGTATTATTTATATTTTATTAATTCAACTTTTAACAACATTTATTTAAGTAATATTTATTATAGTGCAGTTTTCTATTTAATTGACAGTATATATTAAAGAATAAGCACTTCAAAACAAAATATTATATATTCTTGTTTGGAGTGGTGTCATTATAAAATGTATTATAATAACTATATATTCAAAATAAACAATATTTTGTAATAATATTTATGATACCAAATCAATATATTGAAAATGAATCCATTTTACCCTAGTTTTAGCCGAAAACGCCAAAAAGTGCTCTAGAAAGCGAGTAAGGCTACCTTAAGTGGGAGCGGTCGAGGGCTACCTTAGCCGGGATTTTACAGTAATATCTGACATTTTTTGGGTACTGCCTATAAAATCATAATTAGTTTAACTTTGTTCTCCAATAATTAATTTTACTGAATTTTGATTGAAATTATAATAAGAAGAAATCTTAGAGAAACTGATGAATTATCTTGACATAAATTGAATCAACATTTCCAAATTTTCCACGAATTAATATTTTGGAAACTACTAAGCTAAGATATGTTCTAATAAGTTTTAGCCCCAAATATGCTGTGATTTTTGCATGTACCATTATATTTTAAGTTAGATACGACCCGAAACTTTATTTCATTTTGATGTGGAAATTTCAAAAATTAGATAAATATAAAATATTTTTACTTCAAAATAAGCGGTCATAACATCACTAATAAAACCGCACACGCTCCTGGTTTGAATCGCTCTTTTTATAAATCACATTACTGTTAATATTATTTTTCATATATAGTAGTTATTTTTCATATATAGTATATTATTATCAACACAGTTCATCAAAGAATGCCTGGTAATCTATTTCTCCGCAGAAACTAGTTACCAGTGCGTGATTATCTATTTCGTTTCCTTTGCGTAGTACTTATGTGACGAATTCTTGAATATTTCCTTTTTCTTGGACGAATTTGAATAGTTGCATGGCTAATACTTCGCTGTAGAAGTAGCTGTAGTATCCGACCGTGTAGTCGTAGTTGTTTCCGAATAGGTGCTGGAATTTTCGTGCGAATCTTAGATCTCCTTCTTCAAGCAGTTTGTATTTGTCCATTTCGGCCTAGGCCAGCTCAACGTTGAGTTTTTCGTGCACGACGATGTCAAATTGTGTTTTGTACAGCTGATTCATGAGTTTGAACCCGTTCATGACCTTTTTGCTGTTTATAATCTCGGTTATCATATTCTGGCTCATTTATGTAACTTACTGTAAGAAGTCTTCCTGGTAGCAGAATCGCTCGAAGAACTGGCTCGGAACCTCCACGAAGTCCCACTGAACGTCAATGGCTTCGAGTGAGTAGAACTCAGTTTGGCTGAAGACCGCGTGTAAAACGTGCCCGAATTCGTGCATTAAAGTTTACACGTCACTGAATTCGAAGTGCTTTTGAACGGGGAAGTTGCACTGAATTGAGAATTGGTTCTTTGAGATGCGTTGGAACCACCCGCCCTGGTACTTGTTCGGCCTCTCGAAGAGGTCCAGGTATATTTTAATGTTCTGCTTGTAAGGGGTGGAGAGGGAGTAGGAGAGGACGTCAGGGTGCCACGTTTTTTCCTTGAGCGCGGTGAATTTCACGTTTAAAAGCTGCTCTAAGTAATTTAGGATGTTCTGAATCGTTTCCTTCACCGGGAAGTGCATCTTAACTTATTGCAGATCAATCTTGACTAGTTATTGCTTGGCATGTTCGAATGCGTTTTGTAAATTGTACAAATGCAGTTCGCGCTCTGGAAACATTTGTTTTATCTTTTCCAAGTCAGCGTTGAATTTATTTTTGAAGCCCTCGAGCAGTTTATCACTGAATTAACCTAGCTCTTCTTAGTTTTTAACCATTCTTGTGCTTAATTTATATTATGCTATGTTTTAATATCCTAAGCTCTTAGCAATTTGATTCTTTAGATTTAGTTGTTAACTTATATTTATATCGTTAATTGAGCACCTCATATTCAAGAATTCGTAGTATTTCTTGAGCAGTTCCTCCGATTTCGAGTACTTGAATATCACATCCTGGTACGATCTGAGCCCCTTAAGAACAATTTAATCGCAGTCTGATATTTTCAAGACGAAATCCTCGGGCAGCCCCTCAACTAATTCCTCACTGTAGTTCATTGTGAGGAAACAACTTGAAACGTCCTCAGTAACGAGTGTTGAGAACTGGTTTTACAACTGTTAAAGGCCGTTTTAAAGCTGCAAAACGGTTTCCGGTTCAGGTTGAAGTTGTAAAAGCAAAATTGACTGTAAGCGAGATTCTGCAGTAGTGGAAGGTTTGAACTCGTAAAGTTTGTTCATAAAGAACTTTGACTTGAGGAGCTTGAACTGCTTGTTGTAGAGGAGCTGGACCTACTCGTAAATAACGGAGAATTGGCGGCCGCAAACGAGGGACATGTGCTGGGCCAAGAGCAACTGCTGCTTCAGCGGGACTATGAAGTGCTCGTAGTTCTGCAAGGCGTTCAAATTACGCAAATAGTCAAAATCCTCCATCGAATCCTAAAAGGACTCCAAAATGTACTCAGGCGTAATATCAAACCACTCAAACGATTCACGCATTTCGTCAATCAGCATTATAGAGGAGTGAAAAGAAGATTATTACATATATTATAAATTTATCAGTAAGTTTTATTTTCTAACATAATATTCAAAGATACAGATGACATCAATTGTGGTTACACGTATTTAAATTTAAACGAATACCGCTTTAGAGAAAACAATAAATCCAGTATTAGAACTCTCTATATCGACACACATAACCGAGACTGTCATATCTCATAACATGTACTTATACGAACATGCCGTGAGAAACTCAACCATTTAATGGCGAATTAACTACATTTAACATGCTGCCTAACGTACTTAGATGTTTTTAAAAATTAATGACTTAAATTAATGACTAAATCATTTGTGTGGACTTACAGTCCTGTACAGAAGACTGAACAAATATTATAAACGAAAATTAAGTTAGATATATAAAAATAGTTAATTTTCACACTTTGCCTTGTTTTTTAACAATGGGTTAGTTCTTTTTAGTTCTGTATATTTTACCTATTTTCTAGCAAGGTTGTTTCCGAAGTTTGTCTGTAGTTTCCATAATTTAACATCGTGCTTCATAGGATTTCTGTTGCGCTTTAGTTTACGATTCTTAGCACACTCTTTTCAGCTCTTTCAAAAATGTGTTAATTTGTGCAAACGCAGACCCTTCCAACAGAGATTGTAATAACCAGATCGCATCACCTTTTTCGGATGTATGAATACAACTTCCGTAATCAGATAACATTTATATAGCTGCCAGTGCATCTTACCAAGTTTTAACGGCTCGACTTTAATAAGCGACGTCTTTCACTTTGACGGGTTCACTTTTCTCAAGTTCGTACAATTCAGTTTTCAGCTCGTACGTCTTCAACTACTGAGCTTTTGAGTTGTTCTTTTTGTCCGACTATTTAATTGAGTGCTGCAATATTTTAGAAGTGCTTTGAAAAACGAGTTAAGCTATTTACTGTTTGTTCACAGGTTTTTGAGTTATCATCTAGCTCCACAAGCTGTCGATCTCGGTGAACTCTTTCACTCCCATCTCTTTGCACTTCATGATGCAATTTTGGCAATCGTTGAGTATCGAAAAGATGACGCTAGCTCTGACCTTTTTGTCTGCTATTTGATTGTCAAAGACCATCTCCTGCATTGCAGTTTTCAGAGCGCTGTCTCTGAGATGCAGCTTCGTGTTGCCGTTGTGATTGCATACTTTCGTGCAAATCAAACTTACTAACGGGTCGGCAAAGTTGTTACTTCCCACCATGAATTTTAAGAATTCTAAGTTGATCTCGTTTAGATGTTATAATCTGTAGTCTTTGCTATTTTCACTCTCGACAAGTGTATTTAACGCTTAGTCGATCCAGGGTCTAACTATCTTACTTCTGGCTTGAACCAGCTTGATGGCAGCAGCTTGCATTGTGGCTTTCTGTGGCTGGTTAAGATCGAAATGTTTCAAAACTTGGTGCAGATCCGCGCATGTGAAGTTCAAATTGTGTTCGAGCTGCACGTTTCTAAACAACTGCAAAACAGCTTTAACGTTGCAATTTTCATCAAGATGTTATATCAACAATTACATATTTTCGTCCGTGTCTTCATACGTAGTCAAAACGGCGTGCGAGCACCTTATCAGACTTCTCCCATTTTGCGGAACTTGATTGAGTATTGTCAGCAGCACTTCACTTGAAGAGCCGGCTACAATGTGTTAACAAGGTGTGCTCGTTACTATCATAATACACTTAAAAAAGTTCCCAAAAGCATATAAATCAATCACATGCAAATCATTTACTAAACACTAAATTTCATCCCAATTTATTACATAATAGCATTGGGCTTTCTCTAGCATCCTTTTAATCGCAGAAATCACAATATATGAATCATTTGTATTTTATATTTCAGCTATATAGGTTTGCGATTAGTAAATATGATTTGATATTTATTTGTAAATCCATTTCATACTATTTATATATAATTCTTCAGCTTTGAAACCTTTTTCTAAACTTGGACAATCCAAACAGTTCAATGAAATTATTCTTGTTATGCTTTTACAAAAATCAGGTTGATAACATTAAGGACGCAGATATCTTACAAAATAGGTCATAAACATGGATACAAAATACATAGCTGCGGTTTTACCAGATTTAGGTCCTCCCAATATCCATAACACATCCAAACTTTAGTACGCATGTCCTTGAAGATGACACTTGACAAAATCGGTAACCGTATTCCAATGCACTCTCCAACCTATGTAAGGTATTACTTCATCACCAACCATCAAACTAATACTTCTTGAATCAAATGAAGATATTTTATGTGGAAATGACTCGGATTCTGGGTGACTAAGTGCACTGTATACACTAAGATATTACTTGACAGTATAACATACCAATTAATGAGCTCCCAGAATGATTTCTATTTCTTGCTTGGAAAACTGTAATATTTCTTAGAAGTCGATTTACATCTTAGTTTACATAACTTTTTCGTTGTACGCATCAAATATATTGCATACACCTTCATAGTCACCTGGTTTAACAAACTATTTAATTTACACTTTAAAAGTCTCCAAAGTTAATTCTTTTGGCGGTGTAGGATATTTGTTTTTAACATTACTAATATTTTCAAACGGATTGAGTTCTGATATAGCCTGGAAGATAATTTCAATATCTTTATTGTTTCTTTATATCGAATTTACTTCAATATCAAGAAGCTGGAACAAGTTACCAACGTCGAAACATTCCGGGTTTCGACGAAGCTTACTTACGAACATTTATGTGATCACTTCATCAAAGTGAATCTTACTCACTGTTGCATTTGTTTCGTCACTGATGTATTATATCAAATTCATCATGTCGCAAACTTGCGCGTTGTCTTGCAGCTAGCTTACGAATATTTAGAGTGCATCGTAGTTCTTAGCAGTGATCAGTTGCTGAAATTCAATCTGTTTTGGACTCAACACTAATTTGGTTGACATTCTTTAACGGTGAGTGAAAATTACACTCTGACGTATATTAATTTTAAATATGTAAATATTTACATATTTACCACTTTAATATTATAACTATTAATATATTATTAATACATATTAATATATATATATATATATATATATATATATATATATATCACTTCCTCGAGACGGCACAAACAGACTTCATTGAGACTTTCGAAAGCAAAACATGGGCTCTATTAATACATATTAATATAATATAAAAATAACGATTAGCTCTGCATGGTTTTTTTGAAGAATTTCTTCCAATTGAATATATATTTATATTAGTTATTAAAAATGTGCGATCAAAATAATTCATTTTTTTTTTGTTAATGTTTCCACATCATTAATAAAATGCTCATATTCAATAAAATCATCGTATTACCTAAATACGGCCAAAAGTAGCTGGAATTCTCCGGTTCTAATAATAAGAGATATAAATCTGAGTTTTAATGTTTCTTAAATTCCCAGTTTCCAGAGCTTTAACAATTTTTGATCTTAATAATAAACATAACTTGATTTTTAAAGTCGCAACGAGTTATAACTAACTAGAACCCGCAAGTAAAGTTATAATTCGATTAAATAAATGTGTTATTGCCATTATTTCTGAATGGTCAAAATCCATTCCAAGGGTAAAAATCTGTGTTCTCAAAACTAAAGTATGAATGAATTTAAATTTAAATAGAGTATCTAGCCATACTAGCATTCTCTTTGGTAATCTTACTGAGCAATGTGGACTTGCGTATTAAGTCTGAAGATTTAATCCCACCAAGGTAATGTAGTAAAAATAACAAGGAGACAGTACAATTTATTCATATTGTTGGTTATTAATAGTAGCTAGTAGGCATTGGTTATGCACAAATTGGTTATGTACTCAGACTTGCTCAAATTAAATAGTACTTTTCAAATATTCTTCGTGCAACAATATGAAGCTCCTGTAACAATTTAACTTAAATATTTGATAGTATTGTTACTTCTACTATTATAGAACACAAATTATTCTATAATAAGTTATTCTGCTACAATTTAAAAGAGTCGCTTACCATAAAATCAAATTATACTGTTTCAAAATATTAAATAAATTTATTTGGTAGGTTAAAAAAGTTTTTAATTAGATTAAATTCATAGAATAGTCACACTAGTTGTTTAACTTTTAATTTTAATCAATTATATTCAAAATTATCAATATCAGAATATTGAAAACAGAAGCAAGTTACTTCAGATCTCTAACATCGCGCTTTGTACTAATGGCAAGTAGCTAATATGTAAGCCTTGGTATGGTTTACATATAGTGTTTGAACGGTTATTTAGAACAAAATTAAGTTGAAATATTCGGGGAAACTCACACTCAAGATTGAATAAACTCTTTGTATTTTAATTATTATTTATTTGAGTTGGTCTAATACGATATTAATTGTTTAGAAATTATTCAACTATTGTGGTTCAAAAGTATCGCTAATTTTTGATAGTAAAATTATTATAACTCGACGTGTAAATACATGATGTTGAGTTTATTGTAATAAATGATGAATCTAATTACGAGATAACTATAAATTAAAAGTTATACTTTTTGTGAGCATCTGATAAAAATCGAAATATTTGACAAATTTATAATTTTTAAATAAGGAGTTTAACTACTCATATTGATATAGAACATTACATCATTTGTAATTAATTAAGTATTAATATATTTTGGTCTGAACCGTAGTATTTAGTTAGAATTATATACTTGAAGAATTGTTGGAAAAATTAGGTAAACAAATAAAATAAGATTATTATCTCAGGATTGAATAGCTATTTAATTATAAGTATTTTAAAGTATAATGGGAGATATTATTTTCCGGCTTATAATAATAAAAATGTATAAATTAATCAAGTGATAAAAAATATTTTTGATACTTCTAATTGTTGTAACATATTTTTGTAACACTCAAGGTAATTGACTACTTTGGATACTCTATTCAACATTAACCTCAATTTTGCTATTTTTTGTGATTTTGTGAAATATAGCCTTAAACTAATAACGATGAATCTACTATTAAAACAATAGAGTTAATATAAGTTAGTAAAGCTAAACCTCCCAGAAAATTGGGGTATATATTCTACTAAGAAAATTACTACAGTTATGGGAGGTGGAATTGCTTTTTCTTGTTTACTATGTGAGTAATTATATATTAAAATATTTTGCCACTTCTAATGCGGATGACAAATTCCAATAAATAATCTCAAGTTGGAGATTATTCATGAACTACTCATTAACACAAGAGGGCCAAAAATATGATTTCGATCGTATTAGACCATAATCGACTATTCAAAGTCGGTATTTAATATTCCAAAAAGGAAAAATAGAAATTACCACATGCAATAAAAGGACGGCAATGACAAAAATAAACGCGGTAGAAGATGTTTAGGGAAGGTCAACTAATTCACTTAACAAACTTAGGCAGTTCTGAAGCGTTTGTATTCTCTTCATTTCTGGGTCCAACGGATGAATTCATAAAATATTGTACCAATCTGAATTAGTTATATCACTTGTTTAAGATGTCCCTGTGTAATTTCTACGTTTTAGTCAACAAAACTAATTTATGAAAGATTTTATCTCGAAAATATATGGTAGTTAAGCCTGATTGGAGAAAAGAATAAGAGGATCCAATGATTGGTATACGGACGCAATATGTAATTTATAACTAGTAGCGCAAGCACTGGACCTGCAGAGGACCTCGGTGTTCATCTTCAACTGGGTCAATCTGAACGATTTTAGGTATTTCTAAATCACGAAAAACAATGGAGGACTTTTTCTTTCAATCTCAACCGGGAGCTCAAGATGAAGTATTGGTACTTCGCTTAATTAGAATTATAATTCAGGTAGTTACAGTCGCTTTCATTCTCAACATTCAAATAATGAATGCATTTTTGTTTCTTGAAGAATGGAATCAAGTGGGTTAGTCGGGCCCAGCATTAAATAATATATTGATGCTACTCTAAAACAACAGTTATTTTACTTATGATCTTCCACTTCCATTTCATAATGAGAAATCAATTTTCTTGATTGTTAAATTATACAACGTTAGGTAAAGTTGAAACTTATTATTGAAGTATATACAGAGTTATATACGTTAATTATTGTAGCACAGCTATCCAAGGCTCAACCAGGCCTTGATGTGATTGAAGCACTTTACAAATCAATAGTAAATAGAGTTAATGAGTGTATTGATGAGGAGGGAGAACACACTCATTATTGAGCCGGGCAGTGATATAAGTAAGATTCAAATAATAAACTTCATTCTTCTTCCTAATTCAAAAAAGCATTTCGAGGGCCCACCACTGTACTGGGGTCACCAGAACTAGTTGATCAGAGGGTTATCTGGTGTTTATATAAGAGATTTATGTATTTTCATATTATATAATGAACAGTATCACTTCCAAGTACCAGTAACTTCATTTATTTTTTATAAATATATATGTAAAAAAGCGGCTACTAACTCAATGAATAATTTGGGAAGATATACTACTTCATCGAGGTTATCCACTATTAGCAAAATAGAGCTGGGTCGAGAATACTTTATGGTTGATATTGAACTAAATTGCTCATGATTCATCTCTAAACTAAATTTTGCAAATTACAAAGGTACACGATATGTTAGGATAATTTTATTACTATGTGAAGAAGTTGAGTAGGGCCCTGCATTTAATTATAATAGAGAGACATTGTAAAGGCTTCTAACTTTTTCAACTTCGGAGTGGAATTAGTATTCCAATATATTTTCTTTTCTACAAATAGAATTATTTATTACGTTCGGTTCAATTACACAGAAGTCTATCCTGTAACTCTGGATGGTGCCAACCAAAACAATTCCAACAAAACCCCCGAAAATAAATTTACATGATAAGTTACGAACTTGGAATAAGAAAAGATGAATGCCGACTTTCAGTTAGCATATTGAGTAGAATTGATTTCAGTTGGGCTGAATCGAGCCCTTTTCAAGACATTGTTGTTCGATATTTTGGAAACTTCGAACTTTTATTCCTTTGGACGTTACTTTTCAAAGTAACGGAAACATTCGTTAAATTATTTGGAGGTGTGACGAATTGCTGGTTTCCACGAGTGTAATTGAAGATTTAACTCGATGATCCGTTTTTCTACTTAGCCGATCCTTATATCTATCTATTTATGAACTATAAATATAGGGCTAAGCGACCACAGTGAAGAAAATGTCGTGGCGATCATTCTTTTTTGTGGATGTCATCTTCAATCTTTTGAACGTGAATAGTTCAATACTTATCACTTATTTGAAGAAGATCAGTATATTCTACTTTACAAATTTAACTGAATTTAAAATATTCAAAAGTCTCCTCACGCTTTCTTTGAATAATATATTTTCATTCTATGCAGTATGCTAATACAACTTGAATTGAAAAGAGTACTTTCTTATTATATATCTCAAGTCCAATTTGAAGTGAGAAGTTTACAACATTAAAAATTGATATGATGTGAATAAATAACTAATATTTATAGTTACAGATGGAAATTAATTAATTCTCACTATTACCCGAGTTATGGGCGTATTTTCTCTGATCAACTAGTTCTGGTGACCCCAGTATTAAAAAATAATCATTTTTTACTCAAAAATATAATTATATTTAAGATAAAATAAAAAATAAGCGTCGTGCATTTATATTGATATATTCAAATATATACTCTATTTCACTCCTACTCAAACATTTTTGATGTTTTTCATGTCTGTCATATATATCTCATAACATGCTGGATTTCGTCAATCAGCATTATAGAGGAGTGAAAAGAAGATTATTACATATATTATAAATTTATCAGTAAGTTTTATTTTCTAACATAATATTCAAAGATACAGATGACATCAATTGTGGTTACACGTATTTAAATTTAAACGAATACCGCTTTAGAGAAAACAATAAATCCAGTATTAGAACTCTCTATATCGACACACATAACCGAGACTGTCATATCTCATAACATGTACTTATACGAACATGCCGTGAGAAACTCAACCATTTAATGGCGAATTAACTACATTTAACATGCTGCCTAACGTACTTAGATGTTTTTAAAAATTAATGACTTAAATTAATGACTAAATCATTTGTGTGGACTTACAGTCCTGTACAGAAGACTGAACAAATATTATAAACGAAAATTAAGTTAGATATATAAAAATAGTTAATTTTCACACTTTGCCTTGTTTTTTAACAATGGGTTAGTTCTTTTTAGTTCTGTATATTTTACCTATTTTCTAGCAAGGTTGTTTCCGAAGTTTGTCTGTAGTTTCCATAATTTAACATCGTGCTTCATATGATTTCTGTTGCGCTTTAGTTTACGATTCTTAGCACACTCTTTTCAGCTCTTTCAAAAATGTGTTAATTTGTGCAAACGCAGACCCTTCCAACAGAGATTGTAATAACCAGATCGCATCACCTTTTTCGGATGTATGAATACAACTTCCGTAATCAGATAACATTTATATAGCTGCCAGTGCATCTTACCAAGTTTTAACGGCTCGACTTTAATAAGCGACGTCTTTCACTTTGACGGGTTCACTTTTCTCAAGTTCGTACAATTCAGTTTTCAGCTCGTACGTCTTCAACTACTGAGCTTTTGAGTTGTTCTTTTTGTCCGACTATTTAATTGAGTGCTGCAATATTTTAGAAGTGCTTTGAAAAACGAGTTAAGCTATTTACTGTTTGTTCACAGGTTTTTGAGTTATCATCTAGCTCCACAAGCTGTCGATCTCGGTGAACTCTTTCACTCCCATCTCTTTGCACTTCATGATGCAATTTTGGCAATCGTTGAGTATCGAAAAGATGACGCTAGCTCTGACCTTTTTGTCTGCTATTTGATTGTCAAAGACCATCTCCTGCATTGCAGTTTTCAGAGCGCTGTCTCTGAGATGCAGCTTCGTGTTGCCGTTGTGATTGCATACTTTCGTGCAAATCAAACTTACTAACGGGTCGGCAAAGTGGTTACTTCCCACCATGAATTTTAAGAATTCTAAGTTGATCTCGTTTAGATGTTATAATCTGTAGTCTTTGCTATTTTCACTCTCGACAAGTGTATTTAACGCTTAGTCGATCCAGGGTCTAACTGTCTTACTTCTGGCTTGAACCAGCTTGATGGCAGCAGCTTGCATTGTGGCTTTCTGTGGCTGGTTAAGATCGAAATGTTTCAAAACTTGGTGCAGATCCGCGCATGTGAAGTTCAAATTGTGTTCGAGCTGCACGTTTCTAAACAACTGCAAAACAGCTTTAATGTTGCAATTTTCATCAAGATGTTATATCAACAATTACATATTTTCGTCCGTGTCTTCATACGTAGTCAAAACGGCGTGCGAGCACCTCATCAGACTTCTCCCATTTTGCGGAACTTGATTGAGTATTGTCAGCAGCACTTCACTTGAAGAGCCGGCTACAATGTGTTAACAAGGTGTGCTCGTTACTATCATAATACACTTAAAAAAGTTCCCAAAAGCATATAAATCAATCACATGCAAATCATTTACTAAACACTAAATTTCATCCCAATTTATTACGTAATAGCATTTGGCTTTCTCTAGCATCCTTTTAATTGCAGAAATTACTATATAAGAGGAATTTGTATTTTATATTTCAGCTATATAGGTTTGCGATTAGTAAATATGATTTGATATTTATTTGTAAATCCATTTCATCCTATTTATATATAATTCTTCAGCTTTGAAACCTTTTTCTAAACTTGGACGATCCAAACAGTTCAATGAAATTATTCTTGTTATGCTTTTACAAAAATCAGGTTGATAACATTAAGGACGCAGATATCTTACAAAATAGGTCATAAACATGGATACAAGATACATAGCTGCGGTTTTACCAGATTTAGGTCCTCCTAATACACATAACACATCCAAATTCTAGTACGCATGTCCTTTAATGTGAGTCTTCACAAATGTTATCACAGTTTCCCAGTGCACTCTCCAACCTATGTAAGGTATTACTTCATCACCAACCATCAAACTAATACTTCTTGAATCAAATGAAGATATTTTATGTGGAAATGACTCGGATTCTGGGTGACTAAGTGCACTGTATACACTAAGATATTACTTGACAGTATAACATACCAATTAATGAGCTCCCAGAATGATTTCTATTTCTTGCTTGGAAAACTGTAATATTTCTTAGAAGTCGATTTACATCAGTTTACATTAAATTTCGTTGTACGCATCAAATTATTTGCATAACTTTCATAGTCACCTGGTTTAACAAACTATTTAATTTACACTTTAAAAGTCTCCAAGTTTAATTCTTTTGGCGGTGTAGGATATTTGTTTTTAACATAACTAATATTTTCAAACGGATTGAGTTCTGATATAGCCTGGAAGATAATTTCAATATCTTTATTGTTTCTTTATATCGAATTTACTTCAATATCAAGAAGCTGGAACAAGTTACCAACGTCGAAACATTCCGGGTTTCGACGAAGCTTACTTACGAACATTTATGTGATCACTTCATCAAAGTGAATCTTACTCACTGTTGCATTTGTTTCGTCACTGATGTATTATATCAAATTCATCATGTCGCAAACTTGCGCGTTGTCTTGCAGCTAGCTTACGAATATTTAGAGTGCATCGTAGTTCTTAGCAGTGATCAGTTGCTGAAATTCAATCTGTTTTGGACTCAACACTAATTTGGTTGACATTCTTTAACGGTGAGTGAAAATTACACTAAACACACATACGCATTTAAATTATATATGTTTAGTACCACTTCATTTGTATATTAATGATTTTTGAATTTTGAGTTTTGTTTAACATAAATAAATATCAAAATACTGAAATAATATGCATGAGAAAAACGATAAGACGAAACACAATGACTCTATTATTTCTGAGCGAATTAAAATATTACTAAAGTATATGAACAACAAAACAAAAAACTGTCACAGCCCATTAAAAAATATTTACACAATGATATTTTGTACCATTAGCTTCTAAGCCATTAGTAAGAATTTATCTATTTCGTTTTCTCTAATTCTTTAATCTATTTTTCAGAATGAAGATTTTTTGAACTTATCGATCCCACGTAAATTTAACGAATAAAGTAATACTCACCACTATGTTTTAACAATTTTGAACCACGCCTGCATTTGTTCCCATATTTGTTCAATATTTTTAACGTAGATGCAGATTCCTTTGCTTTCAGCGTCTTTTATGTAAATCGAGTCTTCGGTCATGTAGAATTTTTCAATTTTGGTGAGTTGGAATTATTTGATGAGCATGAGTATGCCCTGGTCCCAAATCTCAAGGTATTGTGTTCCGACCACCGCAACGCATTTTTCCATTTGATATATGTACAGATTCGTTTCAAAATCTTTGTCTCGGTGGAGTGGAACGAGTTCTCCCTTTTCTTCTACAACTGGGAAGTAAACGGCTTTGAACGAAAACGACTGGAAATGTTGCAGGTTCGCGATTTGAACGATGAATTCGGAGCAAATCTCAGAGAATTTGAGCTTCGAAAACGAATCGGCCTCAGTTATCGCGTTTTTGTGCTGATCGGGAAGCAAAAACTGACTGTACTGCGTTTGAGATATGAAGGACTTGCACTGCTCAGCGACCTCGTTTTACAACTAAAATGCTTTGTAATTGTCAAGCAACAGAGCCAGAGAAAGGAGTTTACCAGTGTTGGAGTAAGATTGCTCGTCCTTGCACAGTAAGAGCTTGCTCGTTAACTATTGCAAGCCGTACAATATTATTAACTATGTATATTACGGAGTTGCTTGCTTTTGAATCACTAACCGATACCGCTCCTTGAGCACCTGATACTTAGCCAAAAAATCAAAACCCTGCAAATAGGGATAGAAAACCTACACATAAGTGGTTTTCATCATCAAATTCTCGTTCTACGGAATACTCTAATACTACAAATCCAATTTTAAATACTACAGCTTCTCATCTATTTTTGAGAAAAAACCAAGCGTTAAAGCCTCGTCGTCGGACACATTGAAAATACTTGGCAACATTTTTTATATTTAATATAACGTAGTCTCCAACGTAGTGGAAATAATCACATATTACTCGTTAGGTAAACATAAGCGCAATCCATATTACATTTAAAGTGGTAATTTGTTATATATTGATGTAATATTAGATTATATAACTCAAAATTTACCACTTTAATTTTTATGTAGGGTGACATGTACTAAGATCCTCAAAATGAACTGAATCCAGAAGTTCTAATGTATGGTAAAATTTAAAACGATGAATAGGGATTTAATTAGGCCCCGAAACCAGTTATGAGCGAATTTCCAGATGAAGAAGTGTAAAATGTTTAATTTTAACTGATTCCTGGGAGAATTCTGCAATAATGTTAGAGCAAAGCAGTGAAAGAACGAATGGGTGCGTTTGATGCTATATTAATTACTATTGAACAAAACGACAAGAATGCCGTTACCGAAATTTCGTAACAACTGCCTTTATTAATGAAAGAAAGCAATGCTATTATACTGTAAAAATTGTTGTAAGTTGTAATGTTTGCTATAGAAAATAATTTGATCAATAGTCCTTCAGCTTTAGGTAAATCTATTGCTGAAAATAATTTTGGAAGCCCAAAATAAGGTATTAAAGATTCTATTTAATAAATTCTTTTGAAACTATCTAAGATGGACTATGATTCTATCGTTGATGTTTTAATAAATTAATTATCTGCTAAAAGTGCAAAAATTCAAATTGAAGCATCAGCTTGTTTATTAGAAATCATGAAACATCAAATTAAAAACCCACAAAATTTAATTTAAATGTTAGTAAACGCCCTTTAAAACAAAGAATAACAAGTAAGAAAGAATTGTACAGATATTTTAGTGTAAATGACACTATAGATGAATAAAAATGATATTTTATAAATCCTCAAACAAAAGAAATTACCACCAACAAATTTATAAACAATAGAATAAGCTCTTTCTGAAATGTAACCAGAAGTTATTGAAAATTAAGCTGTTGAAGTAGTCCAAGTAGTATAAAGTAGAAATACAAAATATTTATGGATATAAGAAGCTCCTCAACCATATGCTTTACCAAAAGCATTCGATGAAAGACTAAAAAATCCA
The DNA here is from genome assembly GCA_963988835.1 of Hexamita inflata. NCBI lineage: Eukaryota > Fornicata > Diplomonadida > Hexamitidae > Hexamita > Hexamita inflata. The sequence continues at coordinate 137,714 of CAXDID010001055.1, forward strand.
TAATGGAAAGAAAAGAAACAAGTTCTTGAAGATGCTATTGCAGCTCTTGATTAAGCATAAACCGTATAGGCTTCATTTGATATTAACAGAACCATTTAGGAATTAAAATTGATGATTTAAGAAGAATTAACAGCTCCAGTTGTTGGTTTAATTTATAAATTTTTAGGAGCATGTGCCTTACATGGTATGGCTTTAGGATCAGCATCAATTTATAGACAACTTTTATAAACTATTATGCATCGTGTGAAGGAACGTAAATTTGCTATAATCTCTGGCTTTTAAATATTTTCGTAGTCTTTATTAGTAAAATATCATATTAAAGATATAATACCAGAGTATTTTACTATAGCCTTACCTCACAAGAATCCAGAAGTTAAAGAAGATCTTTGTAAGTTTTTAAAAGTAGTATATGCAACATCCGTTGTATATTGTCTATGTTCTCCTGAAAATGAAAATCAAGCAATAAACTGGGTAGGAAATGATTAATTTCCAAATTCTACTTTTATGGATGTAGAGGAAGGTACTATACCTGAAGAAGGTGAAAGAAGCTATGGTATGTAGTTGAATAGTAAGCTTTTAAGATAAAAATCAATTAATGGAGCTATTTTTGCAACATTTTTTGTAAATGGAGAATTAAACCTAAATCCAATCATTATGCAGGAGTAAATAATAGCTTTTGTTAATTCTGCTGATAAGTTATTGAACGATATTTAAGAAAATGTAAGACAATTATCTAAAAGAATGTTTTGCTTATTTATAATTGCACATATAAGCGAAGCTTATGATGCATTATAGAGATCTGGTAATGATCCTAATGTGTAATAGGCTTATGAATGTATGTTCAGTTTATTGTATGAAGTTTTACATTAACATAAAAGAAAAATTGAATTACAGTAAATGTTATCATTAATGTTAAATTATTTGCAGGTTGACATATTTAATTCACTCATTGATGATAGTACAGTATGTGCAAGACCTTAAATAATTGTAAAAACTGTAGAAACAAATCTTTAATAAATTGTTTAAGAACCATAATAACCACAATAATAACCTCAATAAATGAATGTATAACCTAAAAAGATATTGTAAACGATTCAAACAAAATAAAATACTACAGTTTAAAAGTAATAAAATACTACAAAATCTGTAGAATAAATGTATAAACAGAGAATGATTTCATCATCCAAATTTGTAGTTGATCCAAATAATCAAAATTCTCCAGTAAATAAAACATGTTTAGAAGAATTCTTTAATTAATTCAGCACAGCAATAGGTGGAAGTTTAGTTCAATCAATGTTTATCAAAGGTGTTGTATAATTGAGTATACCAGTAAGTGGATCAATAAAAACATTAACGGATGGGGTTAAATAACTCATTGAGATTAATAAATAGGGAGATTCGAATTTCTTTAACAGAGATTTAATTCTGAGATATTCTAATTTGTTACTTTGTGATGGTTTTGTAGCTAAATAGCTTCCTAGCCCATCAACTGTAAAGTTAGCATTAGAATTAATTGATTCTGTTGTTTTTATGATGTAAAATATAGGATAAAAATTTAATAGTTATGATATGGAATGTGGTTGTTTAGTTTTGTTAGGAAGACTTGAATAATTTAATAATATCAAACATAGCTTAATGAAAACAATCGAAGATTTTTATTTTTAATCAGAAAAACAAACTGAAATGGTTGAATATATTTTGTCTAACTACATAGGCAAAAGTTCTAGATATTTAATAAGGTAAATTCCAACTAAAATATCTCTAGTACGTGTGTGTTTAGCTATGGCATGTGATTGCGCAATTAATTAACAAATATTTAATATAAACGCCACAATGTTTACCAACTTAATTTCTCAATAACAATAATTTGGAGTTGAAAACGGATAATTAACAGATTGTTCATTAACTTAGAATTTGCCAATAAAAGTTACATAAGCCAAGTAAATTGCAACACACTTACTCTAATTACTATTTGCAGTGTGCGCTTCTGATTTACGTTAAAAAATAACACCAATTATATAAAGACAATGTCCAAATGAATAAATGTAAATATTTTCACCTGTTCATTATCTTTAAGCTCATACTGTATTAGACGCGCCGGTATAAGAAGATTTAGTTTATTAACCATTTTAGCCATAGCAGCAAGTAAATACTGTGTAGCATTAAAAGTTACATAAAACAGATGTATTGTAAATAAATGAACTGCAAGTTTAACCACCATAAGCATATAATACCCCATTCATTCCACAATAGTAAACATATAATTAGTCGCGTTAATAAATGACTCAACCACTTAATTATTAAGCCATATAACAACCATTTCATCCAATTGAACCACAATAACCAAATATTTAATATTAAATAACTGAACCTCCTTTGTAAAATTTTGCAAATGTCGAAGCAGCATAGCCACAGTATAACCTTTAACCGCCCTTATAATAATCATAATAGTCGTTGAAATATTAAAGCTTAGCTGTAAAAAAGACTCCTAATAGAAGAGTAACTTTTGCTGAAGAAGGAAAAGATGCAGTAGAATCTATGCCATTTAACTTAGTTGATATGAATAAATTATCTTTTACAGTAGGATCGCTTCCGACTGATAAATTTGAACCCAAAACTCCAGATATAAGAAGTGTTAAACATTAAAAAGTTGAACCTGAAATGCAAGAAAATATTCAACAATTATTTAATCCTGTATTATCTAATAGATAAATGGTATTATTTACTGTTAATTTATTTAAATGCTTAACTTTATAATTTAGATAAGTTAGATAGTTTAATAATTTTGCTGTTGAAAGTTAAATTTAATAAATAATTCGTTAAGTAAGTAATTTACTAAGATCTCATTTACCATAATAATAAATGTATAGTCCAATCACAGATATAACATCAAAATTAATACGCAACTATTGTTTAATCTAAAATGAATTATTTTAGTCTACACTTTCTGATTAGGAAAATTTACTTAAACTTGTATTTGAAGATTTGATTTTTGCTTCCGCTTTATTTAATAATCAAATTAACAAATCAATAAATGGAAAAGTGTAAGGTTTAATTCACGGAACTGTTATAAATATTTTATAAAGATCGACAAGTAGTAAGATTATGTGCGCTTTAGTTAACATATTATCTTAGTTTAACACAGCACGTTTGGGCCGTCCATTACAATGCAATTGGCTATAATTTGAAATATTATCACATCCAGAATTAGAAGAATTTTAATTATCATCATAATTTGCTCAGGATATTATTAAGAGATTATAAACATAATTCCTTGATGAATTAGTTGACGAATTTCTGATTCGTTAGTAAGAAGCAGATTTAGTGTTCGACAAATCAGATTTGTCATCATAAATCGGTTTGAGATAAAATTATAAGGAACTTGAAACTAATTACTTTGGATTTATGGAGTAGGTGTCTAAAAATCACGTAAGTAGTTTTGAAAATAGTATATTTTGTTTACACTTATTCTTTTTAAAGTAAAAAGATGCGTAATATCAAAGGTACTAAGAAGCTGATATTGAATTTAAGCTGATTTAAACATTGGTTAAGCAGATTTATGAGCATATTGGTAATGGCATATATTTATTCACATAGAAAGTGCCGAGAGTTAATGGCGTTGAACTCAGAGGGTTATTGAAGTGATTCACCATTAATTTAGTTCAAAACACATAGTTTTTGTTATTTTCCTGTTAAATAAATGCAAGACGTTTATATTTAGTATTTACATATTTTAAAATTCCAAAGGAACGCGGTTAGATTTTGCTTGAAGCCGGTGTAGGTCTCCATGAAGGCGGTGATTGTTGAGGTGAAGCGCGTGAACGCGTCCTTGTAGGCGTCAAAGTGGCGATTGAACTCGGTAAATGGAGTAATCGAATTAACTGGCAACTAAGACAGCGACGCTAGATCGAGGACCAACTGATTCAAATAGGCACAAATGTCAACATCGTGCCTGTTCAGCACGGACTACTGCTTCAAAAGCTCGAGCTCCTTTATTTCTGCGTCAAGCTGCGCGGGGGTTAAGGAATACACCTCGGACGAAATGCAGGAGAGCTGCGCTAGCTTTGATGAACTTATTAACATAAAACTCGTAGCATCAAGAATAAATATTAAATGTAGAATATTATAGTTTAAAATAGCATTATATTACCCCCATGTTGGGAATATGTGGTTTCAAATGAAGGATTTAGCTTGTATCTACTCTGAGCTCGTATTTACATGTTGCCTTTATACTTCCATTGGTTGAAGTGGTCCTTTATATTGTACTAAATGTTATAATGTCAATATTATTTAATTATTTAGATTTATATGCATTTTAATTAGCTATTCGTATTCTAATTTACTAGCTCGAAACCTAACGTTCGCAGTATTCTTCTAATAACTTAGTGATCTCTCTTACGGTATTATAATATATAAACATAACCGTTACTTATTTTAAAAATCACATCATACTTTTTGCCCTCTTTTCGTGCTCCTCAACGTCCTTGATTATTTTTTCCGTTGTGTCCTCTATATTGAGCTCTTTGAACGCCTGCAGCAGTTGCCCTTTCTAGTACAGTATTTTATTCTACTTGTTCTCGGCCACTTCTTCAGTTCCTCTAACTATTTTAATGTTCAGTTAGTCCGAAACGACGTCCTGAATCTGTTGAATAACGGCTTTTGGTTTATCGTCTCCGAAGGGTTCGAACACTTTATCGATGTTTAGAAGTGCAATTGGGGACGTTTTGAGTTCATTTTGGTTGTGTATTTGGTTCATAACGTTGACGATGATTTTTTGGATGATTTCCTGGGTGTTATTCAGTTGAATTAGCTGTTACTGGCAGATATCAGCTACTTCCTCTATTTACTGGAACTCCTTGCCCAGTTTCTGCACGATTTTGGTCACTTACTCTAAACAGCCGTGCACGAAGTCGTGTGTGGTCCTTAGATTCGTGCACAGTAACTCTAAGTCTTAATTAATCTTCCTAAGAGTGAAATCAAGTTGTTTTGCAATTGGGATCTCAAACTCCTATTGTATGGCTTGGTTATAGTTTGCGTTCGCTTCAATGTGCTCATCCTGTAATTGTTACAGTATTTCGAGCTCGTTCTGTATCATGGACTCGTTGCAGTTCTGCTCAGTTTTTTAAAATTCCTTTCTGAACTGTTCGGCGTTGATTATTTGTTGCAATTGGTTTTCGGTGGTTCTCAGCTTTGAGATTTGTGTGTGAACACGCATTGCCTCCGAGTAGCAGAACTGGAATTTCTGCCTCTCTTCAGTTTAAAGTGAGTACGTGGCCTAGTTCTTAACCAGATTTGTGAGCAGTTCGGACTAATTTTGAAGTTGGAATGAGATGTCGGGCTGGAACGCGGTTAGATTTTGCTTGAAGCCGGTGTAGGTCTCCATGAAGGCGGTGATTGTTGAGGTGAAGCGCGTGAACGCGTCCTTGTAGGCGTCAAAGTGGCGATTGAACTCGGTAAATGGAGTAATCGAATTAACTGGCAACTAAGACAGCGACGCTAGATCGAGGACCAACTGATTCAAATAGGCACAAATGTCAACATCGTGCCTGTTCAGCACGGACTACTGCTTCAAAAGCTCGAGCTCCTTTATTTCTGCGTCAAGCTGCGCGGGGGTTAAGGAATACACCTCGGACGAAATGCAGGAGAGCTGCGCTAGCTTTGATGAACTTATTAACATAAAACTCGTAGCATCAAGAATAAATATTAAATGTAGAATATTATAGTTTAAAATAGCATTATATTACCCCCATGTTAGGAATATGTGGTTTCAAATGAAGGATTTAGCTTGTATCTACTCTGAGCTCGTATTTACATGTTGCCTTTATACTTCCATTGGTTGAAGTGGTCCTTTATATTGTACTAAATGTTATAATGTCAATATTATTTAATTATTTAGATTTATATGCATTTTAATTAGCTATTCGTATTCTAATTTACTAGCTCGAAACCTAACGTTCGCAGTATTCTTCTAATAACTTAGTGATCTCTCTTACGGTATTATAATATATAAACATAACCGTTACTTATTTTAAAAATCACATCATACTTTTTGCCCTCTTTTCGTGCTCCTCAACGTCCTTGATTATTTTTTCCGTTGTGTCCTCTATATTGAGCTCTTTGAACGCCTGCAGCAGTTGCCCTTTCTAGTACAGTATTTTATTCTACTTGTTCTCGGCCACTTCTTCAGTTCCTCTAACTATTTTAATGTTCAGTTAGTCCGAAACGACGTCCTGAATCTGTTGAATAACGGCTTTTGGTTTATCGTCTCCGAAGGGTTCGAACACTTTATCGAGGTTTAGAAGTGCAATTGGGGACGTTTTGAGTTCATTTTGGTTGTGTATTTGGTTCATAACGTTGACGATGATTTTTTGGATGATTTCCTGGGTGTTATTCAGTTGAATTAGCTGTTACTGGCAGATATCAGCTACTTCCTCTATTTACTGGAACTCCTTGCCCAGTTTCTGCACGATTTTGGTCACTTACTCTAAACAGCCGTGCACGAAGTCGTGTGTGGTCCTTAGATTCGTGCACAGTAACTCTAAGTCTTAATTAATCTTCCTAAGAGTGAAATCAAGTTGTTTTGCAATTGGGATCTCAAACTCCTATTGTATGGCTTGGTTATAGTTTGCGTTCGCTTCAATGTGCTCATCCTGTAATTGTTACAGTATTTCGAGCTCGTTCTGTATCATGGACTCGTTGCAGTTCTGCTCAGTTTTTTAAAATTCCTTTCTGAACTGTTCGGCGTTGATTATTTGTTGCAATTGGTTTTCGGTGGTTCTCAGCTTTGAGATTTGTGTGTGAACACGCATTGCCTCCGAGTAGCAGAACTGGAATTTCTGCCTCTCTTCAGTTTAAAGTGAGTACGTGGCCTTGTTCTTAACCAGATTTGTGAGCAGTTCGGACTAATTTTGAAGTTGGAATGAGATGTCGGGCTGGAACGCGGTTAGATTTTGCTTGGAGAAACCGGTGTAGGTCTCCATGAAGGCGGTGATTGTTGGTGAAGCGCGTGGGCAACGTCCTTGTAGGCGTCCAAAGTGGCAGATTGAACTCGGTAAATGGAGTAATCGAATTAACGGCAACTAAGACAGCGACGCGCTAGATCGAGAGACAACTAGTTCAATAGGCACAAATGTCAACATCGTGCCTGTTCAGCACGGACTACGTTGCTTCAAAAAAGCTCGAGAGCTCCTTTATTTCTGCGTCCAAGCTGCGCGGGAGTTAAGGAATACACCTCGGACAAATACCAGGAGGCTGCGCTAGCTGATGAACTTATTAACATAAAACTCATGCATCAGAATAAATATTAAATGTAGAATATTATAGTTTAAATAGCATTATATTACCCCCCATGTTGGGAATATGTGGTTTCAAATGAAGGATTTAGCTTGTATCTACTCTGAGCTCGTATTTACATGTTGCCTTTATACTTCCATTGGTTGAAGTGGTCCTTTATATTGTACTAAATGTTATAATGTCAATATTATTTAATTATTTAGATTTATATGCATTTTAATTAGCTATTCGTATTCTAATTTACTAGCTCGAAACCTAACGTTCGCAGTATTCTTCTAATAACTTAGTGATCTCTCTTACGGTATTATAATATATAAACATAACCGTTACTTATTTTAAAAATCACATCATACTTTTTGCCCTCTTTTCGTGCTCCTCAACGTCCTTGATTATTTTTTCCGTTGTGTCCTCTATATTGAGCTCTTTGAACGCCTGCAGCAGTTGCCCTTTCTAGTACAGTATTTTATTCTACTTGTTCTCGGCCACTTCTTCAGTTCCTCTAACTATTTTAATGTTCAGTTAGTCCGAAACGACGTCCTGAATCTGTTGAATAACGGCTTTTGGTTTATCGTCTCCGAAGGGTTCGAACACTTTATCGATGTTTAGAAGTGCAATTGGGGACGTTTTGAGTTCATTTTGGTTGTGTATTTGGTTCATAACGTTGACGATGATTTTTTGGATGATTTCCTGGGTGTTATTCAGTTGAATTAGCTGTTACTGGCAGATATCAGCTACTTCCTCTATTTACTGGAACTCCTTGCCCAGTTTCTGCACGATTTTGGTCACTTACTCTAAACAGCCGTGCACGAAGTCGTGTGTGGTCCTTAGATTCGTGCACAGTAACTCTAAGTCTTAATTAATCTTCCTAAGAGTGAAATCAAGTTGTTTTGCAATTGGGATCTCAAACTCCTATTGTATGGCTTGGTTATAGTTTGCGTTCGCTTCAATGTGCTCATCCTGTAATTGTTACAGTATTTCGAGCTCGTTCTGTATCATGGACTCGTTGCAGTTCTGCTCAGTTTTTTAAAATTCCTTTCTGAACTGTTCGGCGTTGATTATTTGTTGCAATTGGTTTTCGGTGGTTCTCAGCTTTGAGATTTGTGTGTGAACACGCATTGCCTCCGAGTAGCAGAACTGGAATTTCTGCCTCTCTTCAGTTTAAAGTGAGTACGTGGCCTTGTTCTTAACCAGATTTGTGAGCAGTTCGGACTAATTTTGAAGTTGGAATGAGATGTCGGGCTGGAACGCGGTTAGATTTTGCTTGAAGCCGGTGTAGGTCTCCATGAAGGCGGTGATTGTTGAGGTGAAGCGCGTGAACGCGTCCTTGTAGGCGTCAAAGTGGCGATTGAACTCGGTAAATGGAGTAATCGAATTAACTGGCAACTAAGACAGCGACGCTAGATCGAGGACCAACTGATTCAAATAGGCACAAATGTCAACATCGTGCCTGTTCAGCACGGACTACTGCTTCAAAAGCTCGAGCTCCTTTATTTCTGCGTCAAGCTGCGCGGGGGTTAAGGAATACACCTCGGACGAAATGCAGGAGAGCTGCGCTAGCTTTGATGAACTTATTAACATAAAACTCGTAGCATCAAGAATAAATATTAAATGTAGAATATTATAGTTTAAAATAGCATTATATTACCCCCATGTTAGGAATATGTGGTTTCAAATGAAGGATTTAGCTTGTATCTACTCTGAGCTCGTATTTACATGTTGCCTTTATACTTCCATTGGTTGAAGTGGTCCTTTATATTGTACTAAATGTTATAATGTCAATATTATTTAATTATTTAGATTTATATGCATTTTAATTAGCTATTCGTATTCTAATTTACTAGCTCGAAACCTAACGTTCGCAGTATTCTTCTAATAACTTAGTGATCTCTCTTACGGTATTATAATATATAAACATAACCGTTACTTATTTTAAAAATCACATCATACTTTTTGCCCTCTTTTCGTGCTCCTCAACGTCCTTGATTATTTTTTCCGTTGTGTCCTCTATATTGAGCTCTTTGAACGCCTGCAGCAGTTGCCCTTTCTAGTACAGTATTTTATTCTACTTGTTCTCGGCCACTTCTTCAGTTCCTCTAACTATTTTAATGTTCAGTTAGTCCGAAACGACGTCCTGAATCTGTTGAATAACGGCTTTTGGTTTATCGTCTCCGAAGGGTTCGAACACTTTATCGAGGTTTAGAAGTGCAATTGGGGACGTTTTGAGTTCATTTTGGTTGTGTATTTGGTTCATAACGTTGACGATGATTTTTTGGATGATTTCCTGGGTGTTATTCAGTTGAATTAGCTGTTACTGGCAGATATCAGCTACTTCCTCTATTTACTGGAACTCCTTGCCCAGTTTCTGCACGATTTTGGTCACTTACTCTAAACAGCCGTGCACGAAGTCGTGTGTGGTCCTTAGATTCGTGCACAGTAACTCTAAGTCTTAATTAATCTTCCTAAGAGTGAAATCAAGTTGTTTTGCAATTGGGATCTCAAACTCCTATTGTATGGCTTGGTTATAGTTTGCGTTCGCTTCAATGTGCTCATCCTGTAATTGTTACAGTATTTCGAGCTCGTTCTGTATCATGGACTCGTTGCAGTTCTGCTCAGTTTTTTAAAATTCCTTTCTGAACTGTTCGGCGTTGATTATTTGTTGCAATTGGTTTTCGGTGGTTCTCAGCTTTGAGATTTGTGTGTGAACACGCATTGCCTCCGAGTAGCAGAACTGGAATTTCTGCCTCTCTTCAGTTTAAAGTGAGTACGTGGCCTAGTTCTTAACCAGATTTGTGAGCAGTTCGGACTAATTTTGAAGTTGGAATGAGATGTCGGGCTGGAACGCGGTTAGATTTTGCTTGAAGCCGGTGTAGGTCTCCATGAAGGCGGTGATTGTTGAGGTGAAGCGCGTGAACGCGTCCTTGTAGGCGTCAAAGTGGCGATTGAACTCGGTAAATGGAGTAATCGAATTAACTGGCAACTAAGACAGCGACGCTAGATCGAGGACCAACTGATTCAAATAGGCACAAATGTCAACATCGTGCCTGTTCAGCACGGACTACTGCTTCAAAAGCTCGAGCTCCTTTATTTCTGCGTCAAGCTGCGCGGGGGTTAAGGAATACACCTCGGACGAAATGCAGGAGAGCTGCGCTAG